>CM024521.1:21469618-21918713 GCA_014182375.1 Eucalyptus virginea | reverse complement strand
GAAGGAAAAGTCCAGGAGATGAGGGGCTGAGCAATGCGGTCGGCAGTGAACTCAGGATCAATCTTCCAAGCGAGGAGGTTGACTCATTCTCCCATTTTTGTTTATCCTCTGTCCTTAGACCTTAAGTCTTTGTTTTCCGTAGTTTCACCACTACTCTGAGGTGCTTTTCGGATACCAGATCTTCTTTTTTCCTTTCTTTCTCGGAGTGGGATTTTATGAAAGATGAAGTGATATATTACATCTTTATTACGTATTTAAATGCGATTTTTTTTCGTTGTCATCATTTAGGGGGTGCTGATGATTATGTTATAATTGAAATGGAGATGGTTACCAATTTTAATGGCCTCGATGATAGTCGATCTGTTAGTGAAAAAAAAAGAAAAATAATTACATGACAGTTTTTAATGTACTGTAATAATAACAGTGTATTTTGAATCACAAAAAATCAAATTGTAAATAATTATAAATTATTGTGAAACCAACTTCTTCAAGAATTTGTGGCTCATAATAGATATTTTCTAGCATCCTAAAAATTATTATGCTAATAAAATCCGGAGGAAAATTGGCTATGGGAATAGGTGATGCTAGCTTGGCAATACTAAAGGTACATTTGCTTCGATTGTATCAAAGAAAGTTAAAACATTAACAAATATTTTTGAAAAAAGTTAAATTCTAAGGAAAGGCTTTCATTTTTTCTTATATATTTTGCCGTATCTTACAAACAATATATGAAAGTCATTCTTTGTTTGTTACATTAAAAATATGAAACCCACATTTGAAAAAAAAAAAAAATTCTCAACAACGATCCCAAGGGCCTAGGCTTGAGCTTTGGGGTCTCAAATATGGCCTTGAGGGACTCAAGCCCACCTACTGAGGTCCAAGCCCAACTATCAGGAACATCGGTACATGTGCTTGAGTCCCGATCCTGGCTTAGGGGGACTTTGCCCTAGTCATTGAGGACCTAGGCTAGGCCTTCTAAGAGCAAAAGTTGAGTGTACTCAAGCATGAGGGCCACCAAGGGATCCCGGCCTAGACCGGGCTAATGGGGCTATGAAGGCCCTGGGCAAGGGCCTAGTGACCCTTGCCGGCACAATGAAAAAAAAAAGAAAAGAGAAAAAAGGAAAGAAATTTAAAAATAAAAAAAGAATCAATTTTTTAAAAATTATAAAATTATCAACGTCAGCGTTGGCCTTGCAATATTAGACAATCTGCATCGACGTCAGCAATTTTCGCCAAGATTGGTGAAATGACTCAATTGACAAATTGTCAAAAGGTTTCGGATTAAATTAGTCAAACCAAAAGGTTTATAATTGGATTATTATAAATGTAATAGATTTATGACTTTTTCGATAATTTCTCCGTAAACTCGATAGAAAGAAGTGATCGTATATTTGAACAATGTTGAGGAGAAAATTAGATGGTATGTTTTATTACTTTGTATAAATCGACACAAAAAATGAAGAAATAATAGTGTAAACTATATGTAAGTTTCTTGTCATTCAGATCTATAGGATCATTTAATTTTGTCTGACGCTTGACTTGCCCATATAATAATTAGTGTTAGGAACATAATCTCACATTATTTGGATGTGCACAATTATCGTATAAACACGATTTTGCGGTAGGTGAAGCCGTCTGCACCTCCTCTTTGAATGTGACTCCAGCATCTATATAGAAATCATATTTGTCCCCAAAGCATGTGATCGTAGTCTCACCGATGCTCTCTGTTTTGCTCCTAGTTTGCCGCATTATAAGAAAAAACGAACTAATGCTCATCCAATCGAAACGCGCCAAGTCTAAATATTAATGCAAACTGCAAAAAGAAAATAAACCATAATTGCTCCAATGCTAACCCTAGTTCTAAACCAAGGACTCAAAATCCTTCCCGAGAGAAGTTCTCCTTCGTCGTCATCCTCTTCCCTCCTTCAAAATGGAACCGTTAAGGGACTTCAAACCCCTTCCATTAAATTAAACATAAGAAAAGGCAAGAACTTTGTCGTCAAATAGATCATTACTCTTTTCAATCTAATGTCTCTACAAGCGACGAGGTCGTTGTAAACTTGTAAACCCGTAGTATAGTGGTGAGTATCCCCGCTTGTCACCCGACAGATTTACGGAAATGGCGCTCCTATTTTTGGCCTTTTCTTGGTTTTTTTTTTTTTTTTTGACTTTGTTCCCTTACCTTTTTGAACCTCCCAGACCTTGATATCTGAGATAATTGATATTTTGCATATCTTTTTTGCTCTATTCTCATCTCAGCCACTATTCATATTCTAATCTGATACGGATTGTTTTCTAATGATCATTGAAACCAAATCCCTTTTTTTTTCCCTAAAAGCGCAATAATACTAAGCTATTTTTTGACCTTTTTTTTTCTTCTAGAAAGGGGCATGTTTTGTTTAAACATATGCAGTAGAATCAGGTTGACCTAATTTGTTACGCGCGCTTGACTTGGCTGATGGTGCAATTAGTTGAATATGATTATTCACTACTTGAGTTGGACACACTTAAGCTTCAAGCTCAACCATGTCATACCCTTACTCACAAGAATAAGGGTATGACATGGTTGTCCTTCCATCAAAGGACGCAATCTCAATATAACCAAAATTCAACCTGAAATCAACCTATATACATCCACATACACACATACATACACAAAACAAAGTGGGCATTTGGTTATAATATCAGAGTTTTCTATAAACCACCAAACCTACCTCTATCAAAAACTAACTCACAAACTTATTAATTGTATACAACTTATACCAAAAAGTCTCCACCACAAAATCTCCTACTTGATAACGGATGCTGCCGAACAACCTACAAAATAAGTAAATGGAAGGAATAGGCTACCACGACTCATTGAGCAATACACTTCTTCTAAGTGGATCGAGAAATCACAATGCACATTTAAAACACAATCATGACTCACTTTAACATAATATATATTCATAACACAAATATCAAAAACACCAATAGTCTAGTTCATTGGTCAATTTCATAAAATATGTATCAATAGTCTATTCCATTGTTTAATCTCATCAAACCATACATCGATGGTCCATTTGATCGACTAAACTCAAATCACATGTCAATGTTTCACTTTGTTGACCAACTCATGCTCAAATTCTATCCATGATCACGCATAACGCCCGTAACAAGATGACCAAAATTCCCCCTTTGTTGGATCTCCACATGTTGATAATCGGTGGCTCAACTCACAAGGATATCCTAAACTAGTATGCGCATACCCATACACCTCTTGGGTTTACAGAAACACTGAGAATCAACCATCAATCATAAATATCCACTAATCCACCATCAGAATGAGAATTATCTCACAAATATCAAAGCGTTCTTAAAAAACCAAAAACGTTTCAAGATTTTTTTCATAAAAGGTTTCCACAAACCATTTCCAAGCAATCATTCAAACGAAAGTCAAAGAATGCTTCTCTCTTTCAAATAACCAATAGCAGTAAAAACTCGATATTGTTTTACGTAACACAAGATGCTATTTATTAACTCATAACATATATAATCCATAATTTTTCAAAACATGAATTTAAAATACAAAGAAGATATAATGTCACTCACCTAGGAAAAACCAAAAACCAACTACGGTACTTGCTCGAGTCCATGCACCTGAACTCTTAACAAGTAATCGAAAAACAATATCAAAAGATCGCTTAAAAAGATATTCTAATGAATGACTTGATTATACTACACCTATTTATCGATAAAACGACACCTACACATTAATGAAAAGCTTGCCTCTAACAGCAACTTATTATTATCCGCTAGGCACGACCCGCGGGTTAAACTTTATCGCACCATAACTTTCTCCACAAAATTTCGTTTTGAGCCATCTTGCAGTCCTTAGAAAGCTCTCTTGATACACTACAACAACCCAACTCAGCCACCCCAAAACCTCACCGAAAATAGCTAAAATTCAGGCTCAAATTTATTGTAAGGTATTGTTCAAGAACGCACGTCAAACTTTAAAATTCCAATTCGGGTAAACTGTAAGCTCAAATTAAGATCTATAAAATATTATAGCTTCACAACATCCTAAATTAACATTTATACAAAAATACGTAACTCAACGACTCAAAAATCGAACTTTGCCATACAAATCTCCAAGAATTTCAAATTTCAAGCCCTAATTGCAATAATTCATTCCAATGGGCGATTAGAGGCTTCAATCACTTACTAGCATTGCGAAACAAAGTTGAGTCGGCTTGATGAGTTGTTCGAGTCATGAGCGCTCAAAATTTTCCCATTTTTTCCCTTGAGTGTGCCAAAATTTTCCCCTTTTTACCTTTCTTCTTTCTCCTTTCTCTTCTCTCTCTCTTCTCTCTTCTCTCTTTTTTCTTTCTTTTCCCTGAGTGGGCTCTCAGTCTCCTCTCTCTCCCTCTCTCTCCCCTTAAAAGTGGCCGAAGCTCCACTCCTCTCTTTATTTCTCTTGACTTTTCAACTTCTCTCCTTCTTTCTTCTTTTTGGGCCCACTAGCAACAAATCTTACATTGAGTGCTCAAGTTACTTGGACTCGAAGGTTATTGAAAAGAGTTTGAACAAGACTTCAAAAGCTTTGTGATAAATTCGATGTTGTTCATCGACCCGACACCTATGGTCATTATTCTTGCCGGAGAAATGCTTGCATATATAGGGATCATGCTGTCATGAAAGTTGCTTGTTGTGCATGGCACAAATTAAGCAGAAAATAACTACCTACTCCAATAAAACATAAATCATAAGAAAAGATCATGAAATAAACCTAAAGCAATGAGATAATGTTATGTGTGCTGAGATGGATTTTCAAAATTGAAATGCCAAGTGAAGTCCCGCACACCTCCAAGAACATCCAAACCCATTAATAGATCTCGTTCAAAGGATCATCGTCAAGCTCAATTACATAAGATTTTCCCTGTTCAGTACACATGGAGGATCCACATACACGTTTACTTGCAACCAAACCAAAGACAAATCAGTCATTTGGAGGCCCATTTCGATTTAGTCGATTAACATTATAAAATCTCCCTGCAAACCACCATGACACTACAGATATTATATTATTGGTTCATCTTGTGAAGTTACGGAGACAATTTCGTGAAGAACTATTGTCTTGATACGACCGAACAATACTTTTGTTGCAACAGTTCACAAGTTCCTGATCCTGTTTAAGAGTTAGCCTGAGAGTTTATCACAAACATTAATCGCATTAACAAAGTACATAGGGTATAAATCCATAGCCTGCACGTCACTAGACCCAAGAGAAAACGTATTTTGTGCAGCTGTTGTGCGACTTCATAGTTAAACTTGAAGAACTAACCGGAAAGAGCCAAGAGATTTTAGAACAGCCGTATGACTTATCCAGCCATTGTAGAATATGCTAGTTTTGCTACATAGATGGTTTTCCACAATATTTCGGCAACCTCAGATTACTTGACACTTCATGAGCAGAATGTGGAATGAGACTCCCAAGTTTATGGTTTCCCTCCATATTTTATTACCGGCGAATGACAGAATTTTGTTAATATGCCATATTTAGAAGGAATTGGAAAACCACATTAGTGTAACGCTTGAATCAATTTTTTCTCTTCCGGTGAATCAAGCAAACAAATCAGAAATCACATTAGCTAGATTAACAGGACGAAGCCAAACCGGTAAAAGTTCTCCCGGAGACAGGCATCTGCATTTTGAAGCACACCAAAGTAGAAGTGCTTCATAATCTCTAATCCCTATATTTGAATGAATTGGCTGAAGCCACATTAGCTAGATCAACTTCTACCAAAAGGAGGAAAGCGAGATGATCTTTGCAACATGAAGTTCATCTAAGACAGTGAACTGCATTAACCGTTAACTTTCTAAGCATGAGAAAAGAACTAACGACCGGATTGTCCCATTATCCTCAGTAATATCAGTGTCCTCGCCATCTGTATCTCACGGCTACTCTTATCAGCTTGTGTACTGAGATCCTCCATAGTTTTCATGAAAACATCCGCCCTTTTCTTGATCTCCGACATTCCAAGCTTAACGGCTTCTTCTTGTTCTTCTCCAAGAGCGAAGTCAGCCTTTTGCATGATCGACTCAATCTCAGTTTCAAGCTTACCCACAAGCAACCGAATCGTCACCAAGTCATTGATCAAGATCCTAGTTCCCGCATTCATTAAGTCTATCAACTCCTTTTTCCCTTTTAGTTTTTTTCGGTATTTTTCACACCAAGAATTGCGCCACTTGCCAGCTGTCACTATTGGAGCTGGCAGAGCAGCAGCTAGAGCAATCACAACAGGTTTCCAAGCTTTCGCAACCGCAACAACTGAGAAGATCAAAGCGGACACGAAGGCGGTCACAAATATGGCAATGGTCACCCTTCTCCAAGTTTGTGCAGATTTAAGTTCTTTGTCCAGCTTCTCACGAGCCTGCAACTTCTGCAACATCTCTGCCAGCTGCTCACACACTGAGTTAAAGAGCATGGAGAACTCGTCCGTGAATGGGCTGCCTGCTTCTCTGAATCTCTGGAGCTCCTGCAATGTCCCTCCCACATTCTCTCCTCTCTCTTCCTCAAAGTGCATAATTGCAAGCTGAATCTGCGACTGGTTATCACGGGCCCGCCCAAGGCATGTCCCGAGGGAAGTGTAGAAACCTAATATCTGCAGGCAATGATTGAAGTAATAATCCACTAAATGGATCAGCTCTTCGTCATTCCATATGGATTCAAGAATGATCTTAGCTACTTCATGGTCCATCTCAAGACGTTCAGTGGCCATCTCTCCTAGAGAGTTAAATGTTAGGGACTGAGCTTCAGCACGAAGTGCTAGTGTCCTAATTACTCTATCAGGTTGTAAGGTCTCGTCCAAATCTTGCAAGCTCGGGTCGACTCTACAGGCAGCTTCATAAGAGGTCAGGTCAGACTGTTATCTAGGATCGCTGTCTTCCATTGATGAAGGGTCTAATTCCTTATTCTTACTAAATTTCCCACCCACAGTTCGGATCCAAAAATGTGAGAAATGGGGATTGCCATTAAAAATCCAAAACCAAACCCTTTTTCAAATTTTGCTCATCAAGCACAGTGCTTGAATTATAACTATAAATGGATTTGCCAGAAAAAAATATAGGACTCCCAGACTACTCACAGATCAGCTAAATCCGCTTCTCTTTTTTGCTCTTCTTTTTGTGAACTTACCTCAGTTTCGGTTGATACCGCATAGGATAGATGATCTTGTTTTCACTTCAACTCCTCCAGAAGGACCAAACTAAGCTCAATCACCGTGCAGACACCAAGAATGAACTGCAGAAACTGAGATCTACTTCAAGAAAAGCAAGAAGAAGGGGGACTTGGAATTATGAAAGAAACCGAGAAGTTGGGAGTGCTACAAAAGGCTGATCTCGAGGCGGCCTGATCGGAGGATTGAAGGCTGCGTAGGGTAGACGGGAAGAAGGAAAAGTCCAGGACATGAGAGGCTGGGCAATACGATAGTGACCTCAGGATCAGTCTTCCAAGCGTGGACGTTGACTCATTCTCCCACGTTTATTTCTCCTCTCTACTTCTAGCTTAAGACGCGTTTAGTAAGAATTCATTCTCGAAGATAATTTCTTATTAGAAATGATTTTTTTTTTTATTCTGTTCCCGAGAATAATTTTTAAGCATTTTAAATCGTTTGATAATTGTCCAAAATTTTTATTCTCAAAATAGAATTACGTTTGGTACCCTTTTGAAAATTTCTAATCCAAATTATTTTCTTTTAATTTTTAAATAATTTTATTACTTTTTTTCTTTTTTCTTCTTATCTTTCTCTTTTTCTTCTTCAAGGTTTGCCGGTCGCGGCCTTGGGATGAGTGGCAACCGGCCAAACGAGGGCTGACGACCTCGTTGGCCCTTGGCAAGGCCACACCTTGTCAACCGAGCCTTGGCTGGGCAAGCGGTCTCATCTAGATTTGGCGAGGCCGAGCTCACCTAGTTGCCAGCAAGGCTCAACCTTGCCAAGCTACCACGAAGGTGAGCGAGGCTCGACCTCACCTAGATATGGCGAGGCCAAGCTCTCCCAATCGTTGGCGGGGCTCAACCTCATTGGACCACCGCGAGGTCGGCCTCGCTTGGGTCGGGTGACGCGACCTCACGATGGCTGGCGAGGTCGAGCCCCACCAATAGTTGGGCGAGCTTGGTCTTGCTAGATCGGGCGGTTAAGCCTCGCCCAACCATGGCTGGCCGAGTCTTGCCGGTGGCTGGGCAAGGCTCACCTCGCCAAACCTCGCTCAACCGGTCACTGACAACCGGCGATGGCGGCAGTAGCTATTGAAGAAGAAGAGAAAGGGAAAAAGAACACGAAGAAATAAGAGAAAAGAGAAAAAATAGGTCGGCTTGATTTTGAAATTATTCTCAAGAACAAAAAATCAACTTTTTTTAACTTCTCGATTTTGTTCCAAATTTACTTCTGAGAACAAAAAAATAGAAATTTGTTCCCGGAAACAAAAATTTTACCAAACGGATTTCTGTTCTAAATCTACTCACGGGAACAAAAGAATAGAAATTTTCACTGTGCCAAACGTGCCCTAAGTCTTTGTTTTGCTTAGTTTCACCGATATTCTGAGGTCCTTGTCGGATTTTTTTTTTTCCTTTCTCCGAGTTGGATTTTATAAAATATGAAGTGGTATATTATATCTTTATTACATATTTAAATGCGATTTTTTTCTCGTCATTATCATTTATAGGGTGTTGATGATTATGTTATAATTAAAATGGAGGTGGTTATCATTTTTAAAGGCCTCGAAAGCGATGATAGCCAATTTATTAGTGAGGAAAAATAGAAATGATTACGTGTTAATTTTTAATATATTATGATAATAACAGTTTATTTTGGACCACAAAACATTAAATTGCAAATAATTATAAATGATTATGAAACTCACTTCTTTAAAAAATTATGACTCACAATAGATTATTATTTTCATAATACCCAAAAAAAATGTTATGCTAGCTGAGGGAAAATTGGCAATAGCGATAGTTGATGTTGGCTTGGCAACCCTAAAGGTACATTTGCTTCGTTTGTATCAAAGAAAATTAACCCATTAATAAATATTTTTGAAAAAAGTTAAATTCTAAGAAAAAGGATTTCATTTTCTTATATTTTCCGAATCTTACGAACAACATATGAAAGTCATTCATCGTTTGTTACATTAAAAATATGAAACACATGTTTAAAAAAAAAAAAAAAAATCTTAACAACAATCCCAAGGGCCCAGGCTCGAGCTCTAGGGTCTCGGATATGGCCTTGAGGGACTTGGGCCCACCTACCGGGGTCCCAAGCCCACCTGTCGGTAACCTCGATACATGCGCTTGGGTGCCGATCTTGGCTTAGGGGGTCTTTGCCCTAGTTGTCGAGGACCGAGGCTAGGGCCTTGTAAGAGTGAGGGGCAAGCATACTCAAGCATGCAAGCCACCAAGGGACCTCGGCCTAGACCGGGCTAGTAGGGCTACGAAGGCCCTAGGCAAGGGCCTTTGCGGCTAGCAAAGGTCACTAGTGACCCTTCTGGCACAATGGAAAAAAAAAAAAAAAAAAAAAAAAGCAAAGAGGAAAAGAAAAAGAAAAAGAAAATTTTAAAAATAAAAACATTAAATTTTTTAAAAAATTTAAAAATTATAAAAATTATCCATGTCAATGTCGGCTGTGCAACGTTGAACGACCGGCATCTACGTTAGCAATTTCCACCAAGATTGGTTGGAATGACTCAATTGACAAATTATCAAAATATTTCGGATTAGATTTGCTAACCCAAAAGGTGTATAATGCAATAAATTTATAACTTTTTGGATAATTTCTCCATGATCTTGATAAAAGAAGTGATTATATATTTGAGCAATGTCGAGGAGAAAATTAGATAATATGTTTTATTACTTTGTATAAATCGACACAAAAAAATGAAAAAAACATAGTGTAAACTGTATGTAAGTTTCTTGTCATTCAGATCCATAGGATCATTTAATTTTGTCTGACACTCGACCTGCCCATATAATAATTAATGTTAGGGACGTAACCCCACATTATTTGGATGTGCACAACTATCTTATAAACACGATTTTGCGGAAGGTGAAGCCGTCTGCACCTCCTCTTTGAATGTGACTCCAGCATCTATATAGAAATCACATTTGTCCCCGAAGCATGTGATCGTAATCTCACCGATGCTCTCTGTTTTGCCCCTAGTTTGCCGCATTATAAGAAAAAAACGAACTAATGCTCATCCAATCAAAACGCGCCAAGTCTAAATATTAATGCAAACTGCAAAAAGAAAAATAAACCATAATTGCTCCAATGCCAACTCTAGTTCTAAACTAAGGACTCAAAATCCTTCCCGAGAGAAGTTCTGCCTCGTCGTCATCGTCTTCCCTCCTTCAAAATGGAACCGTTAGGGGACTTCAAACCCCTTCCATTAAATTAAACATAAGAAAAGGCAAGAACTTGTCGTCAAATAGATCATTACTCTTTTCAATCTAGTGTCTCTACAAGCGACAAAGTCGTTGTAAACTTGTAAACTCGTAGTGTAGTGGTGAGTGTCCCCGCTTGTCACCTAACAGATCTACGGAAATGGCGCTCCTATTTTTGGCCTTTTCTTGTTTTTTTTTTTTTTTTTACTTTGTTCCATTACCTTTTTTTGAACCTCCCAGACCTTAATATCTGAGATAATTGATATTTGCATATCTTTTTTGCTCTATTCTCATCTCAGCCACTATTCATATTCTAATCTGATACGGATTGGTTTTTACTGGTCATTGAAACCAAATCCCTTTTTTTCCCTGAAGGCGCAATAATACTAAGCTATTTTTGGCCTTTTTTTTTTCTTCCAGAAAGGGGCATGTTTTGTTTAAACGTATGTAGTAGAATCAGGTTGACCTAATTTGTTACACTCGCTTGACTCGGCTGTTAACTACTTGAGTTGGACACTCTTAAGCTTTAAGCTCAACTGATTTAAGTATCACACCCTAATTCACAAGAATAAGGGTATGACATGGTCGTTCTTCCATCAAAGGACGCAATCTCAATATAACCAAAATTCAACCCCAAAATTCAACCTGAAATCAACCTATATCCATCCACACACACACACACAACAAAGTGGGCATTTGGTTACGATAAGAGAATTTTTTATAAACCACCAAACCTACCTCTATCAAAAACTAACTCACAAACCTATTAACTGTATATAACTTATACCAAAAAGTCTCCACCACAAAATGTCCTACCACCAAACCTACCTCTATCAAAAACTAACTCACAAACTTATTAACTGTATACAACTTATACCAAAAAGTCTCCACCACAAAATGTCCTACTTGATAATGGATGCCGCTAATAAACTTGAAAAACAAGTAAATGAAAGGAATATGCTACCACGACTCATTGAGCAATACACTTCTTCTAAGTGGATCGAGAAATCACAATGCACATTTAAAACACAACCATGACTCACTTTAACATAATATATATTCATAATGCAAATATCGAAAACACCAATAGTCTAGTTCATTGGTCAATTTCATAAAATATGTATCTATAGTCTATTTCATTGTTTAATCTCATCAAACCACACATCAATGGTCCATTCGATCAACTAAACTCAAATCACATGTCAATGTTTCACTCCATTGACCAACTCATGCTCAAATGTCTATCCATGATCACGCATATCGCCCATAACAAGACAACCAAGATTCCCCCTTTGTTGGATCTCCACATATTGATAATCGGTGGCTCAGCTCACAAAGATATCCTAAACTAGTATGCACATACCCATACACCTCTCGGGGTTTACAAAAATACTGAGAATCAACCATCAATCATAAATATCCACTAATCCACCATCATAATGAGAATTATCTCACAAATATCAAAGCGTTCTTAAAAAACCAAAAACGTTTCAAGATTTTTTCATAAAAGGTTTCCACAAACCATTTCTAGGCAATCATTCAAACCAAAGTCAAAGGATACTTCTCTCTTTCAAATAACAAAATAGCAGTAAAAACTCGATATTGTTTTACGTAACACAAGATGCTATATATTAACTCATAGCATATATAATCCATAATTTTTCAAAACATGAATTTAAAATACAAAGAAGATATAATGTCACTCACCTAGGAAAAACCAAAAACCAACTACAGTATTTGCTCAAGTCCACGCACCTGAATTCTTAACAAGTAATCAAAAAACAATATCAAAAGATCGCTTAAAAAGATATTCTAATGAATGACTCAATTATACTACACCTATTTGTCGATAAAATGACACCTACACGTTAATGAAAAGCTTGCCTCTAACAACAACCTATTATTATCCGCTAGGCACGACCTGCGGGTTAAACTTCATCGCGCCATACAAATCTCCAAGAATTTCAAATTTCAAGCCCTAATTGCAGCAATTCGTTCCAATAGACGATTAGAGGCTTCAATCACTTACCAACATTGCAAAACAAAGTTGAGTCGGCTTGATGAGTCGTTCGAGTCGTGAGCGCGCAAAATTTTCCCATTTTTCCCTTGAGCGAGCCAAAATTTCCCCCTTTTTTCCCTTTTCTTCTTCTTCTCCTCTCTCTCTCCCCCTTAAAAGTGGCCGAAGCTCCGCTGTTCTCTCTTTCTTTCTCTTGACTTTTCAACTTCTCTCCTTTTTTCTTCTTTTTGGGCCCACCAGCAACAAATCTTACATTGAGTGCTCAAGTTACTTGGACTCGAGAAAGTTATTGAAAAGAGTTTGAACAAGGCTTCAAAAGCTTTGTGATAAATTCGATGTTCTTCATCGACTGGACACCTATGGTCATTATTCTTGCCGGAGAAATGCTTGCATATATAGGGATCACGCTGTCACGAAAGTTGCTTGTTGTGCATGATACAAATTAAGCAGAAAATAACTATCTACTCCAATAAAACATAAATCAGAAGAAAAGATCAGGAAATAAACCTAAAGCATTGAGATAATGTTATGTGTGCTGAGATGGATTTACAAAATTGAAATGCCAAGCGAAGTCCCGCACACCTCCAAGAACATCCAAACCCATTAATAGATCTCGTTCAAAGGATCATCGTCAAGCTCAATTACATAAGATTCTCCCTGTTCACTACACATGGAGGATCCACATACACGTTTACTTGCAACCGAACCAAAGACAAATCAGTCATTTGGAGGCCCATTTCGATTTAGTCGATTAACATTACTAAATCTCCCTACACTACATATATTATATTATTGGTTTGTCTTGAGAAGTTATGGAGACAATTTCACGAAGAACTATTGTCTTGATACAACCGAACAGCACTTTTGTTGCAACAGTTCACAAGTTCCCGATCTTGTTTAAGAGTTAGCCTGAGAGTTTATCACGACCATTAATCGCATTAACAAAGTACATATGGTATAAATCCATAGCCTGCACGTCACTAGACCCAAGAGAAAACGTATTTTGTGCAGCGGTTGTGCAACTTCATAGTTAAACTTGAAGAACTAACCGGAAAGAGCCAAGAGATTTTAGAACAGCCGTACGACTTATCCAGCCATTGTAGAATATGCTAGTTTTGCTACATAGATGGTTTTTCCACAATGAATTAACTGCCAAGATGTGCATCTCAGCAACCCCAATATTTCGGCATCCTCAGATTACTTGACACTTCATGAGCAGAATGTGGTATGAGACTCCCAAGTTTATGGTTTCCCTCCATATTTTATTACCGGCGAATGACAGAATTTTGTTAATATGTCATATTTAGAAGTAATTGGAAAACCACATTAGTGTATCGCTGGAATCAATTTTTTTCTCTTTCGGTGAATCAAGCAAACAAATCAGCAATCACATTAGCTAGATTAACAGGACGAAGCCAAACCGGTAAAAGTTCTCCGGGAGACAGGCATCTGCATTTTGAAGCACACCAAAGTAGAAGTGCTTCATAATCTCTATAATCCCTATATTTGCATGAATTGGCTGAAGCCACATTAGCTAGATCAACTTCTACCAAAAGGAGGAAAGCGAGATGATCTTTGCAACATGAAGTACATCTAAGACAGTGAACTGCATTAACCTTTAACTTTCTAAGCATAAGAAAAGAACTAACGACCGAATTGTCCCATTATCCTCAGTAATATCAGTGTCCTCGCCATCTGTATCTCACGGCTACTCTTATCAGCTTGTGTACTGAGATCCTCCATAGTTTTCATGAAAACATCCGCCCTTTTCTTGATCTCCAACATTCCAAGCTTCACGGCTTCTTCCTGTTCTTCTCCAAGAGCGAAGTTGGCATTTTGCAAGATTGACTCAATCTCAGTTTTCAGCTTACTCGCAAGCAACCGAATCGTCTCCAAGTCATTGTTCAAGATCCTAGTTCCCGCATTCATTAAGTCTACCAACTCCTTTTTCCCTTTTAGTTTCTTTCGGTATTTTTCACACCAAGAATTGCACCACTTGCCGACTGTCCCTATTGGAGTTGCCAGAGCAGCAGCTAGAGTACTCACAGCAGGTCGCGCAGCTTTTCCAACCGCAACGACTGAGAAGATCAAAGCGGACATGAAGGCAGTCACAAATATGAAATTAATCACCCTTCTCCAAACTTGTGCAGATTTAACTTTCTTGTCAAGCTTCTCACGAGCCTGCAACTTCTGCAACATCTCTTTCTGCTGCTCACACACTGAGTTAAAGAGCATGGAGAACTCGTCCGTGAATGGGCCGCCTGCTTCTCTGAATCTCTGGAGCTCCTGCAATGTCTTGGCATACTTCTCCCCTCCCACATTCTCTCTTCTCTCTTCCTCAAAGTGAATAATGGCGAGCTGAATCCATGACTGGTTATCACGGGCCCACCTCAGGCAATTATCAAGGGCAGTGTAGAAATCATCTAATATCTGTAGGTAATGATTGAAGTGATAGTCCACTAAATCGGACGGCTCTTTGTCATCATATATAGATTCAAGAATGACCTTAGCTATTTCAAGGTTCATCTCAAGACGGGCAGTGGCCATCTCTCCTAGAGAGTTAAATGTTAGGGACTGAGCTTCAGCACCAAGTGCTAGTGTCCTAATTACTCTATTAGCTCGTAAGGTCTTGTCCAAATCTTGCAAGCTCAGGTCGACTCTACAGGCAGCTTCATAAGAGGTCAGGTCAGACTGTCATCTAGGATCGCTGTCTTCCATTGATGAAGAGTCTACTTCCAAAAAAATGTAGCAGGACTCACGGACTACTCACAGACTACTCACAGATCAGCTAAACCCCCTTCTCTTCTTTGCTCCTCTTTTTGTGAGCTTACCTCAGTTTCAGCTGATACCGCATAGGAAAGACGATCTTATTTTCACTTCAACTCCTCCAGAAGGACCAAACCAAGCTCAATCACCGTGTAGGCACCAAGAGTGAAATGCAGAAACTGAGATCTACTCCAGAAGGAGGACTTGGAATTATGAAAGGAACCTAGAAGTTGGGAGTGCTACAAAAGGCTGATCTCGAGGCGGCCTGATCGGAGGATTGAAGGCTGCGGAGGGGAGACGCGAAGAAGGAAAAGTCCAGCACATGAGAGATGCGACAGTGACCTCAGTATCAGTCTTCCAAGCGTGGACGTTGACTCATTCTCCCACGTTTATTTATCCTCTGTTTTGAGCTTAGGTCTTTGTTTTCCGTAGTTTCACCTAGGGATGAGCGTGGTTCCCAGGTAGAACCGAGAACCGGAGAACCGACCGCAGGGTCCGGTTCGGTTCCCGGTTCTAAAAAGACCGGTTCCGGTTCTCGGTTCCCTTTTTTAGGGAACCGGCAGTTCCGGTTCCGGTTCCGGTTCCCATAAGAACCGGAACCGGCGGAACCGAACCGGTCAAAGTAAAAAAAAAATAATAATCCTATAACACATTATTTCTCTTTCCCCCCCCACGTGATTCCCCCTCTTCCCCTTTCTTTTCTCTCTCTCTTTCTTTTCTCCACTTTTTCCTCTCATGTCACTTCCTGCCCCCAACTTTTTCTTTTCTTCTCTCTCTTCTCTTTCCCCCTCTCTCGGCCGAAACCCCCTTCTTCTTCTTCTTCTTCTTCCTTTCCTCTTGCTGGCTGCTGCTTCACCCACCACCACATTGCTGCCCCACGCTCTACTCACCACCACCTCTTGGCCACCGAACCACCACCACCCCGCCACCCCCACGCTCGTCCGACGAGCCGTCTTGCCGTTGAGCCCAATGAGTTGTCGCGCCGTCCGCGCCGCCCCTCACTGCCGTGAGCCACCGCCGCTGTACCCAAGCCACCGTCACCACCTCTTGCCACTGCTCTCTCGGCCGTCCGGGCCGTCGTTGCTCAGAACCGCCACCGCCTCCGCCAGAACTGAGCTCTTCCCCCCTTGGCCGTGGGTTGAGCTGCAACCACCGCCGTCTTCGCCGCGCTATCCGTGCCGCCGTTGGTGCCGTGAGACTCGTGTCTTCTTCGCCGTCGTGCCGCCGTCGCCGCATGCTCGCAGTCGCCGAACCTCCCTTGACATCCTCGAAGTTCTTAGGGTTCATGTGGAATCCTCTGTCCTGGGTCATGGAGCTTGCTGCTATCATGGCCATTGCACTTACAAATGGAGGGGTTGGTGAATTTTTCTTCTACTGTTCTGTCTCTCTTTCTGTTTTAGGGTAAAATTTGAGTTTTTGTGAAAGATGGTATCCATTTGTTTCTGATTCTTCCTTTGCAGGGCAAGCCTCCAGATTGGCAAGATTTCATAGGCATCGTCACTCTTCTGTTTATAAACTCCACTATTAGCTTTATCGAGGAGAACAATGCCGGTAATGCTATGGTTTGAAGAGCTCACTAAATCGATTCTAACCACTGAAGTCGAGGTTATCTAATGAACTCAGAGCATGTGCATTGCTTTTTTGGCTTCGATAGTTAGTTTTAAAATGGCTTATTTTGCTTCATGTTGCATTCTTTTTTATAGGAAACAAAGTGATAATCATAATATAGAAGAAGCCAAGAAATTGACCCATTAACTTTATGCTTCAGTTTCTGAGCATGCCTTAACCGAGTCGTTCTTGTACTTTGGATCAATTGGTTAGTCTTTGTCTGGCGCACTTCATCTTGAAGGAGAAACTACACAAGCTAGGGATGTTGGGCTGTGTGATGTGCATTGTCGGTTTTGTCATAATTGTCATCCACGCACCGCAAGAAAGTCCCATCACTTCTGTTCAAGAAATATGGATTATGGCGACTCAACCGGGTCGGTCTTCGGGCCTGGTTTATGTGTTCTTTATACGATCACTGATTTGCTGATAACTGACTGCATTTACATATCTTTTTCAGCTTTTCTGCTTTACGTCGACTTGGTAATCATGTTGGTGTTCATCCTGGTTTCCATTTTTCACCTAGATGTGGGCACACGGATGTGCTAGTTTACACTGGCATCTCCTCATTAATGGGCTCTCTCTCGGTAAATCAACTGCTTCTGCATCTTTTGGGATTTTTTCTTCCTTCCAACCTACTTTAGTGTATTTACGCCAACCAGATTGTTGGAAGCTCCACTTAAACACAAGAGTTGACCTTGCATCGTTAGCTTTAGGTAGATCATTGATTCGGGGTGCAGGGAGGCTCATCACCAGGGATAAATTGTATTCTTTGCTAATTCTTTTTGTCCTGTCAAAACAAAGTTAATGAGTTACAATCATTTTTGTGGGGACATGTCTAAATTACTTATGCATATGGGTATTTTTTTCTTTCTCAGTTTTCATAAGTTGTATGATCTATCTGCAGTTGATGAGTGTGAAAGCCCGTGGGACTTCTTTGAAGTTGACTTTTGAGGGGAAGAATCAATTGATCTATCCGGAGACTTGGTTCTTTATGTTGGTGGTGGCTACATGTGTAGTTACCCAAATGAATTATCTCAACAAGGTCCGTCCCAAGATGTTATCCAACTTTAATTAGCTAACTTGCCCAATGCTGAATTTGTAAATTTCATTTGTCATTGCCTCACAACAATCGATAATATTGAATGACACCAAATTTCCTCTTTAACAATAACTTTTACTTTTCCCATATGTTGAGATTACATAACATTGGGAGAAAAGGAAGTGATTGAATATATGCATCTTTCTTAACTAGATTTTCACCTGTAAACTTGAAAATCTATGTTCCTGTGGCCTTTTGGCAAGGTTACTGCCCTCCTTCTTCATTGCTGGATGTGATCTGTCCTTTTCATTTACCTATGTGGTAATTCTTTATGTCGGGATTGAGGAGTCAAATCTCTTGCTTCAGAAACTATTTTCAGTTGTTTTTTATTGCAAAAGGTTTCTTTGGGTTCTGTTTACTTATGGATGATATAGTGCTTGATGAGAGCTTATCTTAAGAGCTTTTCTTAGTCTGCTTGGTTTCTCTTTGGTTTGTCTATTTCCTTCTTGTTATAGTTCAAATCTGAAAATGAAAAAAATAAAATAAAAAAGAACCTGTTGGAACCTGGAACCGACCCTGGAACCTATGACAGGGTAGGTTCCAGGTTCTTTCTTGACGGGTAGGTTCCGGGTTCCAAAAATGAGGAACCTGTACCCAATGGTAGTTTCCAAGTTCCAAGCGGAACCTGTAAGGAACCGGGAACTGCTCACCCCTAGTTTCACCTTTGAGGTCCTTTTCGGATACCAGATCTTCCTTTTTTTTTTCTTTTTTTCTTTTTTTTTGGAGTTGGATTTTATGAAATATCATCTTTATTACGTATTTAAATGCGATTTTTCTTTGTTTTCCGTAGTTTCACCTCGAGGTCCTTTAGGATACCAGATCTTTCTTCTTCTTTTTTTGGAGTTGGATTTTATGAAATATCATCTTTATTACGTATTTAAATGCGATTTTTCTTTGTTTTCCGTAGTTTCACCTCTGAGGTCCTTTTCGGATACCAGATCTTCCTCTTTTTTTTTTTTAATTGGAGTTGGATTTTATGAAATATCATCTTTATTACGTATTTAAATGCGATTTTTTTTTCATCATCATCATTTAGGAGCTGCTGTTAGTGAGAAAAAAGAAAAATAATTACATGACAATTTTAAACGTATTGTGATAATAACAGTCTATTCTTAACTACAAAAAATCAATTTGTAAATAATTATAAGTTATTGTGAGACAAACTTCTTCAAGAATTTATAGCTCACAATAAATATTTTAATGGTACCCTAAAAATTGTTATGCTAACAAAATCCGGCAAAAAATTGATAATGGCAATAGGCGATGCTGGCTTGGCAATATTAAAGGTACATTTGCTTTGATTGTATCAAGAAAATTAACCCATTAATAAATATTTTTGAAAAAAGTCAAATTTTAAGGAAAAGGATTTCATTTTTTTTATATTTTTCCGTATCTTATGAACAATATATGAAAGTCATTCATCATTTGTTACATTAAAAATATGAAACACGCATTTGAAAAAATAAAATAAAATCTCAACAACAATCCCAAGGGCCTAGGCTTGAGCTCTGGGGTCTCAAATGTGGTCTTGAGGGACTTTGGCCCATCTATCGAGGTCTAAGCCCAACTGTTAGGAACGTCGGTACATGTGCTTGGGTCCCGATCCTGGCTTAGGGGGACTTTGCCCTAGTCATCGAAGGCCTAGGCTAGGCCTCATAAGAGCGAGAGGCGAGCGTAGTCAAGCATGAGAGCCACCAAGTGACCCTGGCCTAGACTGGGCTAGTGGGGTTGCGAAGGCCTTGGGCAAGGGCCTTTGCAGCTAGCAAAGGTCATTAGTGACCCTCGCCGGCACAATGAAAAAAAAAAAACACAAAGAGGAAAATGAAAAGAAATTTAAAAAAATAAAAAATATCATTTTTTTTTTAAATTACAAAATTATCAATGTTAGTGCCAGCCATACAACGTTGGCCAATTAGCATTTACGTTAGCGATTTTCACGACAATTGATCAAAATGACTCAATTGACAAATTGTCAAAAAGTTTCGGATTAAATTAGTCAAACCATAATGTTTAACAAATACAATAGTTTTATGACTTTTTCAATAATTTCTCCGTGAACTCGATAGAAGAAGTGATTGTATATTTGAACAATGTCGAGGAGAAAATTAGATAGTATGTTTTATTACTTTGTATAAATCGACACAAAAAAATGAAAAACTGATAGTGTAAACTATATGTTTCTTGTCATTCAGACCTATAGAATCATTTAATTTTGTCTGACGCTCAACTTGCCCATATAATATTAATGTTAGGGACGTAATCCCGCATTATTTGGATGTGCACAATTATCTTATAAACATGATTTTGCGGAAGGTGAAGCTGTTTGCACCTCCTCTTTGAATGTGACTCCAGCATCTATATAGAAATCACATTTGTCCCCAAAGCATGTGATCGTAGTCTCACCGATGCTCTCTGTTTTGCTCCTAGTTTGCCACATTATAAGAAAAAACGAACTAATGCTCATCCAATCGAACCGCACCAAGTCTAAATATGAATGCAAACTGCAAAAAGAAAATAAACCATAATTGCTCCAATGCTACCCCTAGTCCTACCCTAAGGATTCAAAATCCTTCCCAAGAGAAGTTCTCCCTCGTCGTCATCCTCTTCCCTCCTTCAAAATGGAATAAGGGACTTCAAACCCCTTCCATTAAAATTAACATAAGAAAAGGCAGGAACTTTGTTGTCAAATGGATCAATTTTCTTTTTAATCTAATGTCTCTACAAGTGACTAGGTCATTGTAAACTTGTAGTATAGTGGTGAGTATCCTCCTTGTCACCCGAGAGATCTTCGGCAACGGCGCTCCTATTTTTGGCCTTTTTTTTTTTTTTTGACTTTGTTCCATTGCCTTTTTTTGAACCTCCCATGAGATAATTGATATTTGCATATCTTTTTGTTCTATTCTCATCTCAGCCACTATTCATATTCTAATCTGATATGGATTGTTTTCTATTGGTCATTAAAACCAAATCCCTTTTTTTTTTTATCCTGAAGGCACATTAATATTAAGCTATTTTTTGATCTTTTTTTTTTTTTTCCAGAAAGGGGCATGTTTTGTTTAAACATATGTAGTAGAATCAAGTCGAACTAATTTGTTACTCGAGCTTGACTCAGCTCATGGTCTGAATGAGCTGAGTCAAGCTCGAGTAACAAATTCATAACACAAATATCGAAAACACCAATAGTCCAGTTTATTAGTCAATTTCATAAAATATGCATCAATAGTCTATTCCATTGATTAATTTCATCAAACCACACATCGATGGTCCATTTAATCGGCTAAACTCAAACCACATGTTAATGTTTCACTCCATTGACTAACTCATGCTCAAATGTCTATTCATGATCATGCATAACGCCTGTAACAAAACGATCAAGATTCCCCCTTGGTTAGATCTCCACATATTATTAATTGGTGGGTTAGCTCATAAGGATATCCTAGACTAGGCATCAACCATCAATCATAAATATCCAGTAATCCATCATCAACCATTAGAATGAGAATTATCTCACAACTCAGGCATTTGATATATAAATATCGAAGCGTTTTTCAAAAACCACAAACGTTTCAAGATTTTTTTCATGAAGGTTTCCACAAACCATTTCTAGGCAATCATTTAAACAAAAGTCAAATGATACTTCTCTCTTTCAAATAATAAAATGGCACTAAAAACTTGATCTTGTTTTAAATAACAAAAGATGTTATTTATTAACTCATAGCATATATAATCCTTAATGTTTTTTAAAACATGAGTTTAAAATACAAAGAAGATATAATGTCATTCACTTGGGAAAAGCCAAAAACCAACTACGGTACTTGCTTGAGTCCACGCACCCGGATTCTTAACAACTAATCAAAAAATGATATCAAAAGATCGCTTAAAAAGATATTGTAATGAATGACTCGATTATACTATACATGTTTGTCGATAAAACGACACCTACATGCTAATGAAAAGCTTGCCTCTAACAGCAACCTATTGTTGTTTGCTGGGCATGACCCGTGGGCTAAACTTCGTCACCTCATAACTTCCTCCACAAAATTCCATTTTGAGCCATCTTGCAGTCCTTAGAAAACTCTCTTGATGCACTACCCAACTCAACCGCCCTAAAACCTCACCGAAGATGGCTAAAATTCAAGCTCAAATCTATTGTAAGGTACTGTTTCAAGAACGCACGTCAAACTTTAAAATTCCATTTTGGGCAAACCGTAAACTCAAATCAAGATCTATAAAATATTATAGCTTCACAACATCCTAAATTAACATTTCTACAAAAATACGCAACTCAACGACTCAAAAATCGAACTTCACCATACAAATCTCCAAGAATTCCAAATTTCAAGCCCTAATCGCAACAATTCGTTCCAATAGACGATTAGAGGCTTCAATCACTTACCATCATTGCAAAAAAAAAAAAAAAGTTGAGTCAACTTGATGAGTCGTCCAAGTCATGAGCGCGCCAAATTTTTTCCCTTTTTTCCTTTCTTCTTTCTCCTTTCTCTTCTTTCTCTCTTCTCTCTTTTTTCTTTCTTTTCCCTGAGTGGGCTCTCAGTCTCCTCTCTCTCTCTCTCTCTCTCTCTCTCCCCATTAAAAGTAGCCAAAGCTCCACTGTTCTCTCTTTCTTTCTCTTGACTTTTCAACTTCTCTCATTTTTTCTTCTTTTTGGGCCCACCAGCAGTAGATCTTACATTGAGTGCTCAAGTTACTTGAACTCGAAGGTTATTGAGCAAAGTTTGAACAAGGCTTCAAAAGCTTTGTGATAAGTTCAATGTTCTTCATTGACTGGACACCTATGGTCATTATTCTTGCTGGAGAAATGTTTACATATATAGGGATCATGCTGTCACAAAAGTTGTATGTTGTGCATGGCACCGATTAAGAGAAAAATAATTATCTACTCCAATAAAACATAAATCATAAGAAAAGATCAAGAAATAAACCTAAAGCATTGAGATAATGTTATGTGTGCTAAGATGGATTTACAAAATTGAAATGCCAAGTGAAGTCATGCACACCTCCAAGAACATCCAAACCCATTAATAGATCTCGTTCATAGGATCATCGTCAAGCTCAATTACATAAGATTCTCCCTGTTCACTACACATGGAGGATCCACATACACATTTACTTACAACCGAATCAAAGAGAAATCAGTCATTTGTAGGCCCATTTCGATTTAGTCGATTAACATTATTAAATCTCCCTGCAAACCACGATGACACTAGAGATATTCTATTATCGGTTCGTCTTGCAAAGTTACAGAGACAATTTCGTGAAGAACTATTGTCCTTATACAACCGAACAGTACTTTTGTTGCAACAGTTCACAAGTTCACGATCTTGTTTAAGAGTTAGCCTGAGAGTTTATCAATAACATTAATTGCATTAGCAAAGTAGATAGGGTATAAATCCATAGCCGGCACGTCACTAGACCCAAGAGATAAGGTATTTTGTGCTATGGTTGTGCAACTTGATAGTAAAACATGAAGAACTTACCCTTGAGCTAAAACCCACAATGTTCAATTGTTTTTTCAAATATTTTGTGTGTTCACTTGTCTATTTATCTTATTGGTTTTGAGCAAATCCTAAATAATAAAGAGTTGATCATGCAATGACTACCTTACTTACATGGTGCCAAGAAGAAACACATTGATCATGCTAAAGAATATGAGTTACAAAGAGTATTTGACAAAGCTAATCAATACTATAAAATAGTGGTTGACATCACGACTAAGATGGCATATGAGCTAATCAAAGTATGAAGAATATTCCTAGTTATACACTTTGTAGTTAAAGTATAATTTTCTAATGATTTATCGCATCTTGATTTTTATGGTTGCATGTGGAAGGTCTTAAAGGAGGAGAAGATTTCTTATGTTATTGCCCCTTACAAGGAATTTCTCCCCAAATTTCCCGTATTTCTTGTTTGTCACATTTCCCCAAATTGCTCGATTCTTGTTCCTCCAAGTAAATCGCATTTCCCCTAGCTTTTCGCATTTATTGTTCGTAATAACCCAATTTCCCCAAATTTTCAGCATTTATTGTTCATTGCATTTCCCCAAATTCCTTGATTCTTGTTCCTCGAAAGAAATTTGGGCGAATCCAGCATTAGACCAGCAAATATGGGCAAATCTAGCGCATGGACCAAAGAAATTTGATCGAATCCAGCACCGAACCAGCAAATTTCAAGCTAGGAATTTTTATGAATTGAGGAATAGATCAATAATATATCAAAGCACAAAAACAACTTACCAAATCTAGCCATGGTTGCTTTAGTGCTTTGGGGATATTGGAAAACAATAAACGTAGGCATCTTCAAGCAAAAGCCACCAAACCCCAACGTTGTTGCGGAAATAGCTCTCATAACTTTAACAGCTTTAAAAAAATGGAATTTTTCGACAAACAAAGCTAAAGTCAAAAAGGGTAAAACATCAAACTATTGGAATTACAACCCCCATCCTGCCTAAAATTCTAGGAATTCGTTAATAATTCGAATAGATTCATAGCCTAGGCCTAGTATATTTTAAATTAAAATAGTTCGATAGGGTCCACTATTGTGCCCTACTTAAGTAGTAAAATGATTCTATAAGTAAATACATGAACTAAATGCTATTAAAGGGTAAGTGGTCAAATATTCAAGGGCAGTTTGTACTTACGTTTGTACCGAATATTCAAGGCCAGTTGTACTTTTAGAAGCGTTCTTGTACTTTCCATATATGTTTTTTTCTAAAACTTCAATATATACTCATGCATTATAAATTTGGGGAAATCTACATATTTGTAGATGGGTGGTCCTGGGGTTGCAAAAAGTCAACTTATGAACCATATAATAATTGTTGCACCCAGAGGGGTATACACCACAAGCAAAGGAAGTAGTGGAGTAGGTCTCACTACTGCAGTCTTGAGGGATCCGTTGACAAATGAGACTGTTTTGGAAGGAGGACCCTCTCTCATGCAAAATGATGCATAATTAAACGGCACCCATATTGTTCCTAGGTGAATTTGGTGAATGGAGATGTTGCTTACGATCTTACAGAGGAACTCTATTAATAGTTTTGTGCTAAAGCAGCCTAGTAGAAGGATCTCGCTCAAATTTTGAGCTCAAATGCATATATAATTATAACGATTGAGAAATTTTAAACTTACTGATAAATAAATAAATAAATAAATAACTCATCTAGATACCGGCAAACATAGGTTTATGTGCCATAAATGAGTTTGACAAGATAGACGAGTTATATTGTGGAACAATATATGTATTACTTAATAATAAAATTATTATTATTATTTTAAAAAATTGCAGGGCCGGGCCGATCCGGCCCCTTCTTGCCTTTCTTTGTTCCCCTCCTTTCTTTTCGCTTGGGCGCGCCGGCCCTTTTCCTTTCTCTTCCCCTTCCTCCCTCTCCTCCACGCTCGCTGCAAGAGCAGCGACTCTTGTCCGAGACAGAGGGCAGGATGCAGAGCAGAGCTGAGCAGAGCATCGCATCCACCGGGGTTCGGTGGTCGGGACCAGGCCGACCGCGGCAGGCTGGCAGTGGCGTAGGCCATGCGCGGCTGCCGGAGGCCACTGAAAGGAGGCCGAGAGAGTGAGAGAGGAACGGAGAGTGAAATCAGGGAGCGAGCGAGCGTGCGAGCCAGCCAGCCAGCCAGCCTCCCCGGCATCTCGGCCGCGCCTAAGCCTCCGCCGATGGCCCCCCGCTGACACCCTCGAGCCCGCTTCATCCTTTACCCCCCTCGCCCGTCACACGGGAGACCCGGGTTCAATCCCCTGCAGCGG
Source organism: Eucalyptus virginea (assembly GCA_014182375.1). Classification (NCBI taxonomy): domain Eukaryota; kingdom Viridiplantae; phylum Streptophyta; class Magnoliopsida; order Myrtales; family Myrtaceae; genus Eucalyptus; species Eucalyptus virginea. The sequence goes on along the minus strand of CM024521.1, from coordinate 21,893,030 downwards.
GGCACTTCTCTGTTTGCCTTTTCTCTTGGATTTTTCCGTCGTGTTTGTCGTTCTTGCTGCAATGATTGGGTTCTCGGTGGGATGATTAAACCACCATCGTTTGTCTGAGCTGAGATATCGTGAACATGGTTTTATCTAGTATGCTTGGTCTCTGTTCTCTCCTCTCGCTCGCGCCGCAACCCAGCTCCGACCTCTCTTGGTACCTGCTCTCTAGCGTGTCTGATTACTTACTCCATTTTTTTCCCGTTCTAGTATCGATAGCTATAGATTGTTAACAGCTGGTGTGGATCTTGTTCAATGTGACGCCCAGAGGAAGAAATTCTAGGTCTTTCGAGTGTTACTAATGTATCGCACTACAGCAGTGTTTCGTGAGTGATGCTGCTGAGCTTAGAATGACATTAGTATTTTGTTGCCGAACTTTATGGTGCATCTGGAATTCTTTCCATTTTAATCCATGAAATTGTAGGAAATTCTGAATGAATATATCAGATGCAACTGATTTTATTCAGTCCACGCAACTTTGTAGTTCATGGAATGCATGGTTTAGCAGATGACGAGAGGAACAATCAGTCCATGCATTTCTGACGATCTTTTTGTGGTTAATACTTTCACTGAAGAATCTAAACGATTACAGTAGCGTTTCTTCATTGAGAGATAACACACAAGTACCTTTCAGGCTATCCACAGACTCCCATCACTTTATTTTCCTTCATCAAATTACACTGGCAACTGACATGACCAATGAGAGCAAAATAAGGATAACGTATTTTGTGCAGCGGTTGTGCGACTTCATAGTTAAACTTGAAGAGATTTTACAATGGCCGTACAACTTATCCTGCCATTGTAGAATATGCTAGTTTTGCTATCTAGATGGTTTTAAACAATGAATTAACTGCCAAGATATGCATCTCAGCAACCCCAATTACTTGACACTTCACGAGCAGAATGTGGTATGAGACTCCGAAGTTTATGGTTTCCCTCCATATATTATTACTGGCGAATGACAGCATTTTGTTAATATGTCATATTTAGAAGGAATTGGAAAACCTCATTAGTGTAATGCTTGAATCAATTCTCTCTTTCAGCAAATCAAGCAAACAAATCAGCAATCGCATTAGCTAGATTAACAGGATAAAGCCAAACAGGTAAAAGTTCTCTCAGAGACAGGCATCTGCATTTTGAAGCACACCAATGTAGAACTCCTTCATAATCTCTATAATCACTATATTTGCATGAATTGGTTGAAGCCACATTAGCCAGATCAACTTCAACCAAAAGGAGAGAAGAGAGATGATCTTTGCAACATAAAGTTTATCTAAGCCAGGGAATTGCATTAACCTTTAACTGTCTAAGCATAAGAAAAGAACTACCGACTGGGTTGTCCAATTATCCTCTTCAATATCACTGTCCTCGCCCTCTGTATCTCGTGGCTACTCTTCTCAGCTTGTGTACTGAGATCCTCGATAATTTTCATGAAAACTTCCGCCCTTCTCTTGATCTCCAACATTCCAAGCTTCACTGCTTCTCCCTGTTCTTCTCCAAGAGTGAAGTTGGCCTTTTGCATGCTCGACTCAATCTCAATTTTCAGCTTATCCACAAGCCGCCAAATCGTCTTCAAGTCCTCAATCGAGATCTTAGTTCCCTTATTCATTAGGTCTATCAACAACTTTTTCCCTTTTAGTTCCCTTCGGTAGTTTTTCCACAACAATCGCGCCACTTGCCAACTGTCCCTATTGAAGTTGGCAGAGCAGCAGTTATAGCAATCACAACAGGTAGCCAAGCTTTCGCAACAGCAACAGCTGACAAGATCAAAGCGGACACAAAGACGATCACGGATATGGCATTGGTCACCCATCTCCAAGTTTGGGCAGATTTCACTTTCTTGTCAAGCTTCTCCTTACAGGCCTCCAACTTCTGCGACATCTCTTCCTGCTGCTCATTCACCGAGTGAAAGAGCTTCGAGAACTCTTCTGTGAATGGGTCGCCCGCTTCTCTGAGTCTCTGGAGCTCCTGCAATGTCCTGACATACCTCTTTCCTCCCACATTCTCTCCTCTCTCTTCCTCAACGTGCAAAAGTGCAAGGTGAATATTCGACTGGCTATCATGGGCCCGCCTCAGGCAATTCTTCAGGGAAGTGTAGAAATCTAATATCTGTGGGCAATGATTGAAGTAATAATCCACTAAATGGATCAGCTCTTCGTCATTCCATATGGATTCAAGAATGATCTTAGCTACTTCATGGTCCATCTCAAGACGGCCAGTGGCCATCTCTCCTAGAGAGTTGAACGTTAGGGACTGAGCCTCGGCACCAAGTGCTAGTGTCCTAATTGCTCTATCAGCTCGGTCGGGTAAGGTCTTGTCCAAATCTTGCAAGCTCGGGTCGACTCTACAGGCAGCATCATAAGAGGTCAGGTCAGACTGTTATCTAGGATCGCTGTCTTCCATTGATGAAGAGTCTACTTCCTTAGTCTTACTAAATTTCCCAACCACTGTATGGATTAAAAAATGTGAGAAATGGGGAATGCCGAAAAACTCCAAAACCGAACGCTTTTTCAAATTTTGCTAATCAAGCACAGTGCTTGAATTATAACTGTAAATGGATTTGCCAGAAAAAGATATAGCAGGACTCACAGACTACTCACAGATTAGCTAAACCACCTTCTCTTTTTTGCTCTTCTTTTTGCGAGCTTACCTGAGTTTCAGCTGATACGCATAGGAAAGATGATATTGTTTTCACTTCAACTCCTCCAGAAGGACCAAACCAAGCTCAGTCACCGTGCAGACATCAAGAGTCAACTACAGAAACTGAGATCTCCTACAAGAAAAACAAGAAAAAGGGGGACTTGGAATTATGAAAGGAACCGAGAAACTGGGAGTGCTACAAAAGGCTGATCACGAGGCGGCCTGATTGGAGGATTGAAGGCTGCGTAGGGGAGTTGGGAAGAAGGAAAAGTCCAGGAGATGAGGGGCTGAGCAATGCGGTCGGCAGTGAACTCAAAATCAGTCTTCTAAGCGAGAAGTTGACTCATTCTTCCATTTTTGTTTGTCCTCTCTCCTTAGAGCTTAAGTCTTTGTTTTCCGTAGTTTCACCAATATTCTGAGGTGCTTTTCGGATACCAAAATCTTCTTTTTTTCTTTCTTTCTCGGAGTTGGATTTTATGAAAGATGAAGTGATATATTACATCTTTATTACGTATTTAAATGCGACTTGTTTTTCGGGGTCATCATTTAGGGGTGCTGATGATTATGTTATAATTAAAAGAGAAAATAGTGGGTGCTGATGATGATGTTATAATTAAAAGAGAAAAGACCACAAAAAATCCCAAACTTTACTCAAAATGATAAATTCACCCCAAACTTTTTTTTGTAACATGAAAAACCCCAAACTTTACAAACCGTGACACATTTACCCCACTAATAGCATTTTCGTCTTATTTTTTCTATTTTCCTTTTTCTTTTCTTTTTCTTCTTCTTCCCTCTTCAAGGGAAGCCGGAGTCCGGCGAGGACTGCCCTCGCCGACGTCAGGCAAGGGTCGCCCTCACCTACGTCAAGCGAGGACGGCCCTCGCTCGACCCAGTCGAGGGCCGCTAACGCCCAACGCCGGCGAGGGTGGCCCTAGCCAGCCTAGGTGAGGGCGACTCTCGCCCAACGCCAGCAAGGACAGCCCTAGCCAGCCTAGGTGAGGGCAACCCTCGCCCGACGCTAGTGAGGGTAGCCCTCTGCCATGGTTAACGGAGGGAAGAGAAAAAAAGAAAAAAAAAAAGAAAAAGATTTTAAAAAGTAAAAGATCAAGATGCCCTATAGTTTATGGTAAATGTGTTACATAGAAAAAGTTCATGATTTTTAATGTCATGAAAAAAAGTTTTAAGGTAAATTTGTCACTTTTTGGGCAAAGTTTGGGGTTTTTTGTGGTTTTTTCCCTAATTAAAATGGAGGTAATTATCACTTTTAATGGCCTCAAAAGCAATGATGGCCAATCTATTAGCCGGAAAAAAGAAAAATGATTATGTGACAGTCTTTAATGTACTGTAATAATAACAGTTAATTGGTCACACCCCGATTCAAAAGAATAAGGGTATGACACGGCCGTCCTTTCACCAAAGGACGTAGTCTCAATATAACTAAAATTCAGCCTAAAATCAACATATATCACACAAAAAGGACATCTAATTACAATATCAGAGTTTTCTATAAACCATCAAACCAATATATATACATCCATGAAAAACTAACTCACAAATTTATCAATCATATACAACTTATACCAAAGAGTTTCCACCACAAAAATGTCCTCTCCGATAATGGATGCTAAGCTCAAGCCTACTTGCGACTTACTGAAAAACTTGAAAAACAAGTAAATGAGAAGAGTAGGCTACCACGATTCATTGAGTAATATATTTCTTCTAAGCGGATTGAGAAATCACAATGCACATTTAAAACACAACCATGACTCACTTTAACATAATATATATTCATAAGAGAAATACCAAAAACACCAATAGTCCAGTCCATTGGTCAATCTCATAAAATACGTATCAATGGTCTATTGATTAATTTCATCAAACCCAACTCCATCGACCAAGCTCGAATAACATGTCAATAGTTCACTCCATTGACCAACTCATGCTCAAATATCTATACATAATCACGCATAACACCCGTAACAAGACAACCAAAATTCCCCCCCTGATTAGATCTCCTCGTATTATCAATCGGTGGCTCAGCTCACAAGGATATTTTAAACTAGTATGCACATATCCACACACCCATTAAGGTTCATAGAAACATTGAGCATTAACCATCAATAAAAGATATTCAGTAACCCACCATCAGAATGAGAATTATCTCACAACTTAGGCATTTGATATATGAATATCAATGCGTTCTTAAAAAACCACAATGTTTCAATATTCTCTCATAAAATGTTTCCACAAACCATTTCCAAGCAATCATTCAAACCAAAATCAAAGGATACTTCTCTCTTTCAAATAACAAGATGGCAGTAAAAACTCGATCCTATTTTACGTAAAAAAAGATGCTATTTATCAACTCATAGCATATATAATCCATAATATTTTTCAAAACATTAGTGTAAAATACAAAGAAGATATAGTGTCACCCATCATTGCTTACTCAAGCCGACGCACTTGAATTATTAACAATTAATCAAAAAACAATATCAAAAGATTACATAAAAAGATATTCTAATGAACGGCTCGATTATACTACACCTATTTGTTGATAAAACGATACTTACAAGCCAACGAAAAGCTTGCCTCCAGCAGCAACCTATTGTTATCCGTTAGGCACAACCCACACGCTAAACTTCATCGTGCCATAACTTCCTTCACAAAATTCTGTTTTGAGCCATGTTATAGTCCTTAGACAGTTCTCTTGATGCACTACAACAACCCCCACTTAGCCGCCCCAAACCTCACCAAAATTGGCTAAAATTCAGGCTCAAATTTATTGTAAGGTACTGTTTCTAGAACGCGCGTCAAAATTTAAAATTCTGTTTCGGGCAAACCGTAAGTTCAAATCAAGATCTGCAAAATATTATAGATTCATAACATGCTAAATTAACATTTCTACAAAAATACAAAACTCATTGACTCAAAAATATAATTTTGCCGCACAGATCTCCATGAATTCTAAATTTCAAGCCCTAATTGAGACAATTCATTCCAATAGACGATTAGTGGCTTCAATCACTTATCGGCATTGTAAAACAAAGTTGAGTTGGCTTGATGAGTCATCTAGATCATGAGTGCGCCAAAATTTTCCCCTTTTCCTTTGAGCGCACCAAAATTTTCCCCTTTTTCATTTTCTTCTTTCTCATTTCTCTTTTTTCTTTCTTTTCCTTGAGTGGGCTCTCTCTCTCTCTCTCTCTCTCTCTCTCTCTCTCTCTCTCTCTTCCCCCCTCCTTAAAAGTGACCGAAGCTCCACTATTCTCCCTTTTTTTCTTTTGACTTTTCTTTTTGGGACCACAAGCAGTAGATCTTACATTGAGTGCTCAAGTTACTTGAACTCAAAGGTTGTTGAGCAGAGTTGAACGAGGCTTCCAGAGATTTGCAATAAATTCGATGTTGTTCATGGGCCGAACACCTATAGTCATTATTCTTGCTGAAGAAATATATATAAGGATCACGCTGTTAGGAAAGTTGCATGTTGTGCATGGCACAAATCAAGCGGAAAATAACTATCTACTCCAATAAAACATAAATCATAAGAAAAGATCAGGAACTAAACCTGAGGCATTGAGATAATGTTATACGTGCTAAGACGAATTTACAAATTTGAATTGCCAAGTGAAGTCTTGCACACCTCCAAGAACATCCAAACCCATTAATAGATCTCGTTCAGAGGATCATCATCAATCTCAATTACATAAGATTCTCCCTGTTCAGTACACATGGAGGATCACATACACATTTACTTGCAACCAAACCAAAGAGAAATCAATCATCCATAGGCCCATTTCGATTTAGTCGATTAACATTATTAAATCTCCCTACAAACCACATTGACACTATAAATATTCTATCATTGGTTCGTCTTGCAAAGTTATGGAGACAATTTCGTGAAGAACTATTGTCTCGATACAATCGAACAATACTTTTGTTGTAACAGTTCACAAGTTCCCGATCTTGTTCAAAAGTTAGCGTAATATCTTATCACAAACATTAATCACATTAACAAAGTACATAGGGCATAAATCCATAGCCTGCGTGTCACTAGACCTGGGAGCCCAAGAGCTAAGGTATTTTGTGCTGCGATTGTGCAACTTGATAGTTAAACATGAAGAACTTACCTTTAACCTAAAATCCACAATGTTCAATTGTTTTTTCAAATATTTTGTGTGTTTCACTTGTCTATTTATCTTATTGGTTTTGAGCAAATCCAAGATAATAAAGAGTTGATCGTGCAATGACTACCTTGCTTACATACCTTGCTTACATAGTGCCAAGAAGAAACACATCAATTGTGCTAAAGAGTATGAGTTACAAGGAGTATTTGACAAAGCTAATCAACACTATAAAACAGTTGTTGATATCACGCATAAGATGGCATATGAGCTAATGAAAGTATGAAAAATACTCATTGTCATACACTGTGTGGTTAAACTAAGTTAAAGTATAATTTTCTAATGAATTTATCGCATCTTGATTTTTATGGTTGCATGTTGAAGATCTTAAATGAGGAGAAGATTTCTTGTTGAAAATCATAATCAGATTTTCCAGATTTTATTTGTTAGCTTTTAGGAATTTGTAGATTTTCCATATTGTGTTTGTTAGCTCTTAGGAATTTGTTTCCTGCGTTTTAGGGTTCCCTTTTTTTTACAACCAGTAGCTATAAAAAGGCTAGATGCCTCATGTAATTATATATTCTAAGGAGAATAAAAACTCATAGTAATTTCTTCTAAATTTCTTCATGGTATCAGAGCTTGATCTGGACCATTCTTTCCTACCATATATCTGAGTGTTTCCACCATGACAAAATACCCTAGAGCTACCATGGCAAGCAAGGTTGAGAGTGAAACCTTAGACCCTAGAGCTCATAAGTCTCCTCACATTGCCCAACCTATCAATGTATCCGAAAGTGGAACTCTTCTCATCACCGATCATAAACTTACCAGTCACAACTTCAATCAATGGTCCCATTTTGTCATGATTTTCGTTTGCGGAAAAGGTAAATAAGATTACCTAACTGGAGCTACTGGACAACCTGAGGAGACGAGCCCAAATTATCGAACATGGAAGGTAGAAAATAACATGGTGATGTGCTAGCTGTTGAATTCAATGACAAATGAAACATGGGAGAATTTCATGTACTACAAGACAAGCAAAGGAGATCTGGGATGCTGTTCATGAAACTTATTCAAACAAAGATAACACCTCGACCATCTTTGAGATCAAGGGCATTCTCCATGACCTAAGGCAAGGGGAATCTTCTGTCACTGATTATTTTAACCAGCTCATACGTCATTAGCAGCAGCTTGACATGCTGGAAGATATGATGTGGAGTTGTCCTGAAGATAGCAAGCGGTACAAGGGGATTCAAGATTGAGAACGCATCTACAAATTTTTGTTAGGCTTGAATCAAGAGCTTAATGAGGTACGTGGACGAATTCTGAGCATAAAACCCCTACCTAGTGTACGAGAAGTTTTTGCTAAGGTCAGGAGAGAATAGACTCAGCGAAAGGTGATGCTTCGTTCTTCAAACAACCAAACCAATCCAGCAAATTTTGCTCTAATAGCTCGAGGATCTCAACCATCCTACAGTCAATACACTCAATCAAACAACAACAACCAGCAAAGGGGTGGTCGTCCATGGTGTGATCATTGCAAACGGACGGGTCACACAAAAGACACATGTTGGAAAATTCATGGTTGGCCAAATGATTGGAAGCCATCAGCCTCATATCCTACTCAAAATCGAGAGAGCAGAAGCAACGTAGTCCAAACCAAAACAATCGCTTCGGTAGATTCAAGTCCTTTAAACAAAAAGCAGCTGGAGATGTTAATAAAGCTGCTACAAGAATAAGTTTAGAAGGCAACCCATCTAGAAGGGATTAGTACAGCAACGATAGTTCAACGAGGTAATTCTCTAAATGCCTTTAGTGCCAAATAGAAGAAAATCACCTCTTAGGTTGTAGACTCAGGAGCATCCGACCACATGACCAAAGATATCACGGTGTTCAACGAGTACAAGCCATGTCAAAATGGCACTAGTGTTCGAATTGCTATTAGTTCTTGCTCAAAGGTGGCTGGTGTTGGATCAGTGGTTATTTCAAAAGATATAACACTGAATTCAGTATTATTTATTCCCAAACTCAGCTATAATCTTCTCTCCATCAGCAAGTTAACCAAAGATTTAGGCTGCATTACTAAATTTTTCCCGCACTCATGTGAATTTCAGGTTTTGAACTCAGGGATGACGATTGGCAGTGCTGAGATGGATGTGGGCCTCTATCTTCTACGAGTTAATGCCTTAGAATGGAAAAACAAGAAGATGCCATGTGTAGCATCTCGTGCTAAAGAAGAGAGTGACATAAGATTGTGGCACTATAGGTTAGGTCATCCAAATTTCTCGTACTTAGATAGGTTGTTACCTTCTTTGTTCAATAAAGATTCAATAAAACTTCAATGTGAGGTGTGTCAATTATCCAAACAGACTTGCAGTTCATACCCTTTGCAACCTTATAAGTCTTCTCATCCATTTCACATTATTCATAGCGATATTTGGGGACCTTCTCGTGTCAATAACGTTTCTGGTTCTAGGTGGTTTGTTACTTTCATTGATGATCATACAAGACTCACTTGGCTTTTTCTAATGAAAGAAAAATCAGATATTGGTCAAATTTTTCAAACCTTCAACCTCATGATCCAAACCCAATCCAGCACAAAAATCCAAGTTTTCGAAACAGATAATAGGAGAGAATACTTCCACTCATAGCTTGGGTCATATCTAAATAGCCATGGTATCATACATATTAGCTCTTGTGTAGACACTCCACAACAAAATGGAGTAGCGGAGACGAAAAATAGGCATCTTTTGGAAGTCGCTCGTTCTCTTATGTTAGCCACCTATGTTCCTAAACATTTTTGGGGAGAAGCAGTGTTGATAGCCACATATCTCATCAATCATATGCCTTCCCGTGTCTAGATTTCCAAACACCATTTTAGAGTCTACTTCATACCTACCCACATATTCGTTTTGCCTCACATATCTCACTCAAAGTATTTTGTTACACAGCATTTGTTCATATAAATCAGTAACATCGTAGTAAGCTAGATCCTAAGTCCCTCAAATGTGTGTTTCTAGGATACGCTCCAAATCAAAGTGGATATAAGTGTTATTGCCCACAAACAAAGCGTTTTTATACCACCATGGATATTACCTTCTTTGAGCACCAGCCATTTCACTCCAAAAATACCATTTGAGAGGAGAGTTTAAGGAATATTATTTTTAAGACACTTTTCATTCACTCGGGTCACAACAAACAAAAACCAATTTTGCTTGTCCTCCGTGTCTACCCATTCCAACATTCGAGAGTCATCCAACATCCAAAAGTCTTTCGTGTCTATCCATTCAAGATGCTACACAAGACAAAAATAAAGAGGTAATTGTCTACTCTAGCGAAAAACTCAAAAGGAGTTAGAGGACCGTACTACATCAAAATCGGCTCAAGAGACAGACTTGAGTTCAAGACCCACAATAGATGAAGGTAATGCTCCTATAAGCTCAGAAAACTTTATTGTACTTGATGATCTTGATCAGCCCATTGCTCTTAGGAAAGGGAAAAGACAGTACACTCAACATCTCATTAACAATTTTGTGTCTTATGAAAAGTTGTCTCCTAAATACAAGGCATTTGTTTTAACATTGAGCGATATTCAAATTGCCAAGAATATCCAGAAGGCACTTGCTCAATCCGAGTGGAAAAAAACTGTTCTTGGGGAAATTCATGCACTTGAGAATAATAATACTTGGGAATATACATAATTGCCAGCTGGGAAGAAATTGGTGGGATGTAAGTGGGTCTTTACAATTAAGCACAATGCTAATGGTAGTGTTGATTGTTTCAAGGCAAGACTGGTTGCTAAGGGATTCACGCAATCATATAGTATAGACTACAAAGAAACCTTCGCTCCGGTGGCCAAACTAAACTCCATTCGAGTGTTGCTCTCCCTTGCAGCTAACTTGGACTGGCCCCTACATCAATTAGACATAAAGAATGCCTTCTTGAATGGGGAATTGGAGGAAGAAGTCTTTATGGAGGTTTTACCGGGAATTGACACTAAGGAGAGCTTCAACAAGGTGTGCAAACTCAAGAAATCCCTATACAACCCAAAGCAATCACCTCGTGCTTGGTTTAAGAGGTTAACAAGGGTCGTTAAGAAGCTGAATTTCACTCAATGTCAAATAGATCATACAATGTTTGTCAAGAAGTCAGCTGAAGGTAGAAGAGCAATAATGATTGTATACGTCGATGATATAATCCTAACTGGTGACAATCTGGAGGAGATTGGAAAACTGAATAATATCTTGGCAGAAGAATTCGAGGTTAAAGACCTAGGTCAACTCAAATACTTCCTAGGTATGAAGGTAGCTTGGTCATGGAAAGGAATTGCAATTTCCTAATGCAAATATACTCTTGATCTTTTGAAGGAAATTGGTAGGCTTGGGTGCAAACCAGTTGACACACTCATGGATTCTGCAAATAAAATCGAGATGGAAGAAGAAGGACCATTAACGGACAAAGGGAGATATCAAAGATTAGTTGGCAAACTAATCTATCTCTTGCATACTCGGCCAGACATTGGTTTTGCAGTAAGTATGGTTAGTAGATACATGAACCAACCAACACAGAAGCACATGCAAGCAGTTTTTTGAATCTTACAATACTTGAAAAGAAGTCATGGAAGATGGCTCTACTTTAAGAAAACAGAGGAGAGAAACGTAAAGATATTCACGGATGCAGATTGAGTTGGATCTCTCATGGACCAAAGGTCGACAACAGGGTATTGTACCTTCGTGTGGGGCAACATGGTTACTTGGAGAAGCAAGAAGCAACCCGTTGTTGCTAGGAGCAACGCTGAAGCGGAGTTTAGAGCAATGTGTCAAGGAATATGTGAAGGCATATGGCTGAGAAGAATCTTAAATGAACTAGGATTCACTAATACCAATCCTATGTCATTATTATGTGACAACAAAGCTGCTATTGAGATTGCCAAGAACCCGGTTCATCATGATAGAACAAAGCATGTGGAGATCGATTGACATTTCATCAAAGAAAAACTCGAGGAAGGAATCTTGAAGCTCTCGTATGTTCCAACCAATCATCAAATAGCGGACATACTGACCAAGGTTTTATCCAAAAATAGTTCCGAGACTCTAAGGTGCAAGCTGGGTATGATAGACATTCATAACCCAGCTTGAGGGGGAGTGTTGAAAATCAAAATCGAATTTTCCAGATTTCCCAGATTTCCCAGATTTTCCAGATTTTATTTGTTAGCTTTTAGGAATTTGTAGATTTTCCAAATTGTGTTTGTTAGCTTCTAGGAATTTGTTTCCTACATTTTAGGGTTCCCTTTTTTTAACAACCAGCAGCTATAAAAAGGCTAGATGCCTCATGTAATTATATATTCTAAGGAGAATAAAAACTCAGAGTAATTTCTCCTAAATTTCTTCACGTATGTTATTGCCCCTTAGAAGGAATTTCTCCCAAAATTTCCCGCATTTGTTATTTGCCACATTTCCCCAAATTGCTCGATTCTTGTTCCTCCAAGTCAATCGCATTTCCCTAGCTTTTCGCATTTATTGTTCGTAATAACCCAATTTCCCCAAATTTTATGCATTTATTGTTCATTGCATTTCCCCAAATTCCTTAATTATTGTTTTTTTTTTTTTTTTTTTTTTTTTTGATAATCCAGGGAACCTCCGAACGCCGCTTCGCGGGAGAGTAAACCCTGGAGCACCGGGGGCCCCCACCGCTGACCCCCAAGCGCAGGTAAGTCGCGCGTTATGCATTGAGGCATCGCTTCCACGAAGGTTCAAACCCTTCCCCCTGCGTTTGGGGTACCAAGCCCTAACCAACGCTTCCACCGCGGGCGGTGGTTCCTTAATTATTGTTCATCCAAAGAAATGTGGGCGAATCCAGCACTGGACCAGCAAATATGGGCGAATCTAGCGCATGGACCAAAGAAATTTGATCAAATCCAGCATTGAACCAGCAAATTTCAAGCTAGGATTTTTTGTGAATTGAGGAATGGATCAGTGATATATTAAAGCACAAAAACAACTTACCAAGTCTAGCCATGGTTGCTTTAGTGCTTTGGGGATATTTGGAAAATGAGAAACGTAGGCATCTTCAAGCAAAAGCCATCAAACCCCAACGTTGTTGTGGAAATAGCTCTCATCACTTTGAATAGCTTTAAAAAATGGAGTTTTTCAAGCTGAAGTCAAAAAGGGTAAAATATCAAATTGTTGGAATTACAAACCTCATCCTGCCAAAAATTCTAGGAATTCGTTAATAATTTGAATAGATCCATAGGCTAGGCCTATTAGATAAAATCATTGCGTACGGTCCAATTGGGTCATGAGATCAAGAAGCTTGATGGGAGATTATAACAAGTAATTCTTTCTTTTGAAATTCGAGCCCCTTGTCTTGCTCTCTCTCTTTCTCTCTCTCCATCGACAGATAATGTAATAGAATATGACAGAAGATGATGCAGAAATGCTGAATCTATTAGGTTTCACGACCGGAATGCTTAATGCGACCGTATATTTGGCTGGCTCTTTGCCTTAATTCCGAAGTAGCAAGCCGCTGGAGAAATTGATTATGTTGGCACATATGTCGAGCAAAATTATCCTAGCTTATGAGAAAATCTCATCATGTGGTATTGTCTTCGACTGGCTATTTGCCTTATGTTAGAAGTCAAAGCCATGGGAGATGGTAATTATATAGGTAGATATGTTGGAACAAATATTAACTGGCTTATGAGGAAATCCCATACTGGATTCGAGTTTTATGTTCGGTTTTGCACTGATGTTGTTACCATCCTAGCTTATTGCTGTTGATACTTACAATAGTCTCTTTTGATCTAAGTTAATCAAAGATTACTATAGCGACTGATGGAAGATTAAATTTTCAGATGTTGACTGGCAGGAAATCACACCAGAGTTAACTCTCCTGTTTACTAACTTTCAAACCGACTCTTCATTTTTCAACTTTCATTCATTTTGGTTCTGCTTTCAATCAAGTAACTCTGGTGAATGACTAGCGATAGACTCAATGGAAACCTGATTTGACAGCTGGTTTGTATAATTTTAATCTGATTTTAATATTGATTTTATGGCAATATAAGTTCAATTATATTTTATAAAACTAAAGGAAAGTCGAGTGACCACAAAGAAATTTATTTAAAGTTGGTGAGTTGCAATGCAAAAATATCTACAATGAAAGTCTGATAAGGACACATGTCTTCCGTGTCAATATTACAGTGACGCTAGGTCAAATTTCTATTGAGATTTTGAACGGCTGGTCAACAGAGTGACCTTATGGAGATTAAAACCAAAGTCGTGATCTATGTGCTGAATTTGAAAGTTGAGTGAGATCTATTTGAAAGTTAAAGTCAAATGATGTCTAGCGTAATTTATCCTTGTTCTGCTCTAATGTGTATTGTTTGGATGAGCTCTCTGTCTGCTACTCTTCCTGATGAAGCAGTGAGATGATATTTGGTTGGTTACACTTCTACCTTGTGAAGGAAATACGACTGTAGGTTTCTTGCTATTTCTCTCGTGTTGGTTTCTTTGATCTAGACATTTATCTAGTTTTTATGTTTCCCTTGCACTTCATGCAGGGTCAGATGATGCAGTTGACCATGATGGCTACACCAATGATGAACAAAGAGCTGCATTACTTGAATAGGGAAGATAGATTATTGCGATGGCTTCTTGTGAAGCATCAAGACACAAAATATGGGCTGGAATTTCTTACTGAAGAAGATGAGAAGGTGAACAAAGCAAATTTCCTCATAGCTCTATATTCGATGATGAGGATGCAGATAAAGAAGTAGATGATGACAAGGATGATGATGACAATGACGAATATGAGGTGGACCGAGAGGAAAGGAAAGAACAATAAAGAGCAAATCGTCTTGTCTGGCGTCATGAATTTTGTTGATTCGATGGGTATTCGGGTCTTGCTTCAGTGTTACCAAATACTCGTGCTTGTGTTTAGTATCTCTCAAATGCAAAATGTGATTCATTTCATGTGCTTCTGCCATCTACCTGTTGAAAGTAGCCGTAAGAATGAAGGTTTTAGTTCATTTTTGCAGGTTTCTTTTGTCAGTGAGTGGTTTGAAGTACCACATTTTAAGTAATAACATATACTGAAATGAGAGACTATTGCATGACTGCATGTTGGATTTGTGTCCCATGAGCGGGTCAATTTCAAAATCTTCATCTGATTATCAGAATGTCTGAAGTTCGGCATTTCTTCTTTCGATGCCACTTTTGTCTTCGCTTCGTTTCGTTTAGTATTTAAAGCCAATCCAACCAGAGAGCAGTTTCAATGGCATGACCTGTGGTAGATGATCGTTAACAGCTGGTGTGGATCTTGTTCAATAAGAAGCCCGGAGGAAGAAATTCTAGATCTTTCAAGTGTTACTGACGCATCACACTCTAGCATTGTTTCATGAGTGATGCTGCTGAGCTTAAAATAACATGGCATTTTGTTACCGAACTTTGTGGTGCCTCTGGAATTCTTTCCATTTTAATCCATGAAATTGTAGGAAATTTTGAATAAACATAGAAGATACAACTGACTTTATTCAGTTCCCGCAATTTTGTAGTTTGTGGAATCCATGGTTTAGAAGATGACGAGAGGAACAATCAGTCCATGCATTTCTGACATCTTTTCGTAGTTAATACTTTCACTGAAGAATCTAACAATTATGCTAGCGTTTCTTCATTGAGAGACGACACTCAAGTACCTTTCAGGCTATGCACAAACTCTCAAATCACTTAATTTTCCTACAACCAACTACCATGGTAAATAACATGACCAATGAGAGTAAGACCAATGAGAGTAAGATACTGATAAGGTATTTTGTGCGGCGGTTGTGCGACTTCATAGTCAAACTTGAAGAACTAAATCGGAAAGTGCCAGAAGATTTTACAACAGCCGTACGACTTATCCTGTCATTGTAGAAAATGCTGGTTTTGCTACATAGAGGTTTTCCTCAATGAATTAACTGCCAATAAATGCATCTCAGCAACCCCAATATTTCGGCGTCTTCAGATTACTTGACACTTCATGAGCAGAATGTGGTATAAGACTTCGAAGTTTATGGCTTCCCTCCATATATTATTACTGGCGAATGACGGAATTTTGTTAATTTGTCATATATAGAAGGAATTGGAAAACCACATTAGTGTAACGCTTGTATCATTTTTTTTCTCTTTCAGTGAATCAAGCAAAAACAAATCAGCAATCACATTAGCTAGATTAACAGGACGAAGCCAAATAGGCAAAAGTTCTCCCGGAGACAGGCATCTGCATTTTGAAGCACACCAAAGTAGAACTGCTTCATAATCTCTATAATCCCTTATTTGCATGAATTGATTGAAGCCACAAGGAGAAAAGCGAGATGATCTTTGCGACATAAAGTTCATCTAAGACAGTGAACTGCGTCAACCATTAACTCTCTAAGCATAAGAAATAACTAACGACTGGGTTGTCCCATTATCTTCTGCAATATCACTGTCCTCGCCATCCGTATCTCGCGGCTACTCTTATCAGCTTGTGTACTGAGATCCTCGATAGTTTTCATGAAAACTTCCGCCCTTTTCTTGATCTCCAACATTCCAAGCTTCACCGCTTCTTCCTGTTCTTCTCCCAGAGCCAAGTCAGCATTTTGCACGATCGACTCAATCTCAATTTCCAGCTTTTGCACAAGCAACTGAATCGTCTTCAAGTCCTCGATTGAGATATTAGTTCCCCCATACATTATGTCTATCAACACCTTTTTCCCTTTTAGTTCCCTTCGGTAGTTTTTCCACCAAGAATCGCACCACTTGCCGACTGACCCTATTGGAGCTGCCAGAACAGCAGCTAGAGCAGTCACAACAGGTGGCGCAGCGATCGCGACTGCGACGACTGAGAGGATCAAAGTGGACACGAAGGCGGTCACAAATATGGCATTGGTCACCCTTCTCCAAGTTTCTGCAGATTTAACTTTCTTGTCAAGCTTCTTCTTACAAGCCTCCAACTTCGGCAACATCTCTTTCTGCTGCTTAAGCACAGAGTGAAAGACCATCCAGAACTCTTCGGTGAATGGGTCGCCAGCTTCTCTGAATCTCTGGAGCGCCAGCAATGCCCCCACATACCTCTCCCTTTCCACATTCTCTCCTCCCTCTTCCTCAAAGTGCACAAGTGCGTCTCGAATATTCAACTGGCTATCATGGGCCTGCCTAAGGCAATTCTCGAGGGAATTGTAGAAATCTAATATTTGTAGGCCATTGTTGAAGTAATACTCCACTAAATCGGACAGCTCTTTGTCTTTCCATATGTCTTCTTTGGATGCAAGAAGGATGTTAGCTAGTACACGGTTCATCTCAAGAACGCCAGTGGTCGCCTCTCCTATAGAGTTCAATGCTAGGGCTAGGGATTGAGCCTCGGCACTAGCAGCTAGTGTCCTTATAACTCTATTAGCTTGATCATGCAAGGTCTTGTCAAAATCTTGCAAGCTCCGGTCGGCTCTACAGGCGTCTTCATAAGAGGTCAGGTGAGATTGGTATCCAGGATTTCTGTTTTCCAATGATGAAGAGTCTTTACTAAACATCCCACCCATTGTTTGGGTCCAAAAATGTGAAAAATGGGGATTGCCCAAAAACTCCAAAACCAAACCCTTCTTGAAGTTTTGCTAAGCAAGCACAGTGCTTGAATTATATCTATGAATGGTGGGCTACGGTGGAAAATTGCCCAAAATATCAGCGCTCAGATTTACCAGAAAAAAAAAATGCAGGACTCAGAGACTCAGCACAGATCAGCTAAAGCCCCTTCTCTTTTTTGCTCTTCTTTTCGTGATCTTACCTCAGTTTCAGCTGATGCCGCAAAGAAAGGACCAAACCAAAGCTCGATCACCGTGCAGACACCGAGAGTCAACTGCAGCAGAAACTGAGATCTACTTCAAGAAAAACAAGAAAAGTGGGGACGTGGAATTATGGAAGGAACAGAGAAGTTGGGGGTGCTTCAAGAGGCTGATCTTGAGGCGGCTTGATCGGAGGATTGAAGGCTGCGAGGGGGGCTTGGGAGGAGGCAAGTTCCAGCAAATGAGACGCGGAGCAATGCGGTCGGCAGTGACCTCAAGATCGGCCTTCCTAGCGAGGAGGTTGACTGACTCTCCCATTTTTTTATATCTCCTCTGTTCCTGGTCTTTGTTTTTTGTTTTCAGTAGTTTCACACGCCAATCCAACCAAAGAATGGCCACAATAATGGCGGTGTCCTTTTCGTACACCAGATTTTTCTTTTTCTTTCTCGGAATTGGATTTTATGAAATGTGAAGTGACATATACTATATTTTTATTATGCGTGTAAATGATTATGTTGTAATTAAAAATGGAGGTTGTTATCATTTTTTAATGGCCTGGACAGTGACAGCCAATATGTTGGTGGGGGGAAAAATTGGCAATGGTGATGGGTGATGTTGGCTCGGCAACGCCAAAGGTATATTCTCTTCGTTTGTACTGGAGGAAGAAAACGAACCCGCCGGAAAACATCTTTGAAAAAAGTCAAACTCTAAGGAAGAGGATTTCATTTTGGGTTAATAATACCTTAAAAAACTCCAAATTAAGACATCTATGATAAATTTATCCCAAACTATTTTTTTACCATCAAAAATCTCAAATTGACATACATTTGACAAATTTACCCCAAACCTAAGTATACTTCAGAACAAATTTAGTCTCTGTTAGTTTTCGTTAAATTTTCTTGTCAAATTATTAAATTAAATAACACGTGATAGTGACAGATATGTTGATTTGGAATTTTACGCTCCGTTTATCACGTTTACAATTTTTGTGATTTTTTTATGATATTAATCCAATTTAGCGAGAGGGTATATTCATCATAAATTTCTGGGGTTTAGGTTTTTGCCGTCGAATAAATTAGTTTTAAATAAATTTGTCATTAATGTACTTAGTTTATGGTTTTTATGAATTTGTCACAAATGTACTAGTTTGGAGTTTTTCATGATAAAAAAAAATAATTTTTTGTAAATTTGTTACAGATATACTATTTTTGGGTTTTTAAGGTATTAATCATTTAATTTTTCTATATTTTGTCGTATTTTACACGCAATATATGAAAATCATTCACCCACGTTTGTTACGTGAGAAATATGAAACACGCCTTTGAAAGAAAAATCACAACAACAATCCTAAGTCTTGAGTCCCAGCACCAACGATCGAGACTCAAGCCCAACTGCTAAGGTCCCAAGCCCAGCCATCGGGAACCTAGGCCCATGTGCTTGGGTCTCAGTCCTGGCCCAAGGGGACTTTGCCCCAGCCGTTGAGGATCCAGGCTAGGCCTCGAAAGAGCCGAGGTTAGGCATACTCAAGCACGAGAGCCGTGTCGGGCCCATTGAGGTCCCTTGACGAACGCCAAGAGACCCCAGTCTAGATTTGGGGTTTCGGGACCAAGCATTGGATTTAGTTGTATTTTTAAAATTGAGTTCCAATTTTTTATAAAAATGAAATTATTCTTCTAAATTTAAGTATAGATTTTTCCATCAACTTGTTTTTTTTAAGAGATTCAAATGCTGGTAAATGAGAAAAAATTTTACTACCATAAAATTTTTAATGAGGAGAGAAACATAAGAAAAGGCAGGAATCTGTAATGAGGAGAGAATTGTCATTTTTGGCTATGGCTTTTCTTCCTTCTTGTGCATATTTCTCTAGACCCATATGATTTGCTTATTGCCACTTTGACTAGTATTCACATCCTATTCCTTTTCTCATTCCTTACATTTATACCAAGCATTGAAGGCCAATTTGTACTTTTAGAAGCGTTGTTATACTTTCCATAAAACTTCAATGTATACCCATGTATTATAGATTCAGGGAGGTCTACATATTTGTCTTATGGGTGATTTTGGAGCTGCAAAAAGTCACCTTCTAAAGCACATAATAAATGTTGCACCTAGAGAGGTATGCACCACAAGCGAAGGAAGCAATGGAGTAGGTCTCGCTGTTGCAGTCCAGAGGGATTCGGTGATAAATGAGATGGTTTTTGAAGGAGGAGCATTGGTCGATCCCTCTCTCATGCAAAATGACACATAATTAAACGGCACCCATATTGTTCTTAGGTGAATTTGGTGAAGGGAAATGTTGCTTATGATTTTACAGATGAACTCTATTAATAGTTTTGTGCTGAAGCAGCCTTTTAGAAGGATCTTGCTCAAATTCTGGGCTCAACTGTATGAATAATCATAACAACTGGGATCATTTAGTTACAATATATAAATATTTGTGCATCTTCTAAACATGATGATAAACAAAATAAAATAATTGATCCAGGTACTCGCAAACATTTTGTGCCACAAATGAGTTTGACAAGATAAACGAGTCAAATCCTACAACAAGACATTTATTAATTAAAAAAATTATTATTATCATTATTATTATTATTATTATTATTATTATTATTATTATTATTATTATTATTATTATTATTATTATCTTTTTTAAAAAAAAAAATTCGAGGCCGGGCCGATCCGGCCCCTTCTAACCTTTCTTTATTTTCCCTCCTCTCTTTTCGCGTGGGCCCGGCCCGGCCCTTTTCTTTTCTCCGTCTTCCTTCCTCTCCTCCACGTTCGCTGCAAGAGCAGCGGCGCTCGTCCGAGACAGAGGGGCAGGTTGCAGAGCAGAACAGAGCAGAGCAGAGCGTCCAGCGGGGTTCGGTGCTCGGGATCCGGCCGACCGCGGCAGGCTGGCTGTGGCGGAGGCCATGCGTGGCTGCCTGCCGGAGGCCATTGAAAGGGGGCCGAGAGAGTGAGAGAGGGACGGAGAGTGAAACCAGAGAGCGAGCGAGCAAGCCTCCCCGGCAGCTCTACCGTGCCAGAGTCCCCGCCGACGACCCCCGGCAGACGCCCTCAAGCCCGCTTCACCCAGGTCCGACCTCTCTCAGTACCTGCTTTCTGGCGTTTCCGATGACTTACTCCATTTTTTTTCCCGTTCTAGTATTGATAGCTATAGATTTAGTAGTACTTGCAGCTCATGGGCAGCATGCGCGTCATCCACTAGTTAGATTTGATGGAATGACTCTTCTTGACGGTCTAGAAGATAAGTTCAGCTGAAGAGGGGTTTTGGGGGGGAGAGAGAGAGAAAAGGATGTCTCTGTATGACCGTGCGCTTTTGCTGAAGCCCCGTGTGGAGAAGGAAGCTTTGATGGAGTTGGTGGTTCGGATAGGAAGAGACGTCTATATGAAAAACGGGGCCCTCACTTGGATAAAATCATTAAGGACGGTCCAATTGGGTTATGGGATCTAGAAGCTTGATGGGAGATTCTATCGGGTGATTCTTTCTGTTGAAGTTCGAGCCCTTTTGCTTGCTCGTTCTGTCTGTGTCTCTTTCTCTGTCTCTCACTTTCCATCGACAGATGATGTAAGAGAATATGACAGAGGATGACGCAGAAATGCTGAATCTATTAGGTTTCACGACTGGAATGCTTAACGCGACCGTGTATTTGGCTGGCTCTTTGCCTTATGTTCGAAGTAGCAAGCTGCAGGAGAAATTGATTATGTTGGCACATATGTCGAGCAAAATTATCCTAGCTTATTTGAGAAAATCTCATAATGTGATCATGTCTTCGGCTGGCTTTTTGCCTTATGTTAGAAGTGGAAGCCATAGGAGACAGTAATTATACAGGCCGATATGTTGGAACAAATATTAACTAGCTTATGACGATGTCCCATACTGGCTTTGAGTTGTATGTTCGGTTTTGCACTGATGCTGTTACCATCCTAGCTTATTGCCGTTAATACTTATTATGGTCTCTTTTGATTCTAAGTTAATCAACGGCTACTGTAGCAATTGATGGAAGATTTAATTTTGCAATGTTGGTCCGGCAGGAAAATCACACCGGAGTTCACTCTACTGTTTACTTACTTTCGAACTGGCTATTCCTTTTCAACTTTTCATTCACTCTGGTTTTGCTTTCAATCGAATAATTTTGGTTATTGACCGGCGAAGAACTCATTGGAAACCCAATTCGACGGCTGGCTTGTATAATTTTAATCCGATTTTAATATTGATTTGTCTTGGCAGTATAAGTTCGATAATATTTTACAATACTAAAGGAAAGTCGAGTGACAAAAATGAAATTTATTTAAAATTGAGTGAGTTGCAATGCAAAATTATCTACAATGAAAGTCTAATAAAGACACATGCCTTCCGTGTCAATATTACAATGATACTAAGTCAAATTTCTAATGAGATATTGAACGGCTGGTCAAAAGAGTGACCTTGCGGATAACGAAACCAAAGTTAAGCGATCCATGTGCTGAATTTGAAAATTGAGTGATCTATTTGAAAGTTAAGTCAAATGATGTCTAGTGTAATTTACCCTTGTCCTGGCTCTAAATATGTACTGTTTGGATGGGCTCTCTATCTGCTAATCTTCCTGATGACGCAGTGAGATGATATTTGGTTGGTCGCACTTCTACCTTGTGAAGGAAACAGGATGGTAGGTTTCTTGCTATTTCTCTCGTGTTGGTTTCTCTGATCTAGACATATGTAGAGCTTTTATGTTTCCCTTGCACTTCATGCAGGGTCAGATGATGCAGTTGACCATGATGGCTATGCCAATGATGAACAAAGAGCTGCATTACTTGAATAGGGAAGATGGATCTTGCAAAGCATCGAGACACAAAATATGGGCTGGAATTTTTTACTGAAGAAGATGAGAAGCGTGAATGGAGCAGATTTCCTCGTAGTTCTCTATTTGATGATGAGGATGCAGATAAAGATGTAGATGATGATGAGGATGATGACGATGATGATGAATATGAGGTGGACTGAGAGGAAAGGAAAGAAGAATAAAGAGCAAATTGTCATGCCTGGGGTTGTGAATTTTGTTGATTTGATAGGTATTCTGCTCTTGCTTCAGTGTTAACAGATGCTCATACTCGTGTTTAGTATCTATCAAATGCAAAATGTGATTCATTTTTTGTGATTCTGCCATCTACCTGTTGAAATTGGCTGTGAGAATGGAGATTTTAGTTCATTTTTGCAGGTTTCTTTTGTTAGTGAGTGGTTTGAAGTACCATACTTTAACTAATTACATATATAGAAATGAGAGAGACTATTGCATGACTGCATCTTGGATTTGTGTCTCACGAGCGGGTCAATCTTAAGATCTTCATCTCATTATCAGAACTTCTTAAGTTTGGCATTTCTTGTTTCGATGCCACTTTTGTCTTCTCTTCAGTTCTCGTTTAGTACGTAAAGCCAAACCATAAACAGAGCAGTTTCAACATCATGACCTGTGGCAGATAATAATTATCAGCTGGTGTGGATATTGTTCAATGAGACACCCGGAGGAAGAAATTCTAGATCTTTCAAGTGTTACTAACGCATCGCACTCCAGCATTGTTTCGTGAGTGATGCTGCTGAGCTTAGAATGGCATGGTTTTTTGTTAACGAACTTTATGGTGCCTCTGGAATTCTTTCCATTTTGATCCATGAAATTGTAGGAAATTCTGAAAGAATACCACAGATGCAACTGAATTTATTCAGTCCCCGCAATTTTGTACTCAATGGAATGCATGGTTTAGCAGATGACAAGAGGAGCAATCAGTTCGTGCATTTATGCCATCTTTTTGTAGTTAATACTTTCACCAAAAGATCTAGACAATTACACTAGGGTTTCTTCATCGAGAGATGACACTCTACTACCTGCACAGACTCTCGGATGACTTCATTTTCCTTCATCAAAATACACTGGTAAATAACATGACCAATGAGAGTAAAATAAGGATAACGTAATAAGTGCAGCGGTTGTGCGACTTCATAGTTAAACTTGAAGAACTAAACTAAAAAGAGCCAAGAGAATTTACAACAGCCGTACAACTTATCCTGCCATTATAGAATATGCTACTTTTGCTACATAGATGGTTTTCCACAATGAATTAACTGACAAGATGTGCATCTCAGCAACCTCAGTATTTTGGCATCCTCAATTACTTGACACTTCATGAGCAGAATGTGGCATGAGACTCCGAAGTTTTTGGTTTCCCTCCATATATTATTACTAGCGAATGCCAGAATTTTGTTAATATGTCATATTTAGAAGGAATTGGAAAGCCACATTAGTGTAACGCTTGAATCAATTTTTTCTCTTTCAGTGAATCAAGCAAACAAATCAGCAATCGCATTAGCTAGATTAACAGGACGAAGCCAAATAGGTAAAAGTTCTCTCGAAGACACGCATCCGCATTTTGAAGAACACCAATGTAGAACTGCTTCATAATCTCTATATATTTGCATGAATTGGTTGAAGCCACATTAGCCAGATCAACTTCAACCAAAAGGAGAAAGGCGAGATGATATTTGCAACATAAAGTTCATCTAAGACAGTGAACTGCATTAACCGTTAACTTTCTAAGCATAAGAAAAGAACTAACGATTGGATTGTCCCATTATCTTCTGCAGTATCACTGTCCTCGCCATCCGTATCTCGCGGCTACTCTTATCAGCTTGTGTACCAAGATCCTCGATAGTTTTCATGAAAACTTCCGCCCTTTTCTTGATGTCCAACATCCCAAGCTTCACCGCTTCTTCCTGTTCTTCTCCAAGAGCGAAGTCGGCCTTTTGCACGATCGACTCAATCTCAATTTCCAGCTTACCCACAAGCGACCGAATCGTCTTCAAGTCCTCAATCGAGATCTTAGTTCCCTCATTCATTAGGTCTACCAACAACTTTTTCCCTTTTAGTTCCCTTCGGTAGTTTTTCCACCAAGAATCGCACCACTTGCCAACTGTCCCAATTGGAGCTGCAAGAGCAGCAGCTAGAGCAATCACAACAGGTGGTGCAGCGATCGCGACCGCGACGACCGAGAGGATCAAAGTGGACACGAAGGCGGTCATAAATATGGCATTGGTCACCCTTCTCCAAGTTTGTGCGGATTTAACTTTCTTGTCAAGCTTCTTCTTACAAGCCTCCAACTTCACCAACATCTCTTCCTGCTGCTTAAGCACAGAGTAAAAGAGCTTCGAGAACTCTTCCGTGAATGGGTCGCCCGCTTCTCTGAATCTCTGGAGCTCCAGCAATGTCCTGACATACCTCTCCCCTCCCACATTCCCTCCTCTCTCTTCCTCAAAGTGCACAAGTGCGAGTCGAATACTCGACTGGCTATCACGGGCCCGCCTCAGGCAATTCTCAAGGGAATTGTAGAAATCTAATATTCGTAGGCCATGGTTGAAGTAATACTCCACTAAATTGGACAGCTCTTTGTCTTTCCATATGTCTTCTTTGGATGCAAGAATGATGTTAGCTAGCGCACGGTTCATCTCAAGAACGCCAGTGGTCGTCTCTCCGATAGAGTTCAATGCTAGGGATTGAGCCTCAGCACTACCTGCTAGTGTCCTAATTACTCTATCAGCTTGGTCATGCAAGGTCCTGTCAAAATCTTGCAAGCTCCGGTCGGCTCTACAGGCGGCTTCATAAGAGGTCAGTTGAGACTGGTATCTAGGATTGCTGTCTTCCATTGATGAAGAGTCTGCTTCCTTCTTCTTACTCCACACCCCACCCATTTTTGGGTCCAAAAATGTGAAATATGGGGATTGCCCAAAAACTCCAAAACCAAACCCTTCTTCAAGTTTTGCTAAGCAAGCACAGTCCTTGAATTATATCTATGAATGGTGGGCTACAGTGAAAAATTGCCCAAAATATCTGTGCTCAGATCTACCAGAAAAAAATAAAAAATAAAAAAAGGCAGGACTCACAGACTACTCACAGATCAGCTAAACCCCCTTCTCTTTTTTGCTCCCTTTTGTGATCTTACCTCAGTTTCAGCTGATACCACAAAGAACAGATCATCTGGTTTCCACTTCAACTCCTCCAAAGGACCAAACCAGGCTCAATCACCGTGAAGACGCCAAGAGTCAACCGCAGAAACTGAGATCTACTTTAAGAAAAACAAGAAAAGGGGGGGTTGGAACTATGGAAAGGAACAGAGAAGTTGGGAGTGCTTCAAGAGGCTGATCTTGAGGCGGCTTGATCGGAGGATTGAAGGCTGCGAGGGGGGCCTGAGGAGAGGAAAGGTCCAGGAAATGGGAGGCGGAGCAATGCGGCCGGCAGTGACCTCAAGAATAGTCTGCCAAGCGAGAAGGTTGACTGACTCTTCCCATTTTTTTTATATGTCCTCTGTTCCTGGTCTTTGTGGCCACGGACCAAAAAAAAAAACCAAAGAATGGCCACAATTATTGCGGTGTCCGAATTATTGCCGTGTCTTTTTCGGACACCAGATTTTCCTTTTTTATTTCTTGGAATTGGATTTTGTGAAATACGAAGTGATATATATCATATTTTCATTATGTATTTAAATGATTATGTTATAATTAAAATCGAGTGGTTATCATTTTTTTGATCTCCTGGACAGTGATAGCCAATCTGTTGGTGGGGGGAAAATTGGCAATGGTGGTTGGTGACGTCGGCTTGGCAACGCCAAAGGTACATTGGCTTCGTTTGTATTGGAGGAAGAAAATGAACCTGCTGGAAAATATCTTTGAAAAAAATTAACTTCTAAGGAAGAGGATTCCATTTTCTCTATATTTTGTCGTATTTTACACACAATATATGGAAACCATTCACCGGCCTTTGTTACAAGAGAAATATGAAACACACATTTGAAAAAAAAATAAAAATCTCAACAACAAACCTAAGTCTTGAGTCCCGGTCCTTGCCTATGGGGACTTTGCCAGGTCGTCGATTTGGGGTGGGGCAGGACCCTCAAGCACAAGAGCTACGTTGGGTCCATCGAGGTCCCTTAATAAATCTCGAGGGACCTTGGCCTAGACGTCAGGATGTTAGGACTGAGCATTGGGATTTAGTTCTATCTTCAAAAATGAGTTTTGATTTTTATAAAAGAAAATTATTTTTCTATATTTAAGTATAGAATTTTCATTAGCAAACGCTAGCAAATGAGAAAAAGATTTCTTATTATTAATTATTTTTTGCAAAAAAAATAGAAATTTTAAGTGTTAACAAAAAGGTAGCGAACTCGCTTCTCCACAAAATTCATTTAAATCATATTATATGTTGGTTTGGTAGGATAGGATAATCCGCAACGAAAACATTTTCGTCCAAATAATTCACGAAAAGGTAAGATTTGACATCACTCTTTGAAGCCGACTAAAAAGAAAAATATCTCTTAGAAAAGTTTTGCTTGTAGTTTTTGATATGAGAAATAGAGAGAAACGTACTCCATTACGTCACCTTATGCTACAGTATTTACTATTTAGGAACATTCTCGTCGGCACAACGAAAGGTAGCAGAGAATGACAGTCGCCAAAGGATGATCGAACGTATCAGCACTTTTCAACAAGTGGACAGCTCCCTTTACGTCAAAACCCCGTCGTCTTCCGTCGACAAACATATCGGGTTCCTGCCGGGTCAATTTCTAGAGTCCTAGAGACTTCGAAGATTTGAGTTTTTCCCGTCATTTGATTCGAGATCAACCGCAAAAGCACTCGGACTGTTATCTCTGCAGAGAAAGGAATCAGAGTTACTTACGATTCAATTAATAAATTAGATATAGTACTCATTTCTCCAATATTTTCGCATTAATTTTTTTCTCTGAAATTTTAGACTTGAAATTTCCTCACGTACAAATGGATGTGAAATTAAAAAGCAACATAATAGACCATATGGTAAACTAAAGAGAAAATTTCGAAAAAATGGTTTTAAACCATTTGTACTTGTACCAATTTAGTTATAAATCTTTTAATTTTTCCAAACTATCTTTACATTTCACCAAACCCATTTAGTTTAAAGGTCTTTATATTTCCCCCAAGGCTTTTTCCAAAAGCCAAATTAAATGCACCTTTAGTCATAAACATTTTGATAATCTACCATTTGAGTAGTTCAGGTCAATTTTAATTGGAAATCGCTTACGTGGAAACAACTAGTCCTAAGTGGCATGATGGCATTGACTTGACGTGGACTATTATGCAATTTTTAAACTTTTTTGGAATGTTTTATTTGTTATTTTCTTAGTGGCAGGTAGGGTCTCCGCACCCTCACTTGCGGCTAGCTTAGCTACTACTTTTGAGGAAAACTTCAAAGACTTGCCCTTATAATAACTTATGTTAGGGACTTAATTCCACATTATTTAAATGTGCATAATTGGCATATAAACATGGTTTCACGGAAGTCGAAGCTACCTACACCTCCTCTTTGAATGTGACTGAGACCCTTATTAGGGATGAGCATGGTTCTAAAGTAAAATATGAAATTGGAAAATTGGACTAGTGAAAACCTATGTGGTTCCAAGTTTTAAAATATAGAGGTAAGTTCTAAATTCTGAAAATTAGGGGACCTATTTAAATGGGTAGGTTTTAGGTTTGTTTTTATTTACATCTTCGCACGATCTTATGGTATTCCATATTGTCTGATAATGAGTGTATAATTTATGACCACTAGTCTAAATTTCCATTTTACAACTAAAACTTTTACTTTGTTAATATTTTATATTTTTTATATGTCTAAATATAAGTTGTGATAGGTGGATTGCAATAGTAAGTGGTGGTTATTAAAGACGATTATTCACTATTATTGTTTAATTAATAATACAAATGAAACTTGAGTAAACCTTGGAACCAACTCTAAAATTTGTGACATGGTAGGTTTTGGGTTCCAAAAAATAAGGAACATGTTCCAATAGGTGGGTTATAGGTTGCAAGGGAAATTTGTATGGATTTGAAATCTAGAATTGTTCACCCTTAGCCTCTATATAGAAATCACATTCGTCTCTCAAGCATGTGATTGTAGTCTCACGATGCTCTTGGTTTTGTGCCTAGTTTTCCGCCTTATAAGAAAAAAAAAAAAAGAACTAATAATCATCCAATTGAAACACGTCAAGTTTAAATACGAATGCAAACTGCAAAATGAAAATAAACCATTGTTACTCCAATCAAACCTTAGTTTTGTCCTAAGGAATCCTTTCCAAGGGAAGTTCTCCTTCATTGTCATTCTCTTCCCACCTTTAAAATAGGAACACCAAGGGATGTCGAACCCCTTCCAATGTTATTATTTTTATTCTTATGTTTCGGCTAAGGGAAGCAACAAGGTCGTTGTAGTATAGTGGTGAGTATTCCCGCCTGTCACGCGGGTGACCCGGGTTCGATCCCCGGCAACGGCGCTCCTTTTTTTGGCCTGTTCTTGATTTTCTTTGGCTTTGTTCCATGCCTTTTTCTGAACCTTCTAGATCATGATATGCGAGATAATTGATATTTGAAGATCAGATCTGTTCTGTTCTCACCTCAGTTACTATTCATATTGAAACCAGGTCTTTTTTTTCTTCTTCTTCTTTTTTTCCCTAAGGGCACATTAATATCAAGCTGTTCTTTTGTTTTGGCTTTTTTTTTTTCGGGCAGAAAAGGAGCTTGAGTTGTTTCATATTTTTGTTAAATGTTTACTTTTACTTTCTTTCTTTTTAAATTGTTTTGCAATTTGACTCTCATTTGGCTTACGCAATAGATCAAGTCGACCTAGTTTGTTACTCAACCTCAATTCGACTAGTTAGCTTACTTGAGTCACATGCTCTTAAGCTTGAGCTTGATTGATTCAAGTTACTTGAACTCAAAGATGATCGAGCAAGTTTTAAATAAGGCATCAAATGAATGGCGAGAAATTTGATGCTGCCTATCGAACCAGATACCTATGGTTATTATTCTTGCTAGAGAAATGTTTACATAGACAAGGATCACGTTGTCACCAAAAGTCTTGTGTGTAAAATAATTATATGTTGAAATCATAAGAATAGCCCAAGAGTTGAACCTAAAGTGTTGGAATAGTGTTAAGCATACTAAGACGGATCTACAAAATTGATATATTGAGTGAAGCCTCGCACACCTTGAAGAACATCCGAACCCATTTGCAAATTTTGTTCAGAGGTATCATCATCTAGCTCCCATACATAAGATTATTCTTGTTCAGTATACATGGAGGATCCACAAAGACACATTTACTTGTAATTGAACCAAAGGGAAATCGGTCATTTGTAGGCCCATCTCAATATAGTCAATTAACATTATTAAATCTCCTTGCAAATTGCGATGACAATCCAGATATTCAATTCTTGGTTCGTTTTAAAAAAGTTACGGAGATAGTTTTTTGAAAAATTATTGTGTTTGATACAACTGAATAATCATGTTATTACAACAGTTCACAGGTTCCAAGTCTTGCTTAAGAGGTGGCCCGAGAGTTTATCATGAACATCAATCGCATCAAGAAAGTACATAGGACATAAATTCATAGCTCACATGTCACTAGACTTGTTAAAGCCTGAGGGAAGAACCCAAAAAGCTGAAAACAGGAGTTATGTAAAGATCGACGCCGCGCACACGGTGTACAACAGGAGAAACTGATTTCTAGGCAATGGGAATGAAAAAATTGCCCAGAAACACAGAGCCGGTGAAGAACGTGCCAAACGAGGTCGTCCAAAGCTTCACATCATATGTATCTGTCAAGTATGGAAACTAGGACATGTCGACAAGACCAGAAAAGGTACATAAACAAAACTATATATAGTATTCTGCTTTCATTAATCCGCACACCACTAGCATCTCGGACCGGATCCAACAGCAACAATGAGCTATCCTCCGCAAAGTTCTAGGAACGGGATTCCTGCTAAAACCCACGGCTATCTTTTTAGAACAAATTAGTTTTATGCCTTTAACCCAAGTCAACGAAGTCTACGCTCCAATGGTCAAACTGAAGAAGTTGTGGCCCTGGAAACTTGCTGCCAGAATATGCAGTACGCTCTAACTTTCACTGAATCACCAAATTCACCGAGTAAACAGGCAACCGCAAAAGAGGATTGACGAGATACCAACATTCACGGTTTCGAAAGTTCACTCTGTATCACTCTCTCTCGTGAAAATCAAGGGATTGGGTTTGGGAAAGACTAGCAGTAAGTCAGAGAACGATATCGCGAGATGTGATGTTTGCTGGACATTTGAGACGAACTTACCACCCAGTATCTTCTTGTCCTCCATACCATGAGTTCCTAGCTAGGTCTACTGTAAACGATAACCCAAAACCTCCCTGAACAATCAATGGAGCTTTGTGGACATGTCCATGCCACAAAGCTCCGCACCTCAGTTCGTCATGTCCTGTCGAACGATCATCTTGGCGTGTTAATCTCAAAGTTGAGCTAATTGGGCCAAGTCTACTGTTGAAAACGTACCAACTTTCAAATAACAGGCTTCTTCTGTTTTATTTTTAAGATGCTTTGTTTAAGTTATTATTGACTGGACAAGAATGATGGAATGACTGACCAAGGCCCATTCGTGACAACGGCTGAAGTTTAGGTTATGTTAAATATTGTGTTGAATTGTGCTTTTAAATTGTCTATAAATTAAGTTTTAAAATATTAAAGTTCTAGATGACTTCGTTTTCTTTTTAATAAGTGTACTAAAAGTCTTAAATCATATTTGCGAAATATAAACCAATTTTAAATCTTTCAATTGATTTAATTAAATCCTAATTTTTTTGAACCGATATCACTTGATATCTTCATGATATACAAATCTTGATACGTAAATTTATATTAATATTTTCATTGCTTATAGAAGTCTAGATAATGTTTTAAGCCCTATCAGAAATGAAAATTTGAGTTTATTTCATTTTCGAAGAGCTAAACAAACATACACGTAGAACAAGCCAAATCTGGGCAAGGGACGACCTTTGCTTGGATTTGGGCAAGGGGTTGCCAAGAAAAAGTTAAAATGTGTTTCGAATTTTCATCATATTAAGGAATTAAATTAAATGTTCAAGCATTAGAGCCCTAAATGACTTTTTAGCCATAAAACTCAACATAACTTAAAAGATGATAGTGACATGTTTTCTAAAATTTGAGATGTTTGATAGTAACAAGTCATTTTCTTACATTTACCCAAATACAAGTAATGAAAGCAAAGTGTACAAGTCATTCTAAGATTTTAAGGTGTATCTGTTTTGTGCAAAATTTTGTAATGAAGGAAAATATTTTTTAATGAAAATCATTTTTAAGGAATGACTAGTTTTTAGCAGTTTGTTAAGGTACTTGAAAGTGAGATGGAAAACATTTTTCAATGTTTAGATTTTATTTTCAAAGATTGTTCTCTCCATTATAGTCAACGAAAGCTGTAACATCCGAAGCTAGAGTGGTTGTTGAGAATTTTATGGTATCTTTAATTGTCTCTTAGAAAAGGCATTTGATATGCCTCTAATAAGCTAGCTATTGGTACTTTGCATCTTCACGGAGAATTCAATTTCACTGGTGTTTATTAAATCTATCTCTTACGATTTTGACTCCAAGCACATAGCTAGCTTCACCCATCTCCTTCATTGCGAAGTACGCCTTACCCACCCCCATTCAAGTATCACCCAGTAGCGGATTGGAGTTGAGCCCAATTCTTCGCCTTTGAAGGTAGGTTCACGCCCATGAATGGAATTATATTTTGTTCCTATTGTACGATATTGAGATGATATCAAAATCCTTATTTATGGCATTACTAATGTATGAAGTATAGACTTTAAGTTATATTGTTATCAAAATCAAGCAACCTAAAGAAAGGATGTCAAAATGAAAACAAATGCAATAACTGGCGAACTAAATTTCTTAGTGATCATAAAACTTCACCTGAGAATGGTTTTCTATTTTGTGTGAGTGTTTGTGGAAAAGGAGCTAAAGGAAGTGATTTCTTTTTTTTAGGATAGCGAAATTATTTTCTTCAACTCTAACTGCGGTTGTTTTCTTTGATGTGAAATCATTTTAGTAAAGTATCTACTTTCAGCGAATCAACTGAGAAATAATTTCATGAAAATCATTTTCGTAAAAACAAAAACACCCTTACCTGCAAACTTGCAATCTTTCATGTTTATGATCTAACATATAATTTACAATTGGCTATGACTATATATTTTTAGTATTGAAAAATTCTCAAAATTTTAATATTTTCATATAGAATCACCCAATATATCTTTTTGGAAAATAGAAAAGTTTTGAGCTAACATTGGCCGAGCACAATCTACAAGTATAAAACTAGATAAATATTTGGAGTTTTGTGCCTAATTTATCACACTATCGAAAAGTAAAAAGCTAAGCACGGGTCCAGAGTAGGTAATTGGGAATGATATTGTGCGATCCGGTCCCAAGATAAGGGCATTGAACCGGACTAGCATACCAACCCTAGGTCGAACCTGTTTTATTTTCAAATGGTTAGAATTATATGTCATTTTATGTGTTCATCTTTCATGAGTTGTTGCTTTGTCAAGTGGAGATTTTTGTTGTTACTTTAGCTTTCGTTTTGCTTGATCAAGGAATGAGCTGAATGATTCCCTATTGCTTTAGTTTTCTGTTTGGATTTACCAATGTTTTACTTTTTCCCGTTTTGATGCTAAATATTGTGTGTTGATGAATATGTAATTTAAAAGAGTAAGTTCGTCCTTTTAAAAATAAATAGCAATGAGAAAAAAAAAAAAAGAATCAGCCGGTTCTCTTACACTAATTCTAGATCAAATTGAATTAGAAGTAGTTCCAGATTCTACGTGGTTGATTTCAAGTTCCAAAATCTGGTAGTAGACCTTGTATAAATAGATTTCTTCCAAGGTTGGATTAATCCAGCTCTGAACCTGTTTATCCATACTTGTCAAGTTTAAATATGAATGCAAACCAATTATTCTCTTCCCCACTTTGATATGTAATTTCACATCAATAATTGTTTGCCATAATTTCAAGTCACGAGTTTCACGATCCTTTCAACATCGTTTCACCATCCTTTCAACATCCATCATTTCTTTTCATGCCCCTCCAATCAAATTAAACACGAGGACGGATCTTCATCGAAAGTTTCTCGAAAACGGGCATGGAGGTCGCTGTTGAGTGGTGAGCCTGCGGTTCGATCCCCGGCAACCGCGTCTCTTTCACTCTTTCGTTTTCAGTTTTCTTTGTTTGCTCTGGTTTCTTTCACTCCATTGCCTTTTTGATTTCCATTAGGACAGCACACCTTCCAGATGTTGATATCTCAGATTATTAACATTTGAATAACCCTATTGTTCCTCATCTCATCTCATGCACTATTCATATTATAATCTCGTGTGAATCGTGCGATACATATTTTAATCTGGTTTGGATCGTTGCACCTATTGGTGGGACATACAAAGCATATCTTATCTTGGCAGAAAGGTGCATGAGTTCTTTAATTTGTGATTAGAGTTTAATTTACTTTATATCGTACTGGATTTTTTTTCCTGTTTTTCTAGAGTTTGAAACTGGACTTGCATTTGATGCCATACGCTGAAGTACTGGCGCAATAGCATCGAGTTGTGGCGACCTAGTTTGCAACTCAAGTTTGTGCTTTCCAAGTTTGAGATAGCTCGACCCGATTAAGTACTCGAGCTGCTTGAAATTGAAAATGATCGTGCTGATCTCGAATAATTTGTGAATCGAGCTCAAGTAACTGGCGGGGAATTTGGGGCTGTGCATCCACCAAATGCTGAATGACTTATAATCTCTTGCTGGAGAGACGTTTGCATAGGCAGGGATCAGTTCCTCGTGCTGTCCCAAAAAGTGAGATGGTTCGCCCCGATCAATCAGAAAATGACCGACTCTAATTTGATCAAACAGCTGTCATATGAACCTCTCGGGAATAAACCTAGATATGTCAAGATTCACTTTTAAAAATTGCAATCCCAAGTGAAGTCGCATGTACCAGAAGAACAACCGAATCCATTCTAGGATTTTGTAGTCAGTATCAACTGGCACTATATATAGTAGATCCTGCTTGTGCAGTATGCACAGAGGATCCACAAACAAGACACATTTACTAGGAACTCAACAAATGGGAAATCGTCAATTCATAGCACGATCCAGGTTTAGTCGGTTCCACATAAAAAGCTCTGAGAACTGCATAATCGCTCCAAAGATGCGATAATGAGTTCATCTGGGAGATCAATAATTGAAAGTTTCATAAAGAATTACTATGCCTGAGGACCAAACAGTTCTTCAGCTTCAACAGTACACAAGTTCCCACCTTACTAATAGGGCAGCAAGGGAGTTATACCATTAATCACATCACCAATCAAGACCAGGCATAATTTCACATCCAGAATGTCTCAGACTTGTTAAAGCCTGAGAGAAATAACAGGAAGGATGATGCTCTAGACGCCAAAAACATAGTGTGGGGGTTTGCCCATGCGTCGCAAAATCACGAAATTGGTTTCTGTTATTCTTAGTCACTGCACAGGGCAAACAGCCTTGGCAATGGAAGCAAGAACTCTGTAACCCAGAAAGTCCTCACAGAGCCGAAGATGAAAATGCAAAACATGGTCATCTGAAGCTTCAGATCACATTAATCTCGAGTGTGGAAACTACGAGCTATTGACTGATGGTAAATAAGAAAAAATCAATTTACGATATGCAACATTGACAGTACTAAAAACGACCGGATGGGAACGTGCTACATTCTTCTGAGATCAAATTACACGATATAACATTGACAGCATTAAAGTTTCCTTTGTATCACTTCCTCCAGAGAAAAATCAGGGGTTTGGGTTTCGGAATGACTAGTGATAAGACCTCAAGCAACACCGAGAAGTGACTGCTGGACACTTAATATAAATCCACCACCCATTAGTATCATGTCCTCTAATTCATGAGTTCCCAGCAAGTTCTACTGTAAATGATAACCCAAAACCTCCCTGAACAATTAATTCTACCTTTTGTGGAACAATTAGTTCTGCCTGTTAGCAATGTAATCTGCCAAAGCAATCAATGGAGCTGCCTTTGCTATATCAAATCCAAATAGCTGTTCTCGAGCATCTTTGTTCAGTTTGTTGGCCAACTCCTAGATTTTTCAATGCCCATTAGCTTTGGATACGTAACTTTGTCAGCCACCAAATCCTTGCCGGCCGTTTTACCCAGTTCTTGAGAAGACATGGTCAGATCCAGAATATCATCCACCACTTGAAATAACAACCCAATACACCTTGCAAAACTCCGCAACTTCTCAACTTCTTCATTAGACCCGCCTCCCATAATTGCCCCAAGAACAACAGATGCTTCGAGCAATGCCGCAGTCTTGTGGAGATGAATAAACTCAAGGTGCTCCAATCCTACATTAGCGATTCCTTCAGAACTTATATCCACCACTTGGCCAGCAACGAGGCCTTCTGCTCCAATCGACCTCGCCAATTCAAAGATCCCTCTGACTATCCTTGTGGGCGAAACCCTCTTGGTTTCTACCGCAATGTGCTCAAATGCATATGCCAGTAGGGCGTCTCCAGCCAAAACAGCAACATCTTCACCATAAACCTGCAAGAATAAGTTAGATAACAGTAAGCTTCAAGTTTAAGTTTTAACGAAACTTGCATGTTACTCCCAATAAAGCATAGTAAGTTTACTAGCACATTCATATTAGCCAACAAGCAGAAATTCAACCGAACTGATTCTCCAATCTCACTAATATTCATAATTCTAATTTCGCTGGTGAAACCAACTTCATGAGCTTGTACCATTTGAAATCCACATGTCCAATGGCTATCACTTCTACATGAATCAACCATCAAGAAAACTATGATCATGTTACTAATCTCAACATACACAAGTTGCAGAAAAGCAGCCAACATAAGCCCCGACCTCCTGGGACAACACTTTGCAATAACGAAGCAAAGATCTACCTCGATTTCAACAAATATAAGCACAATTAACATCCCACCTAGCATCAAATCATTATAACCAAGCGAGCAAACTAGGCACAAGACCTTGTGGTTGGTGGGCTTTCCGCGGCGCAAGTCGTCGTTGTCCATACAGGGAAGGTCATCGTGAATCAGAGACATGGTGTGGATCATCTCGACAGCGCAAGCCGACGGCATGGCCATCGACTCCTGCCCTCCCACGAGCTCGCACGCCGCTATGCACAGCACCGGGCGGACCCTCTTCCCGCCGGCGAGCAACGAATACCTCATGGCCTCATGAATCTTCAGCGGCGGCCGGAGCAAGACCGAGGAATCGAGCGCCGCGTTCACGGAGCACCCCTTCTCGAGCATGTACTCCTTGAAATTGAACGGGGGCCGCCCTTCTTTGTCCTCGGTGGCGGCCTCCTCTTCCTTGGTGAGGATCGCGGAGACGGAGAAGCGCAATCTGCGGGAGGAACAAGAAATGGGTCTGGCGGGTCTCGGACAAATCCGCGGAAAGGCGGGAGCTTTCAGGGGATGATGGAGCAAATTGGATCTGCTCGCTTGGTTAAAGATCGAACAGGTGGTGCTCAAATTGACGCAGCTCATGTTTTCGATTCTTGAAAACGATGAATCCGATCTTGGGTCTCGAGAGCGAAAAGAAAGAGATGGGTGAGCAAGATTTAGGGAGGACTTCCGCGACGGGGCAGACGGTGCTTAAAGAGGGCAACCCACCACGAGCTCCACTACGAGAGTTTTGGGCAATCCCACTTTCCTCACGTCCACCATTGACGAAGAACAGTGACCGAAAACAGCAAAAGAGCGACCTGTCTCGGCAAGATTGCTCGAACCCAACTACCGAGATGTGTCCGTTTTCTTGGAAATTTGCAAGCCAGATGAGATGGAACGAGGCCGGCCGGGAGAAGGGAAGGTCCGGCGACGTGAGTGGACGGGGGGGAAGGGAGTGTCCGTGGGCGCTACAGGGCCAACCA
This sequence comes from Eucalyptus virginea, assembly GCA_014182375.1. Lineage (NCBI taxonomy): Eukaryota > Viridiplantae > Streptophyta > Magnoliopsida > Myrtales > Myrtaceae > Eucalyptus > Eucalyptus virginea. The sequence continues at coordinate 21,855,589 of CM024521.1, read as the reverse complement.
ACCAACCACCGGACGACACGGATAAGATTGCGAGATCTGGGTAGGCATTCAGATGATGGGAATCCACGGGAGCCTCTTAAGGCCGGTCCAGTATTTTAAGGAAAAAAAAAAAGGGAAAGAGAAATTTTTGGGGACAAATTAAGTGCCTAGGGAACGCACGATGGAACCGATGTGTTCAGTGTAACGTCTTGTCGGACCACATGTTGCACGACATTAGGTCGATCTAGCGAGGGCGGCGTGATGAACGAGGTTCTGGAAAACGACAAGCGGGATCTCTGGAATTTGCATTTCTCGGCCGCCTGCTCGGGCTCGAATATTCGATTGCTACGTGAACACGTCGTCCCTCAATCCAAAGTCCTTTTCGAACATTTATTGGACACAAATTACGACACGACACGATCGCCTTAGAGTATCGAAACTCGATTGGGTTTCTAATTCTTTGAATTTCCGATTGTTGGTTTCAAGTTTTGTTTCGATATTTTGACACCTTAATCAAAATCTGATTCGAGTGGGAGAAAATTGAGTCACTTGCATGAGTCCACCTTGATAGAATTTATGATGCATGCTTGTTAGTGGATTCAGCTCTTATCAGTTGTCGCATTCCATAAATTTTGCGGCCACTTAACAACTTGAGTGTGGTGGACTTTTCCAGTCTATGCAGGCTCAAGTTGCAAATGAATCCATTAATTGACTTTGCTAGGTGTTAAACATCGAGAGTGACTGAGTAGACTAGTGCATACTTTTGGTTAGGCAAGTGAAGGGGACTGTTATTGTCCAAATTGCAAAAAGGAAAGTGACTTTTCATTGCATGCTCAAATTAGGTGGTTTCCATGTTGCACTTGGAGAGTGAAGTTGGTGATACCAAATAGGTTTCTTCAACAATCAGTGATTTTCTATTTCCTGTGTAAGAAAAATAGTAATTTTAGTGTCTATATATGCCAAACATTTCACTGATATTGAAAGGATTATTCATTAGTATAACACACCCCTGACCAAGCTAACAAAATCGAGTGAATGGTATTTTTCCATCTTCCGGTAGCTTTTCCTCTTTTACTTGGGTGAATTTTCACAATCCAAGCCTTATCTTTTAGATTTGATTTATTTTATTTCTTCTTTTAATTTTTTTTTAAGCGAAAGGTTTTTTTGTTGAGGTGTTCATGACATATGAGGTCGGCAATGAGGTCTGTGGCGAGGTCGGAAAGGAGACTTCAGCTTTTTGTAGCATTACTCTTAGCAGCAACTAATCTCCACCTCTGTTTTTGCCCCAGGCACTCCTTACTATAGTGATTTTACCATACTACCCATTTTCCTTCATTTTCTTTTTAGGGACCATTGCATAAAAACTCCTAAAACTTGTCATAAATGTACAATTAAATTTTAAAACTATCAAAAAGTACAATCAATTTCTAAAACTTATAATAAAAGTGCAATTAAGTTTTAAAATTTTTAAAAAGTGTAATTGAAATGTAAAACTTGTCAAATTCTTCCAAACAAGTCTTAAAAATTTTAAGATTCAATTGTACTTTGTAACAAGTTTTATAACTTAATTGCATTTTTTAAAGTTTAAAGACTTAATTGCGCATTTATGATAATTTTTAAGAATTCCAATACACTTATCTTTTTTCTTTTTCCTTTCATTTCTTGCAGGTCCGACGTTCATTTTCTTTTCTACATAGGCCAAGGAAGCTCCAAGCAACACCTTGACGAACTTCGAAACCTCACTAACGAGCTTCTTGTAGGAAAAGTAGAGGGTAGTGTTGCCTGAATTCTCCCGGCAAATTTGGTAGGGATCTCCTCGGAGAGTTGGTTATAGGATACATTGAGGTATTAGAGGCCTTGGCGGCCGAAATTGATAAGGTCTAGCTATAGACAAGGACCTCTACAAAACCAGCAAACTTCTCCTCTACTAAACCCTCCATCCATCTACCCCCCTCTCACTCTCCTCGTCCTAGCCACTAGATAGTAGGATGTCCTCGAACACCTCTGCATTTGATGCCTGTCACCTGTTAGGATTCATTACACAATCACAAAAGAGAGAGAGAGAGAGAGAGAGAGAGTAAAAGTGAGAAAGAGAATTCAAGATATGAAGTTTTAGCATAATTCAAATATTCTATGGCAAACTAGAGAATCAACAGGATGAAGAGGAGAGTGTGCCCGAAACCCCTATTCCACCGGTCCCTGCAACAAACCCACAGCAACAGGATCAATATTTGTAGCAAACTCAACAACTAGGCCCACTGAATAGTACAGAAAACTCTGGTTTCAAAGAATGCAATCATCATCTCCCTTCTCAAGCACTAATTATCTACGAAGAGAAGGGCCATCAAAAAAGAGGAAGCAACTGCCTTGATGAGGAATCTGTCATGGTGCTATTTTAGGAACAGGGGAAGGAGATTGAAGCAGAAATGACTGACAGTTTTGCAGGGAAAGGACCAAACAAAGGAAAAACGAAAAGTGCCAAACTATCTTCTTCAAAAAAAGGAAAACGATTATGTCCTTATGGTGCTCAAACATCCAAGACAGCATAGGTGAACAACACACAGCTAGTGGAAACCCCTATCCGGGTGGCAAATATGTCTGACAAATGGGCTTTGGTGGCTAGCCCTAATAAGCCACCCACTCACTCATGGAGATCTTAAGCTGGAATTGTCAAGGGCTGGGCAATCCCTTGACAATTCAAGCTCTGAGAGTCCTAGTGACTCAGGAAAGGCCCAACATTGTCTTCATTATGGAGACAAAAAATCAGGAGCAAAAGGTGCAAAGATTACGGCGGCGACTCAACTTCCAGCACTCTTTCTTAGTGAATCCAGAAGGTATAGCAGGGGGTTTAGCAATCTTTTGGGACGACCAAGTACTGCTGTCCATAGACTCTTTCACAACAAATGTAATCTTCACTCAATGTCAACTAAAGACTAATAACCAGCGAATGCACATCACGTTCACACATGCTCCAAATCAGTTTCAGGAGAGAACTAGATTATGGGAAAACATTCATCAGAAAAGTCTACAATATCGGTTCCCTTGGTTGTGTTTGGGTGACTTTAATGAGATTTTATACCATTGGGAGAAAGTGGGCAAGAAAAGAGCGAGAAACTTACCTCGACAGCTTTCAGAGATTTTTTGTACAACTGTTCTCTACTAGATCTGGAGTGTAAGGGGTGCGCCTTTACCTGGACCAACAACAGAGAGGGAGATAATCTAGTCAAGAAGCGTTTAGACAGAGTATTATGTAGTTCAGAATGGCGAATTAACTATCCCACAGCTGAATGCATTGCCTTACCTGCCATTGGCTCCGATCACTCCCCAATTATCCTTTCAACAAGCCCTCCGAGGAAAAGAAAGGGGAAGAGCTTTAAATACGAAGCCTTCTGGGCAGAGGAAGAGGAATGCGTGTCTCTAGTAAAGGAAACTTGGGCTGAACCGGCCTTCCAACAGCTTAGCGTGGTGGAGAAACTGCAGATAGTGTCAAAAAAGCTGTCAAAATGGAGCCAGAATAGATTCACTAATGCAAAGAAGAGGATCACAAGGCTGAACAAAGAGTTACAACACTTAATGAACAGCACAGGAGATTCCAATGAAAGCAAGGCAGTAAAGGAATTAACAAACGAAATTGATCAGTTGTGGAGACAAGAAGAAATGTATTGGGCCATGCGGTCAAGAATTAACTGGATAAAATGGGGGGATAAAAATACCAAATTCTTCCATGCAACCACCATTCGAGAGGAGAATCGAAACCGGATATCGGTGTTGAAAATGCAGACGATGTTTGGGTGCGTGAGGAACAAGCTGAACTAAAAGAGATGACCGGTGCATATTTTCAAAAGCTATATGAGTCGTGGGGCCTCGAAACTTTCAGCCCATTTTGCAACAAATTCCAGCTATGGTGGATGCAACAATGAATCAACGATTAGTGGAATCAGTGAGTATGGAGGAAATCATGACAGCTATGAAGCAGTTAGGAGCCAACAAAGCTCCTGGTCCCGATGGTATGCATGGTCTTTTCTTCAGAAATCACTGGCCAGATATTTGCCAAGACATTTTTACAGAAATACAGCACTTTTTTACCAACGGTTATCTTAATCCTGATCTGAACAAAACACTCATAACCCTCATCCCTAAAACCCCACAACCAGAGAAGTTGGAACAGTATCGCCCCATCAGCCTCTGCAATTTTGCATATAAAATCATCTCAAAAGTGCTGTCTAATAGATTGAAACCTCTCCTACCCCTACTTATTGCAGAAGAACAGAGCGCCTTTGTGGGGGGACGGCAAATACAAGACAACATATTGATCGTACAAGAGGTTCTTCACAGATTACGAACTCGGGAGAGGAAAAAGAAGTTTCAAGCAGTATTAAAGCTAGATATGCAGAAGGCGTATGATCGGATTGAATGGGACTTTCTAAGAGCATGTTTAACTAAAATGGGATTCAGCGATCAGTGGGTGCAATGGGTGATGCAGTGTGTCTCCACAGTTACATTTAGTGTAAATTTTAATGGGGAGGCTCTTCCTTATTTCAGGCCAACAAGAGGCATTCGCCAAGGTGACCCACTCTCACCCTATCTCTTCATATTAGTAGCTAATGTTTTATCAATGATGATGAGAAAAGCAGTGGATGACGGCACACTCAGAGGAATTAAACTGAACACCAGCTGCCCTACCCTTTCACACTTGTTGTTTGCGGATGACTCTATCTTTTTCCTCAATGGCACAACCCTAGAATGTCAAAATCTGGCGATTATACTACATGAATACTGCTATGCTTCTGGTCAGGCCATTAACCTCAATAAATCAGGTATATACTTCAGCAAATTCTGCCCTATTACATTGAGGAGGAATATGGCCACAGCATTACGAGTCCCAGAGATAGAGAAAACAGGGAAATATTTAGGAATTCCCTCGGATTGGGGTTCTTCAAAGAAAGAAATGTTCGCATGGATCCTAGCGCGAGTGAACAGCAAGCTAGAAAGCTGGAAGGAAAGCTTATTATCTAAAGCGGGAAAGGAAATCTTAATAAAATCAGTGGTTCAGGCCATCCCTCAGTATGCTATGTCCATTTTCAGAATCCCTGTTTCCATTTGCAGAGCTATTGAGAAGAGAATCGCTAATTTCTGGTGGAAAACAAACAGTAGACATGCTGGTATACATTGGAAGAAGTGGGAATCCTTGAAACTCAGGAAAAATGAAGGAGGTATGGGTTTTAAAGATATTATAGATTTCAACACAGCTATGCTGGGGAAACAAGCGTGGCGAATCTCACAAAATTCTCAGTCCCTGCTAAGTAAATTAATGAAGGGTCTGTATTATCCACAGGGTGACTTCTGGAAAGCTGGAAAAGGTCATCGTTCATCATGGGGTTGGCAAAGTATCACTCGGGGAAGAGATCTGATCACGCCACACATAATGTACCAAGTCGGGAATGGAAAAGAACTCTCAATTCGCGACGATAGATGGCTGAAAAGTGGCCCTATAGGCGGGCCAGCAACAAGAAATGAACCACTTCTAGTGGCAGACTTGATAGAACAAGACACGGGAAAGTGGAAAACTGAGAAGGTGGAAGCTATGTTTGGCGAAGGAATTGTGCAGGAGATACTTGCTACCCCTATTGGTGTGCCTAATTCAAAAGATAAACAGGTCTGGTTGCACACCAAATCTGGTATTTACTCAGCAAAAAGTGGATATTTTTCAGCAAGAGAAAACCCAAACAATCATCATACCACAGCAGCAACCTCATCACATCAGACAAATCCAGACCTCTGGAAACATATATGGCATCCTCAAACCCTACCCAAAATCAAGCTATTCCTTTGGCAAGCATGTCACAACGCACTACCTACAAGGGATAATCTCTACCGGAGAAAGATCGTACCTGATCCTGTATGTGCCATCTGCAATATGGAAGCTGAAACTACAGAACATATCCTCTTACTCTGCCCATGGACCGCCCCAATTTGGAACGCTGCACCCCTGCACATCAAGATTTCCATATTAGGGTTAACACGGTTCGATGACTGGCTCTTCCAGCTGAAACAAAACCCGACGCTCACCAAGCAATTCGAACTAGTTGCTGCTCGCCTATGGAGTATCTGGAAGGACCAGGAACCAACACATATTCAGCCAACGTCCCACGTCACAAGAGCACACTTTACTCCGTGCGAATACTTTGTTTGAAAATTTCAAAACTTTGACCCACATCCCGGCAAGAATCGGACGTAACGAAGCCACGGTACCGATCGGTGGAGACCTCCCCCCCCACGGCGCCCTCAAAATCAACGTTGATGCATCCTTCGTTGAACTGGACGTTGCGGAAACAGAGACCGCAGAGGGAACACGCCTGACCATGAACAGAGCAGCGGTCGCATGTCTGTGCAGGGATCCGCGCGGTTGTCTCGTTGATGGCTTCGCAAGAATCGTTGACGCTTCCTCGGCCATTCAAGCGGAAGCCCTAGCTCTCCTTCAAACCCTAGATCGTTCTCCAATCGAACGGAACTTCAGTGGAAGTACAACCGACCGTTTGCCCCTCGTGCAAGCGGTCGTGGCTTCGAAAGAGATAAAGCGGGAAGTGAAGCCTCTCATGGACCGGGCCTAAAGCCAACCGATGAAATTCCAAAGATATATCCGTGGCCCATTGCTCCGTAAACACCAACAGATCTGCGGATTGGCTGGCCAAAGCATGTCGTTTAAATTGTCTTCCTACTAATTGGTTGTATAATCCCCGCCCGCTCTACTAGATCTTTTAAGTACCGATGCTCTTGATGTATTTCCTCAAAATTTTAAGAAGTAAATCCAGCAATCGTATTTCAGATCAAAAAAAAAAAATTAAGACTACATCTAATTGAGAATTCCACAATAATTAACACATCAAACCTCTCTGTTTCACCCCCCGCACACTCACCAAGAGTGGGACCCTCATGCCATCCTATCAATAGGGAGTATGAATTATACCCCAATGCCGCTGCTATCGTCGCCAAGAAGTCTCAGCCTCCTTTGCCCATAAATAAGGTGTGCAAAGGAATCGAAAACCGCCTAGACCACTCGAAACTAGACCAAATCGAACTGCCCATGAACCGGTGGTTCCTAAGGGAACTGGTCCGGTTCTCGATTCCAATTTATTGAAACTGGTGGGTATTGATTCAGTTATCAGTTCTAGATGTGGAACTGCCAGACCAATAATATATATATATATATATATATATATATATATATATATATATATATAATTTTTAATATAAAAATTTAAAAGTCCTTAATCCCTAGGCTACTTACTAGTTTTTATGTTAGCTAACTATATGCTTTTGCCCACTTATAAGAAGTTTAGTGAGTGTGTTTTCTTGCTTACACACTTTCTAACATATTAATATTGTTGGTCCATTGGCTCTAACTACGAGTGTCTTTGATGAGGTGTTTCTGTTGTGTAATTATTGGTTGCATATTACAGTGCTAATTTGTGAAGCTTGATAAGACCGGTTCTATGGACACACTCGGGAACCAAATCGAATTGGGTGGATCCATGGAATTAATGGGTAGTTCCCAGCTCCAACCTTTTAGAATTGGTCCTTAATTAGCGGTTCACAAATCTAGGGTGGAAATCGCCCTCTAGGACCATGTTCACCCCTAACTGTAGAAGCATAAATCTTCAAATCTTGCCCCACCTAGCTATGCCTTGAAGTTCAAATCAACTTCAGTTGAAGCTAAAGGCAATCCGCCGAAGACAATTGTAGGGGAGAACCAGCTAATAGAAGTCAAAGGCTTGTATGCAAAGAAATGCCCTGAGCAGAAAAAGGCAAAATAAAGTGGAGGAAAACGAGAAGATTGCAAAGAAAGCGAGTTTGTCAATTGAGAAAGTGAACGAATTTATAGGGAAAAATACATTTTTTTGAAGAAGAAGAAGGCGGATTCCTCCCCAAGCCTGTGGCTTGTGGGAGCGAGGGAGAGAGAGTTCTATGCACATTCTTACGCTTGGTGCTCAACCTAATATCGAATGAGACTAGGAGGATTGTCATCACAGACATAGCATGTAATGTGTTGAGGACCATGATGAACACAATGCCTGATGATTTTGGTTGCCATTAGGTATCACCTACTATCCGACCGAATTTGCTCATGCTCATGAGGGGCTAGAGCTAAGAATCAGGGATGCATCAATAGTCAAGGACTCATTGAGGCATGTGGGGGTGCATAGTAGTGCTAGTTCATCAGCACGATGGGCTTTGGAATCTAGCCGGCGGTGAGCTCATTGTAGGAGAAGTTGAGGGTGGCGTTGATTTTGTTGTCCAAGATTCTAGGGAAAGAGGGAAAAAAAAATGAGGAGAATGAGGAACGTGGGACCCGCAAGAAAAGAAAATGAAATGACAAACCAAAACAAAAGAAAACCAACTAGAAGCGTAGGATATAAAAAGTATAGTACGGTAAAATCACTGCAATAAGGAGTTTCGAAACAAAAACTAGGGTAGAAATAGCGCGGCCCACACTCTTATCACGAGAGACAAAAATACAAGTACATACGCTAGCGATTAGGCTGAAAAGTGGAGGCTAAAGCACATGCCACTAATTAGGTTGAGTTGAGAAGAGGACAACCAAATGGTATCTAGGGAAAAAAAAAGTGCCCACTTTCTCTTAAGAGTGCTTTCGTGGCATCCACATCCACCGCGTTGGTCATTTGAAAAACGTAAGCCTTTTTTCTTTCGGGACCAATTTAATTTCTGGAGTTGAATGATTTCAAATTCTTTATAAGTTCTACCTAGAAATTGGAACGTATCAACTGGTATAGGTTTTCGTTTTTTGGAACCCAAAATCTGTAATGTCACAAATTCTAGAGTCAATTTTAAGGTCTAATAAGTTCCTTTCTTTTTTTTTTTTTTTTGTTTCATTTTCAGTTAAACAAAATGAAAATGAATGAAAGCTTCTCATTTGTCAATAGCAACAATCCATAAAAGACAAATAGGTAAAATAAAATAAATAATAAAAATTTCAAAACACATAACATAAAACCTAAATTATAGAACTTCATTCCTCAATCATCCATGAAAAATTGTTCCAAATTCTAACCACTTAAAATCAGAAGAAACAACAATCATAGTTAACCGCTTAATAATAGTTTTAAATTTAAAATTACTATTAATGAAACTAAAATAATTATTAAAGAGCCTCACCACATATATTCATTCCACTTCGACTGGTAAACTCTATTTACCAATGATCTACCCATATCTAAAGAAGAAAAGATTAAATAAAGCATTCACTCATTAAATATATAAAAGGAATTACAATATATAAAGACTCATATGAGAAGTGGAAAGGAAACACAACATAAAAAACAAAGTGAGTCGGGAAAGATAATTAAGGATTTTAGAGTCTCAAGTTTGATTCTCATAGGAACCAGGAACTGGCGGTTCCTAAATGGATGGAATTGGAAATTCGACCATCTCTCTTTAGAACTTGAAACTGGACTGGTTCACACCAGTCCTATTCTCGGTTCTATCCTAGAACCATGCTTATCCCTATTAATTCCCATGACTTTTGTATAATGTTTTCGTATTAGACCTTAAAATGTTAATGTTCGTTGACACCACCCCTAACCTCGCTATTTTATCATGCTATTCCATTCATGTCTACATATCAAATGCCTGAGTCAAGTTCGACATCTCCTTTCCATATTAGACCCTAGAATGTTAATATTCGTTGACACCATAACCTCTCTCTTTTATCATGCTATTCCATTTATGTCTACGTATCAAACACCTGAGTTAGGTTCACCGTCATGTTTCCATATTAGACCCTAAAATGTTAATGTCTGTAGACGCCACCCCTAACCTAGCTCTTTTATCACGCTATTCCATTCATGTATGCGTATCAAACACCAGAGTCAAGTTCGACATCAGGCTTGGCCAAAGCATTCCTCAAACCTATCACGACTCAAAAAAATTAAGAAACCCTATCTTTGAAAAATGAAAAACAAGAACTCCAATGCGCTAGTATCACAGTCAAGACTTTTCTAATCGAGGGCAAGCCTTTCTTATATTGGTCGTTTTTAAAGACAATATGGCAAATTGCATCCTCATGGCCAGTCATATTATATCTAATTTAACTCGGCTAACCAGTCCCTCAAGTGAGACATGCAAATCACTTCAATCCAATAACTGGTTTCGGCATCAATGCCCAAGCAATTTCTACATGGGAGGCCAAGTCTCTCTTTAGGGATCTTCCAATATGATAATTATTGACACCTAAATTTTGGTGACCCGTTTATTTATTTATCGCATTAAAAAATTAAGGATTAATTTTAACAAAAAAAAAGGTTAATTAATTAATTACATAGCATATAGATTTAGGTGCGTTTGCATTTTTTGCATTTATTGAACCGGTGGCGGATGGGTTTGAATTAATGGTTCTGAGCTTTAAATTGACAAATCGGACTAAGCCCACAAAGAGAGTAAATTGGCCGAAGCCCGTATTTGAAAAAAATCCTATTGCAATTTTTGAAAAATCAATAGAGAATATTCATTTTTGCAAAGGAAATCAAGAAGAGGTGTGGAAAATAAAAAGTGATATTACATGCGGAAAAGAAATCTTAGCGGATGTTGATTTGAAAAGGAAATTAAAACCCTAATTTTTAGCCTATAAAAAAGTTACCCGTGTAGGGTTTCGGAGGAGGGGCCACACACTATAAACACACGGCCACGAAAAAAAGGGAGAACTCACGTTCTCCACGGTGAGAGTCGGCAACTCAGAATTTTGGAGCGCACATCGAGAATACACGAACGAAAGAGTGAACCGCAGAGACGGTCAAGGCCCTCTTGATCGAAGCCAGTCGCAGCTTCGCATTGTCTCCTAGCCCCTCGCCGTGCGCCACCGATGGCCGTGACGTGTCTTTGCTGCTGCTTCCCGTTGCTCGTTTGTCCCATCATCACAACCCGTCGGCCAAGGTCGAGAATACCAAGTCAGGGAAACCCATGGCCACGTGATCTGAAGTAGAGAACTCCAAAGGAAAGAAGGCAACAAAAAGGCAGGTGGCACATTACGAGAGCACGTCGGTTCATGAGGACGCATGCCTCCTTCACTTCTCTGCAGCACCCAACTCATAAAATCCACACATGAAGACAGAGGAGAAAAATCGTGGGCATAGATATTCTTCCTAAGACGCATGCCTCCTGAAGTCCACGAAAGACACACACGAAGACTTTCTCTCTCGATGTCCACTCCTTCGCCGAGAAAGCTCGCTGATTTCAACGACAAATTTTGGTGGCCAGCAAGTGCCCAAGCTACTACTACACCTCCCCTGTTCCTCCATCGATACACCCCAGCAGCGAACTCCCAGGGTTGCTGGCGACCAGCGAACGAGATTCAGCAAGCCCGGTGGCACCTCAACACTTCAGATCAGTCCCTGCTGTCGTGACTCAACGCGGTTCAATAGCTCATGCAATATCACCTCCGTTCCAGCCCAATGGCAGCAGCGTCCATGATCTACCATTAGCGTAGCTAGCAACACAGCAAGGTCTGGGCTCTTAGTGTTCCTTTTTGCAGGTTCCCGGCGACCCCTAGCAACTACCCTTACAAGACCCAATCAACGTTATATCCAGCAACTAACGTCGTGGCTCCATCTTGACAATCAGCCAGCACCCTTGTCGAGCATCCCGAGCCAGCTGTAATTTGTGGAGTCCACACATCGTCACCGTGAAGCGTCATCGATTCATGACTCTCGCGATCTGTCGCTTGTCCGAACTTGGAAACATTTAATCAAGGTAGGTCAAAATCCTTTCTAATTTAATTCTTGAATATTTTGTTTCCTCGTTTGAACTATTGTGATCTTGATTGAATCTCCGAACATATATGTTTTTTTTCATTATATTGCGTGCATATTTGAATGATAGGCATATTTCTAATTAGAATTTATTGCCTAATTCACAACCGCATATAATCTTTGATTTAATCTATAAGGCTTTAGATGAAATTATTGATTCCGCGGGAATAAAATTGATATTTTGATCTTTAAGGTTTAAGATCAATTTATCGATTTTATAAGCGAAATAATCAAGTTGGTTAGATATCGTTTCCAAATTCGAACAATGGATAATATCTTTAATGACCGCGAATGATTTGGTGCTTATCTTGCTTTAATTGCTTTATTTATCCCAAAAATACAAAAAAGATTGCATTTGCATATCATGTAGATTAGAATTGATTTCCTAGATAGAATTGCATGATAGAATAGTTAGATTCTTTTCTAATTATATTAGAATGCACTTTTAGAGGGTATCAAGGTTAGATAATATCTTTGAATTAAATTGTATGTCGAGATAAATTTCTAAGTTAAGATAGGATTCAGATTAGTCTATTTCCTAACTTAAAATAGATAATATCTCACTTTAGTTAGATTTTTATTGTTAGTAATTTTTAATTACGAATTTTTATAAGAAATACAAAAAATATTATATGCATATCATTTAGAATTAGATTCATGAAATGCATGTCATTTAGTGATTATTACTAGGTCAATTTAATTAGAAATTGCATGTCATTAGAATTAGGTCATTTAGTTATATTGCATTGCATAAAGCATGATTCTCATTAATTAAATGAAAATAAAAAGAAATTGCGTGTTAATTAAAAATCATATTTAGGACTGTTGATGTGAATTCTGATCTAACAACATAGATGCTTTCGTTGCTATTTACTTGGGTGTTAAATTAGTAGTTTGTGCACCCGAATGATCACCTCACATGTTAGGGAAATAGATTTAAAATCAATCCAAACTGCTTGCACAAATATCTTTTGAAAATAAAAAGAAATGGTACCAAAAGGACATTAGAGAAGTCTAATGTAACCAAGTCCCCGTACCCTTAGTCTTTGGTTCGTAGGAGTAAAATAATCCTCCCATTATTTTACTTAGGTGTATAATCGACCTACTGTAAACCGATTAGTGGCGACTCTTACATAATAATCATTTGCATGTTAAATATTTGAACCTTAAGTCGCGAATTGGCATAGGCTTGAGAGAGCTCGAGCTAAATTCAAAGACTTAGTAATCCATTAGTCTAAACTTAGGTGGTGCACTCGGAATTTAGGTCGCGACAATAATCATCCTATGCTTAGATTCCTAACACAAACACCTTGGCCATACTCCCACGACCCAATTATATCAACATCTCTACATCTCTCACATTTCACCCTGATGTTGCGAAACCACTAATGACTCCATAAAATTAGAATTATTTTACATATTTTAGGCAACAATAATGCAATATTTATAAGAAAATATGTGGATTCTCTTCTATTTACTCAAATTTTTCTTATTTATGCCAAATGATGAGACATGGAGAAAATAAGAAAAAAATATCAAGAAGAAGGAAATGAATTTTGTGATTCAAGAATTTAAATTCAGAAGCTTTTGTGATTTATTCCCTAATTTTACAAAAAAAAGAAGCAATTACCCATTAGGAATCTTGGATATTTCTTATAAATAGGATAACATTAAGAGCTTGGGGGATAGTTAGGTTTTTATTGTAGATCGTTTTTCTTGTTCTAAGAGTTTTTAAAATACTTTTTTGTCGGAAGTTTTTAAAATACTTTGAAGAGAAGACAAAAAGAGGTTACATAATTCTTGTTATTTGATTCAAGATGTTGGATTTAATTTATATTTTGTTTCTTCTTCTATTAGGTTCTATTTTTTTTTTTTTTTTTTTTTGTTAGGGCTACAATTTAGTCGATCATGATGCTATGAATTTCATGCCTTTTATATTTTATAAGTAATTTTATTTATGTGAATTATATATTATTGTGTTTAATGCTTTAAAGTGTCTGGCCACCATTTAAATGATCTGATGTGCATGTTTGAGATTGAGAAGCAATAATAGCAATTGCTCGTTATAATATATAACCATGAATTAAATGTGAATACACAAACGGTAATAAGGTGATAAAAAAATTCATTGTAAATTAGAGGTGTTCACAAATTTTAATGCAATTATGTTTATGTAAATTCACATAGAGATATAGTAGATTGATAAACTATGTAGGTTTATAATACCTAAAAATACAATTGAAAATAAATTAGAAAATTCCATTATCACATATTTGATATTATTCTTATATGCATAATGATCTAAAATTCATATCTTGTGATTATGGTGAAATAGGATGCTCTAACATATCTATTTGATTGATTTGCTGCATTTAATTCTGAAATTTTGCTTTTAAGATTGTCAATTTTAATTTATTCTCGATTCCATTTTGATTTGTTAGATAAATTTCAGAATTAATCAAATTTTAATAATTGATTGGTTTATTAATCATCAATATATGGGAGACAATATCATTTCTCATGATTATATTACTTGTTCGACACATTCATTTGTATTTAGAATTTTACAAACAATCACTCCTTTCAACTCACACAGGCATGAGAAAAATCAAACTATGACACTCCTTGACCCAATTCCGCAACATTTCATCATAGACCATTATGTCACTTCATCACATTGTTCAGCCATTAGTGTCACTCCTTGGGATATGGCAAAAACTCACCAAACAAATGAGCTGCTCCGCTCCAATGGTTGCTTTCTCCGATCAAAAGTGTTTCTCGAATCTCTAGTCATCTGTGCTCTTCTTGATATCTATGGCAACTAGAACCAACTGTGCTTCCTAGGCAGCACTTTTATTTGCCTCCTAGGCTTCTCCTAACCTTAGCAAACCAATAGAAGATTTTTTTTCCCCTGGTTGGAAACATGGCACTGCAACATCTATTTACTCGAAAGGATGATGGATTGCATCGACTTTTGCTACAAAAATAAAAATATCTATGACATATATCAAGACAGACAATGGCTTTATTTCTATTTCTGCATAGCATGTATGAATTCATCAACCCACCCCCAAGTCGCATAAAGCTTCATTCACGCTCATGTTGAGCCACTGCATGAAAACCTCGAAACATACTTCTACCATACAGAGCCCAACGTCTATTCTCATAACAAAAGGAGTTTCAAAAGTATGTTAAAAGCTGCAAGGCTCGAGCACTTTCAATCTACCAGCATCACAAAAGGATTTCCCAGTAAGCTTTGTTTATTAACAATTTGTCCTTGATAACGGAAAAAAGGATCTAAAAGTTTGGAAGAATGGATGATGTTTTCTTCCAATTGGAAACCAATGCAACCATCTAGAGATGAATAGTGTCAACGTACAGAATTCCTACAACAGTGCATATAGGAAAATCGCAAATTCATACCAAAGCACAGTACTATACGGTATTTTAAGGTTCAAAAACCGTATTTCATGTTAGCAGTAGCAGTCATTAATAGTTGCACCATAAATGATACTGAACATCTAACTCACAACTGCGAAGCCTATTAAAGCAAAGTTAGCACTGCAAAAAGTACCCACAAAAGTCTCTAACAAAGATCTAGAAGTGACCTCGTGCCAGACAACAAGTATCCTCAGCCTCACCATGACCTGCAATTACTTTGCCGCTTGCTTCCTCAAGAATGAGATCTTTTGGGTGGTGGAGGTGAACGGTCACGACATCAAAGCACATTCAGAAGTAAAAAAAAACAAACAAATAAGGTTGGAAGGGAAAAATTAATCAGGTTCTGCATTCAAGCAACTCGTAAAAGCTCTCATTTGCAGGGCTTTCGACTTTGTCATACATGGGACTCCTTCGGGGATCATCTCTGGAATTTAGAACAGCACCAGGGCCACAATCAGGGTCACACTTATCCCAACGAAATGGACTTGGTGGTCACCCACGGCCCCTTCCATAAGAAGATGCTTCACGACCTCTATCAGGACTGTAACCACTCCCTTCATCATCCTCATCCTTAATTGCATATTCCACCATGATAAATAGATCCATCAACATGCTACATTTGCAATGATGAAATCTTGACTAGTATAGACGAAAACCGGGTCATGTCCATAATGCCATCAATAAATTACACAACAATAATCTTAGCTAGAACCCTTGGTTTGATTCATGACGGGCTCAACAAATGTGACGGCGCTCCAAATATTATATTGTCAATTTGTCCAGCAAAGTTTGGTAGAAAATTTCATGAGGAACTATGATGCCCAATACAACCAAACAGTAATTATGCTGCAACAGTTTACAAGTTTCTGATCCTGCTAAGAGGACAGCATGAGAGTTATTTTGAACATTAATTGCATTAATAAACAAGATTGAACATAACTTCATGGCTTGAACATCGCAAGACTTGTTAAAGCCAGAGAGAAGAACCAAAACGATGAAACTCTAGACACCCAAAAACATTAGCTCAAGAGTTTGGGAGAGATATCATGCCTTGCAAAATCGCTCAACTGTTTGCCGTAATTCTTGATCACTGCACAAGGTATACAAAAGAAACTGATTCCTAGGCAGTGGAAACAAGAACTATGTCATCCAGAAAGTCTTTAAGTAGCCAAAAAATAAAATGCAAAACAAGGCCATTTGAAGCTTCATATCATACATACATATATATATATATATATATATGATATGAGGTATGGAAACTACAAGCTTTTGACAAGGATCAGCATGCAGAAAGTCTTTGAGTAGCCAAAAAATAAAATGCAAAACAAGGCCATTTGAAGCTATATATATATATGATATGAGGTATGGAAACTACAAGCTTTTGACAAGGATCAGCATGCTAGAAAAGTACATAAACAAATAGCGAAATTCTGGTTTTATATATTCAAACGTGAAATTGGCACTACTGACAAGATACAACAGAGCAACAATGTGCTCTCGTCAAGAGATTCCCCACAAAGAACTTAGTAGTGACGCCAACCATCAACTGCAGTTCTCTTATTTGATCAAATAGTTTTATGCCCATAACCCAAATTGATGAAGTCCACATGCCAATCGAGAAGTAAGCCCTATTAAAATGCTGTTAGAAACAGTATGTTCTATTCAACGTTGTAATCATGGAAAGTCCAAAGTCACTGAGTAAATAAGCAACTGCAAAAGAGGATTTTCGAGATACGACATTGATAGTGTTGAGAGTTCACTTTGTATCACTTTCTCCAAAAAAAATCAAGGGATTTGGTTTGTGAAAGACTAGCAATAAGCCCGCAAGCAACATTGAGAAACCTTTACTGGACCCTTGAGATGAACTTACCACCCAGTATCTTTGTGTCCTCTAATTCATGAGTTCCCAGCAGGATCATCTGTAAATGATAACCCAAAACATCATTGAACAATTAATTCCACCTTTATGGAACAATTAGTTCTGCCTTTTAGCAATGTAATCTGCCAAAGCCGTCAATGGGGCTGCCTTTGCTATATCAAATCCAGATAGATATTCTCGAGCATCTTTGTTTAGTTTCTTGGCAAACTCCCTGGATTTTTCAACCCCGATTAGCTTTGGGTAGGTAAGTTTGTCGGTCAGCAAATCCTTGCCAGCCGTTTTACCAGTTCTTTAGAAGACTTGGTCACATCCAGAATATCATCCACTACCAGAAATAACAACCCAATACACCTTGCGAAATTCCGCAACTTTTCAACTTCTTCGTTTGACCCACCTCCCATAATTGTCCCAAGAACAGCAGATGCTTCAAGCAAGGCGGCAGTTTTGTGGAGGTGAATAAACTCAAGCTGCTCCAATCCTACATCAGCCATTCCTTCAGAACTTATATCCACCACCTGGCCAGCGACTACACCTTCTGGTCCAATCAATCTTGCCAATTCAAAGATCACTCTAACTATCCTTTTGGGTGGAACCCCCTTCGTTTCTACCGCAATGTGCTCAAATGCATATGCCAGTAGGGCGTCTCCAGCCAAAATAGCAACATCCTCACCAAAAACCTGAAAGATTAAGTTACACAACAGTAAGCTTCAAAGTGTAAGCTTTTATAAAACTTGCATGTTACTCCTAATAAAGCAGAGTAAGTTTGCAAGAACTTCAAATTAGCCAACTAGCAGAAATTCAACTTGTCTAATTTGTCGATCTCACCTATTCTCACCATTCTAAAACTAACTTCATTGGATGCTGTACTATATTGGCTGCTGTACTATATTGGCTGTTGTCCTATACGGAATGCATGTATCCAATGATCAATTATCAAGATACCAATGATTACATTAATCATATCTCAACATATACTTTTAACTAAAATTTGCAGAAAAGCAGCCAACATAGACGAGAATAGTTAAGCCCTACCTCTGGGACAATACTTTGCAACAACGAAGCAAATCTCCACTTCAATTTCGTGAAATATTAGCACAAATAATATCCTACCTCACATTTCAACCGAAAAAAAATCCCACGTAGTATCATCATTACAAACAAGCGAGAAAATTAGCCATACAACCTTGTGGTTGGTGGGCTTCCCGCGGCGCAAGTCGTCATTGTCCATACAGGGAAGGTCATCATGAATCAAAGACATGGCATGGATCATCTCGATGGCACAAGCCGAGGGCATGGCCATTGATTCCTGCCCTCCCACAAGCTCGCATGCCGCTATGCACATAACTGGGCACACCCGCTTTCCGCCAGAGAGCAACGAATATCTCATGGCCTCATGAATCTTCAGCGGCGGCCGGAGCAAGACCGAGGCATCGAGTGCTGTGTTCACACGATTCACCTTCTCGAGCATGTAGGCCTTGAAATTGAAAGGGGGTCTCTCCTCTTTATCCTCTGCGGTGGGCTCTTTTTCCTTGGTAAGGATTGCAGAGACCAAGGAGCGCAAGTTGGGAAAGGAATAAGAAATGGGTTCGGTGGTTCTTGGAGAAATCAAGGGAAAGGTTGAATTTTTCAGGGGATGAAGCAAATTGGATCTGCTTGCTTGGTTAAAGATCGAACAGGTGGTGGTCAAATTGATGCGGTTCATGCTTTCGATGGTAAAGAACAAAGAATCTGATCTTGGGTGTTGAGCCTCCAGTCTTGAGTCTTGAGTGGGGTCACCGTTGAACTTTTTCTGATGCTTTGGTTACAAGGTCATTGGAGTCTAGGTTTATGGATGGATTTAGTAGTGAAAGCCCCTCAACCTCAATCAAAACTAATAGGACCTATCCTCCTGATAAGTGGAATGGGGCAAGCCAAAACCTACTCCCAACGAGTTGCATCTCAAGTCAAGCCCTGGAAGAAAAGAAATGAGAAAACCGTCAACGCGAGAATTCCAGGTAAAAAGGAGAATTAGCCTTTCAAGACACCGAACCAGCATTCATCAAGAGACATGTCAGCTCAATCTCTAGTCAAAGCTTTATCCCTCTCCCGCTTGTCTGGGGAACTACTCTTCTATGGGGTATTGCAGAACGGAAAGGCCCTTTACCTTTGCTGACGAACTGCCTTTCGTTTAGTAGCAGAGAGTGCAGAGAAAAGCTTGCTGCACGGACGAGGAAGCTCTCGGGGGAGCCTGACTCGGAGTTGGTCTCGTCCATTACCATTAGTAGCGACAGGAATGGTAAAACAGAGAGAGGGCAAAGAAGGAGATTAACAAGCAAGATTCAGGAGGACTCTGCAATGGGGTGGATGGTGCAATCCCACTTTTCTTCCCTCCACCATTGATGGCGAGAAGTGACCGAAACAGGAACCAGTGAGCTTAAGCTCACTGGGCAAAGGAGGTCTGTCTGTCTGGGCAGAGAGAAAGAGGGTACACTGCCGGACCGACCGACCGACCGACCACCGGACAACACCGATAAAACTGTGAGTTGGGTAGGCATTCAGACAATGGGAATCTATGCTGCAATATGAGGCCAGTGAATATTCTTAGGAAGAAATCGTTACTTGCCTTATGAGCACACGTGAACTGATCTGTTTTGACTCGAGATCTTGTCGGAGCACGTGTGCGGCGTTCTTGGGTTGATCTGGTGGGTGACGGGTGATGAACAAGGATCTACCATTCTCGGACGGCTGTCCTAATTGCGGTCGAGTTTTAAGTAAGTAAAATCTCAGATGTCGGGTGAAAAACTATATTGTTCATACATCAAGGCTCTGCACCGACCCCATGGACAGTAGAACCAATTTTAGAGGATTGCAAAGTAGTGTTGGCCCAACTTAAAGGCGTCTCCATTTCTTATGCGCATAGAGAAGCAAACAAGCCCACTGATTAGATAGCAAGAGCCCACCGGGACAACCATCTTCTTCGCAATTGGATTTTATATCCCCCTCATCCACTTTGGGTCTTATTATGTAATGATTCCGAACCTAGTTGCGGTTCCGCAACTTATTAGTAATGATCACTATCTTTCGACCAAAAAATAAAAAATAAATACATCAAGGCTCTTTGGATACCAAATAAGAAAATAGAGTTTCAATAGTTAACTACAAGACTCGAGAACTTTTGACCAATTTACAAAAAACACCACAAAAGGGCTTTTCAGTAAGCTTAATTAACAATCTGTCCTAACGATTGGAAACGGGGTTTGGTAGCTTTAAAAATTAGACAATGTTTTCTTCCAACCAGCGACTAATGTAACCATATAAAGATAAGTAGTGTCAACATATAAAATCCCTACAATTACGTAAATAGAAAAATCGCAAGTTCATATCAGAGTATAGTGGTATGGGATGATTAAGGTTTGGAAATCGTATTGCATGTTAGCAGCAGGAATCATTCATGATTGCATCCTACACGATACTGAACATCTAATCCTCGGTGTGCCTGTGGCGAGTCATTCATCTACTTGAACTCCTCACCGTGGCATTTGTGCAGGTTGCCGCCATTCATGTTTCATGGGCCAATTTGTCCCCTAGTCTTTTGGGCCCTCAGTGGGTTAACGATTTAGGTTTGCTATTAGGCCCATTTGTTAGATGCAATGTGATAATGACATGTGGAAAAAAGCAAATCAATGAAAAAGTTTGAAAATTCGAATGTAAAAAGTCGATCGGAATGTACATCACATACACGCTACAATTTGGTCGATCACATCACGTTAGCCATGTCAAAAATGTGTCAAATGCTTTTCCTTACGTTCGACTATTGATTTAGCATACAAACTTGATTAGTAATTAACGTCTCTTATTGGCAATAAATATACAAAATACAACTTCTCCTTGACCAAGCATTTATTTTGCTCGAAATCCACATGAAAGACACATTGCTAGTCGAACTCATTGGTATGGCCCATGACTAGGAATTATCCTAATTTGATCTTACAAAATGTCAGGCGGATTGAACTTTTTCAGAGCTATTATTGGACGCACCAAGTGAACTCATGTGAGGCAACCATTAAAATCACTTAGGGCCCACTTGAAATCCTATTTAAATCAAGTATTATATCATATTGAGCCCATATCAATTCAATACACCTTATTATATAAACATACATATAAAAAAGTCATAGATTACGAAGCCAAACTTAGATACTCTTAAAGTATTTGAACATTATACTAATTCAACACATCACTTTCACTTTTGGAAACTCTCCAAAAAATGAACCAAACGTCATTTACATTTGGCCAAATCCCTTTAGAACTCCAAAGGCCATTTCAAATGCTGAATCAAATAGGATCGGAAGGAGCCCGTGCGATTGAAATTCTCGAAATCGATGGCGAAATTAGAATCTTAAACTCCATCGATCTAGTACACATACTGGACCACCCCCACACCACTGCTAATTAGCGTAGAGGGAAAGCTAGCTAGAAGGCGCGCATGGTACGACAGGATCACGCTCGATGTCCGAAGCCAAGAACGCCGAAAGAGAAACCAGGGAGAGAGCGAAAAAGACAGCGCCTTTGAGCGAAGAATCCATCGTCCCAAAGCGGGTTCGTCGTTTTTCGTTTCGGCTTTCACGTCGAGAGCAAACGAACCCGTGTGCGTCCTTGCCTAACCTTGTCTCTTCCGAGATGACCCTTTTATTCTCCGCATAAAGCCGATCGGCTTCGGCTCGAAAGCCGTGCCTTTTGTGGATCGGAACCGACCCACGAGACCAAAGATTTCGTTTTTTCAGCAGGTTCGGGCCATTTCTGTGCCCATTACGATTCTTGATTTCGTTTCTTCGTGCTTTCGAGTTGATCCAGCTTTCCTTGTTGGGTTGTTCTCCGCCTGTCGTGATCGTCGCTCCTTTTTGGGCTTGAGGTGTGCTTGTGCAAGTTCTCGAAATTGGGTGTGATTGGTTCTTTGCGATATGATCTTGGGTCGTGAGGTTTCGAGGTTTCTTGCTGAAACTGATCGAAAAAGATGCTTTGTCTGGTGGTTGCTTGTTGCTTCCTTTATCTGGCTCTTAAAAAAAAGGGTTTTGGCTCTAAAAATGGCTCGTTTGAGTATATTAATTCGCATATTGCTGATCAAGTGTTAAGGTTGTGGGCTTTATTCGCTTTTGTTGAAGCACGTTACCTTGTTAGTTTTCATGCACATAGGTGTTCTCATTATCATCAGAAATATAGGTAAATTTCGATAATTTTTACTGCTAAGGAGGGAGGAAGTTCAGGGAAAGTTTCTGCAACCCATAGATGGCACCGCTACTTTGGTGCTTTCTTTGGTTTACCATTATAGAACTCTCATCGTGTGAAAGCTCGAAATGATGGGATAATTTTGACTTTCATGTATGTGGAGGCCTCCGTGGGCTTAATTAGGTGATATCAACTCATCAATGGATTATTGCAATGCCTTTCTTTGTTATATATGGGTTTTCTTTAAGGATACTTACTTTTATATCAAGCCTGTCTTCATGAGATGATCTCCAATTTTGGCTGGTAAATGCTTGCTGGGTGAGGGGTGGGCATTAAGGAATATGAGGAGAGACTAGAGCAAAAACCTAAAATTACTTACAGTATGTTAGGGAGTTGGGACTATTCAGATGGTTCAGTACTCTTTCTCAATCAAAATAGTGTGAGTCAGAATCAGGCCATATGAGTTCTTATCAATTCAATACACTCATAAAATTGATAGGATAGCAGTTTGACAACAAGAGGGCTAAAGCTGTGACCAGTGGAACCAGAAACGTGTCTCTTATGTTTTAATTGCAAAGTTGTGAACATACTGGCAACATCATGGTTGTTTGTGTGTCCTAGTTTTCTTGCCATACTCAATCTATATTATAAGATATGTTGATTAACGTTTGTGGCTTTTCACATTTTAGGAACAATGATTAAGCTCTTCAAAGTAAAAGAAAAGCAGAGAGAAAATGCTGAAAATGCAAATGGAAGGGGACCTGTAAAGAAGCAAAGTGCTGGGGAGTTGCGCCTTCACAAAGGTTTCGTCTATGTTCACTAAGTTGCATCAAATTATTTTTGTTGAAATTGCTTTTAGGAGCAACTTTTTATGGGTACAATGGAGTTTTTTTTTTTTTTTTTTTTTTTTTGGTAAAGTGTATGATGGAGTTGATATAATGTGAAAGGTATAAAGTGGGAAGAACATAAACTAGTTGTGAATTTGCTTTGTACTTTTTGTTCAAAAATTGTTTAGGTGCTCGAGAATACTGTGAAATTGCATGGCTGGTCAAACTATAGATTTGGCTGAAGGTTCAATATAGTTGTCCTGATATACACAGCCTCTCTCCTTCGTTACGCAGCATCAGTAGAATGATTTAACTTGCATATGACACATATCATTAAAAGTATTTCATTTAGCTTATGGTAGAAGTTATTTGAGTACTACGCTAAGTGGAAGTATCATTGATGGGCTTTTTACTTTATCACTGTCAGAACAATATGTGAATAATGGATACCATGGCATTGGAGCCTAATTTCCCTCAAAAGCTTAATTTGAAATTTGTGTTTATATGGAGTTGTCTGTGATTTTCTGTGACTTAACTTTAGGGATGATACCTAAAGAGGTTATATTTTCATGGAGGATGAACAGTAGATGCTGATGGGCATAAGATGTTCCTCTCCAATAAGAGCAGTATTCTTTATGACTTCGCTGTTGATAGGAGTCTATGCTGAATTGTTGTGCTTGCTATCTTATTTCCTTTTAAGTTGTGTCGTCCCTACTGATTGTGTCTGTGATGTGTGATTTCTTTTTTATTAAAGGATCTTCTTTTATCCATGTGTAATTCATGATGGCCCAAAGTTGATATTTTACTTTATGTTGATCTTGAGAAAAGGAACCAACTAATGTATAGACACATGATGCTCTGCTTTAAATTAAAATAGAAAAAGGCTAGCTTAGTTTTTCTGTGATCCTTTAAAAGCCATTTTATTTCATCCCACTTGTGTTGTTAGGTTTTGGATATGGATTGGATAGTGTACGCTGAAGGAAGTTGTCTTTTTGTGCATGAGCATCTGAAATTCCTATAAGTGCATGAGCGTCTGAAATTCCTATAAGTGCATGGATTATGTTGTGTAAGCTGAACACATTACGGAGAGCGTCTTATCATTACTACATGAGCTGTCGTTTGACCAATAGGTTCAATATCTTATTGAAGCTGCCATTGGGCGAAAGTGGACCTTGGTCCATGGCCAAACTAGTTCCTATTTTTGCACAGGGAACATGTTTAACCAATAGGTTGTATATCTGATCAGCGTAACCAATGGATCTGCTATTTTGTTTTTCGTTGGGCTGAGTGAACCTTGGTCCATGGCAGAACTAGTTCCTTATTGTGCACCCTGAACAGTGAATAAAGATCGAAACTCTTAGTACAAGCTAGTATAACAAAAGTCCTCCCATCTTGTTTCAGTCTACTTTGAAAAGAACAATTGGCATAGATAGATCTAGGAGTGGTGCTTCTTATGGAACTACTTGTGACAGTTCTTTCTTTCCTATGGTTTTTTCTTTGATTTCTCTATCAATTTATTGGCATTTCACTGATAAGCTCATTGATCAATATCATATGGTATATCAAGCTCTCATTTCCTTTTATCTGCTTCAGAAGTATCTCGTTGATTATGATTTGTTCTTGCAGATATTACTGAGCTGAACCTACCAAACTCATGTGCAATAACATTTCCAAATGGAAAGGATGACTTGATGAACTTTGAGGTCTCAATTCGGCCTGATGAAGGATATTATGCGTAAGATGACCGCGTATTTTTCCTGGTCTTATGCTCACTAAACAAGTGCAGGATTTTTCTCACGAGGACATTCTCTTCGCTGGTTTCTGCAATTGCATTTTGAGGATCTTCTAATGAAGAACTATAAACTGTTCTTTTAACTTTCTTCTATTTGGTTTGTACAGAGGTGGCACCTTTGTGTTCACTTTTCAAGTTTCTCCAATCTACCCCCACGAGTCACCGAAAGTAAAGTGTAAAACCAAGGTAATGCAGCTTGACATGTTATTTGCCGCAAAATTTGTTCACATCAATGTTTGTATGGGATGTTTTATTAACTCAATCGATCCTTCCTTGCAAACCTAACTTTTAGGTCTACCATCCGAATATTGACTTGGAAGGAAATGTTTGTCTGAACATCTTGCGTGAAGACTGGAAGCCTGTACTGAATATAAACACCGTCATATATGGATTGTTTCACCTTTTCACGGTATTAATTCTTCTCGTGCACATGGAATCTGGGTTCCTGCCTCAAGATACTTGGTGTTTTAGTTTTCTTCACTGTTTCTGTTTTTTACATTGAATGTAGGAACCAAATTATGAGGATCCCCTCAATCACGATGCTGCAGCCGTGCTGAGAGACAACCCGAGGGTCTTCGAGACTAATGTGAAAAGGTCTATGGCGGGTGGCTACGTGTGTCAAACTTTTTTCCCCAGGTGTATATAGCTTTGGTCAGATATTCACCGGCGTTAACTGTGAAACTACTGTATCAGAGTCTGAATGCCCGTCTTGCCATATAAATCATATGTGAATCCACCTTGCTGAGAAGAATTGGGATGGAAATTTCTTGGAACAAAGAAGTGAATCTTAGTGGTTAGATATCTGTAGCTTGTGTGACCTGTGGTCGGAATATCAGTGATGTTGTTGGAATGATGCACATAAACAGTATGCATTATGCTGTAAGGAAAATGTCGAACCTCCTCTCTCTCTCTCTCTCTCTCTCTCTCTCTCTCTGTGGCCGTGTGTTACATTTATCGTTAAACGTACTTAGCGTGTCCTCTCTGCATTTAGGACCGGATGTCTTCATTTGAGAATGTGTTGTCTCCTTGTGATTTTAATTTAAATCAGCAGGTTTACAAGTATCCTAACATTGTATGAACAAATGTACTTCCTAGTCAATTCGCGGATGTCCAAAAGCATAACTTTGCACTTTTACGGAGCTGGACAACATTGCCTCTCCGCTGGCTTAAATGAACTCTCCGCAAGCAAGCAAGGAGGACCTGAATGAGCTGTTGAGCTGTCCCAATGCGGCAGCGGTAAAGCTCATGTTTTGTTTTTTCTCCTGAGATCATCACGAATAAAAAAGAAACGAAAAAAGAGAAGGCAAATCATTTCTAACAGAAGCTTATTGTCTTCTGACATTTGCTAAGAGTTACTGGAAAAATGTCAGAGTTACTGGAAAGTTGCATGGGTGTAGCAAACGAAATACCCCAAGAGTTACAGATGATGTTCAGCGCAGGATGAGGCTTCACTCAGAAGCAGTCAAGAAAACATCTTCAGTTCATACATCTTCATCCTTCATTTCCGATGGGTTTACCTGTTAGCTTGATCTGATCACAAGCTCTAAGTTCTGGAAACTAAAAGTAGCATATCAGGCAACTCATAAACAAGCTCAAATCCTGTGAAGAATGGTCATTCTGAGACAGTGAAAAAGAATATTTAAGAGACTTTTCGGAACAATCATGTACCAAAGTTCTCTCTCTCTCCTGTGTTTCTCTGCAGTAAAAGCATCAAAGCGTAGTTTTCCGGTCAAAAATTTGCCGAAAGGTGGAAAACGAATCATGAATCTTGTCCCATGCTATGGCTCCATTGCTATGAGTTCCAGGCATCCGATATGTCCACCTGAGAACCTCACCTCAACCGATTGTACTAAAGCTCATGCCACGCTAATTTCGTGACTGCGTTTCACTTCATCTCTTCCTCTTTTGAACTGGCAATCCTGGCATTGTCACGGTCGCGCCCAAAGGCCACATGTAAGGGAGTGTAGAGCAAGCAACAGAGACCAAATGGCACTGCCATCATCGACAGGAGCCCCTTGGACAAGGCAAAAGCCTCCCTCGTGGAACCCGCAATTGGATCGATGGACTTTGCATCATAGCCATATATCTTCTCTGACAAAATCCCAACCAGCGGGGCAGCGAAGGAGGAGAAGGAAACTTCAAAGGCCCGGTCAAATGCGTAGATCATAGTTCGGTGTTTGGCAGGAACCACCTCCGCAAACATGGGGGCATTGGCCGCCGTGAGACACCAGCTGATGGTTAAACCCATCAGGAGCAAGGTGATGGCGTAGCTGAACCAGCTGTCCGTATTTTGTGGAATCACTCTGAGCAGGAACAGGGAGAAGGGGATTCCCATGAAGGAACTGAACTGCGCGCACATGACACGACCCGAATTAGGGAATACTGATGATAACCGATCACCTATGACACCACCGAGTAGTGACCCGATGGCGCACCCCACCGCGAATAGACTGAGCAGCGCTGCTGTGCTATTGTGATTGAAACCTGCAAAGTAAAATGATTGAACTATTGAAGGACACCCAACATGAGACCTGAGAACAAACATTTAATACAGATGGAAAATACTTGGTTGATTAGGAATATGCAGAAAACAACTGGATCATAATGCAGAGGACATGCGAATCAAAGTCTTTGTCCGCTTCACTATTGTCCTGAACTTCCGCTACATAGATTACTGGCAAGACTAATTTGTTGCAGGTCCTACATTAAAGATGGCACGACTCAAGCTGCATCAACTAAGCTAAAATTTATTATTCTTTTCACTAAGCACTGATTTTCTCGAAGATGAGATTCTCCACTTAAAGAAAGACTTCAATCCTTGATTCTAAAGAGGCATGCAGAAAATGCTGAATCAAGAACTCACCAATCAGTTCGAACCACATGGTGAAGAAAACCATTGCTGTCCATGGTAGCATCCCAACGATGCCCTGCAATACAATTATCTGAAATGTCCGTACTTTTATAACAGATTTCATGGCAGCGCAGGACTCTAACCAAACCGATTTCACATCTGAGCCCTTCCCTTTTAAGTCACCTCTGCAGAGAAAACATAATGCTGATTAAAAACAAGATATTACCATTGACAATCAATGTCGAATGGTGTAAATATGGTTTGCTATCCCAGGAAACAAAAATATGACCTCATAAGAGCTACTACAGAACAAATAGTACCCATATAGGCTCTTGCTAGAATCGGAGGCAAAGCTGCTCACTTTCTTTGGATCATCGACGAACAAGAAAACAAGCAACCCGATAAGAAAACTAAGGGTCGCCATTAAAATAAAGGCACATCTCCATCCTGGTATGCCCCAGTAATTCTGACCAGCCATAATGGTTGCCAGAACTCCGCCTCCAATACCGCCAAATGAACCGATAAGACTCAGGAATCCGAAGCCTGCACCCCTCACACCATCTGTATAGCTATCTGCTATGAAAGACTGGAGAGCTGGTATCACGATTGCTAGCCCAAGCCCATTGACTGCCCTCCAGAACACGACTTGCATGAAATGCTCGCTCAAACCTACTGCGGCAGTCGATAGTGCCCAACACAGAGTCCCGATTGTTAGAACTGTGGGCCGGTCATAATTGATTGCTAGTATACCTGCCAAAGGTGAAGCTATCCCTTGCACGAAGTTCCTTATGAATGTGAGGTAACCGAGATCGACCGGCCCGATGTTGAAGGCTTCACTGACTTCTTTGTAGACTGATGGGAGCAGATTTTCGTCAGCGCGCTCCATTATTGAGGCCATGTTGATGAGAATGAGGGAAATGGAGAAGCCAAAGATCCTTCTTGTCCTGTTCCACAAGGATTGTAGCACAAACAAGATTGCAGATTAATATTGTAGGAAGATGTTGTATCACTGGGAAAACTCAAGTAAATAAAATGGGAAATAGTTTCGCAGGCATGGCATTAGCACGCTGGTTATGGTTCATATCATGTGAGAACACATGAAACATGGTCCTGGAATAATTGTAAAAAGGCTATTGCTTCTAAAACAATTTTAGCTGATCGCTATGTAGACATTGTAGGGCCTATCAGACTAACCGAACCAGTGTAATTGTAAAAAAACTAAGACATTTAAGCTGTGAAGTTGAACTCAGGAAGGCCTAAAAGAGGAACCACCAGGTTGATATGATCATTCAGCATAATTAGGAAAGCAGCATAGTTTCACTCAACCTAAATGAACGCATCATTATAAAAATCTGCATTAACAACTAAGTGTCAACCTTTAACATTCCGTGATGACCGGCAGACACAAGCAAAGAAGCGTCCTTGATCGAATACGTAGAGGAACTACATTCCACACACGTAGCTTAAGTCATTCTATTGAGTGTAGCTATTTCTCAATGTGGGAAGTTTGCATTAGCTTCTGATCTGTCTTCCATTGCAAGTTATGCATTACAGAAAGGAACTACGCATTCTGCACCCCCGCTAGGTGGTTCCTGGCACAACGGTAGACTGTGTCGGATGTAATCAACTTTGATCCATGTCGTTTCCTGATCAGACAGATGCCCCTGGGGCTACCAGTAATCAAACGTTCTCGACGGCGAAAATCAGTGACTTACACTGGACCTAAGATACTGTTCCCTGAAGCAGGATCCAATTAAATAAGACAAGACAATGGCAATCTCCTCGTAATAAAGTGTCCTGTTACTTCACTTGAAAAGTGTTTGTTGAAAGAGCGATGGGGGAGAACCCCTGGGCTTCCAAGAGCGCACTTTCATCGCTCATTCCTTGTTAATTTTACCATTTTTTTCCTCAGCTGCCGATCCTCCTAACACTAACGCATCACACTGAGCTAAAAATGCAAACCAACACGGTCTCATTAAAAGCCAAAGTGCAGAACCTCAACCAGAACTCACGGGGTCCTTCTGGTCAAAGTCAACCTCCATGGCCACCTCTCCTCAATTTGTCCAATTACTTAATACGAACATAAACTTGAACCCAGAATTACTAAGGTCTTGAAGTTTACCGAGGCAAGATGGGATTTTCATTTGCCATTCATCTACGCCTAATGAAACAGTACTTTTATGCAGGAAAAGAACGAAAGAACCCAATTGCAGCAGAACTTTTTCTCAGAAAGAAAAGAAAAGAGAGAAAAACAGGGGAGGCTCACCTCATATCTTGCAAGAATATAGGCAAGAGATGTCTGGATCTATGATCAGAGTGAAACATGTGATTCCTTCGTCCCATCAGGGAACCCAAATCCTGGAACCTGTCAACGACCCGAGAAAGTCGCCAGCTTCTTCTATCATCATCCTGGGACTCTCGAAATGGATATTATCGACCAGGATGAATGTTTCAAACGGACATATCATTCGTGGGTTGAACTGGAATCGGGAGGCGACAAAATCAAGAAGCTTCCCATGAAACTGTGTAGAGAATCGGGTCAAATGGAGGTTGGCCGTTTGGGATGTTGGGATTGGGACAAGTCGTAGTTTCTTCTCCTTCTTCTTCTTCTGTATGGCCACGAGGCTCTTCAGAAAAATCAGTTTCTTTGGGGCCCTTTCTGAATCTCCGAAGTACAAGGAAAATTAGGACGTTGGTTTGACCTTACATAAGAACATAAATTTATTTTTTGCTTTTCCTTTAAACTTTAGAATGTTATAGGAATTTCACAAAATCGTGAAGAACTTAAACATAAATCTACATGTCAAGTAAGATTAGAAATATTATTCAATTTAAGAATGTTGTGAACAAATCATACATAAATCTACATGTTAATATGTGAATACTATAAAAGTTTCAGATCCAAAAAAAAATAATAATAATAAATTGAGATGCCTGAATTGCAAATTTTAAATTAAGCAAAAAGTAAAAATAGGATAGGTCATGGAATCTCACCAAGATGTATCATGTTATTATCTATACTTTTATATAAAGTAAAGATGACATTTTACTTTTGAGGGATTTCGATTGTTTTTTCCTTCTCAAATATTCTTAGTTACGTGTTCCAATATTAGAAGTCGGATGGGTCTAAGCTACAAAAACCTTCTTAAAGGGATTGCAAATAGTGAAGTATTATTCTTTTTCGATATTTATTACTACCATTTTCCCGTGATTTTATGCTGTTATAAATAATTTATTTCCATTTTTAAATGATTCAAAATATTTTGTAACCAAATCTTTTTGCTTAATTTAACAATTGCCAAAGTCCGCGCTATTCCTAGTCCTGATTACCCAAAATGATCCTACTGTTTTAAAGCAAGTTTTATTCCGGGTATGAAATTGGAAGTGCTGCGGATTTTGATTCATGCCCTTTATTTTAAGAACTTTGTATCCCTGAAATTGGGGGTAGTTCGAGGATTCACATCAATGCCCGAAAACCGTAAAAATATCTTGAATCATATACGTAAAGGAAAACGAAAAGTTGATGAAGGGGACCTCCAGGCCAATTTGCTTGAGGATAGGCAATATGAAAATAAAAATATTTAAAGGGGAATGAGCATAGAAAACGAAGATGGTGGAACGTGATAATCTTAACGTAGTAAAAAATTGTGAAGCGTCGCAGCAACAAAGCATGATATGAGCTGTCCTCGAGAAACGGAACAAGAAGAACGTGGACATCTTAGGCTATAATTTTTATTCTGCTTGCTTGTCCATCTCTAAGGTCCAAAAATAAATAAATAAAAACATAGGTTTCATATAGCAAGTAATAGTGAAATGGGCAAAACTCTCGATGAGAGGATTCTCAAGAAAAATGCCATTGGTGAATCAAATCTGTAAGCTGTGTTTTCAAAGAGAATTAATTCAAAACGATTTGATCCGACTAAACTTAACGCATAACTTATTCCATTTATGCCTCCCAAAAACAGTCTATCGACGAATAACTTGCAACGTGAGCTAGGGAAGAAAAGGGAGAAAAGGGATATTATCATGATTTTAGTCAACGTTGATGAGTACGACGATTAATGATAAGATAACGTGGGTGACTTGATAGAGCCAATCTTGACAGTTGAGTCAGGTTGAATTTTTTTGTACTATCCGTCCAGGGGGAGTGCATGCGTGATGCGATTTTAGAATGCTAAAAAAGATCTAGATATTTTCACTACTTCTTCACAAATCTTCATAGTATCTTTTAATTAATAAATTAATGATAAAAAATAATAATTTTCCTGTGTAGGCCGGCTTATTAGCAAGACTGCAATGCCCCCCAGAATTATTCTGGGAAGAACAATATAAAATTTTTAAGAAAAAGCAAGAGTTGTACTGTTTCTGAACGTGGCTAAGTGTGGTTTCTCACGTTAGCTTTGTCCGCATAAGGACTATATGCATATTTAATACAACAACTAAACTCCCACTTGCTAAATTTTGTCAGGACGAAAGAATCCCGGTTTTAAAAATAAAGCCAAAATTTAAAAATAATATAATAAACTAAAACAAGAGATGGGACGAATGGGGTTTCTCGAGGACATAAAACAATTTTCAGCTAAGCACGTGTACAAAAAAGAGAGAGAGAGAGAAAGAAAGAAAATTAGTGGAAGATGATCTTGGGCCACAATGTGGGCTCATTGCAATGGGCCTGTTAGGCCCAAGCCCATCTCTGGTGAACGCCATGAGAACTTTCTTGGGATTCATTTGGGTCTGAGACCGGAAGAGTTTTTGAGTTCTCAAGAGAAGTAGCTAAGGAACTGATTGAAAACCATGACCCCTTTTGATGCTGGTTGATAACTTTTTTGGATATTAGCCGTGATGCGAAAAAAAAATGCTGAATCGAACGAAAAATTGGTGGAAGGTTTGGATAGCATAAGAACATGTGGCTGATGATTAGAAAGTTTTAGGAATCGCTAATCATTAAAAATGCAACGATTATGATTTGGATACCATTTGGACCACTTCGCCCAGTCTAATTCACATATAATCTAAATAATTACATGGTGTGGTGATCTCACCCAACATATATGCGGTTTGAGATATCACAAATTTCCCTACTTAAAGAATTGACATCCTTGTTAGTGTTTGGTCCACATCGGCTAACCCTATTTGTGTGCAGCATGGTTTGTTCATGCCTTCCCTATCATCTTAGAAGTATGCTAGGAGTTATACCTTATCCGAGTTTTCTTGCCCTCATGATCATTCGCTGTCCTTGTTGAATCCGATATGGGACTAGTCCATCCGTGAACCACATAACCATTAGAGAGTCTTGTTTTCACACAAGTTTTAACGACCCATTTGAATTCGTTCCACACTAGTTAAGCCTCCAAATGAAATATTATATGAAAAATATAAGGCTATAACCATTTGGGAGTGGTCGTTCATTTATAAATCACTTAATATAGCCTTTTCAAACCAATGCGAATCTTGGAATGCTTCATTTTCGAATTTAGCAATAGTCACGAGACCCGAGCGCCACTGTGCACACACATGACTTTTTCCTCAACACGCATCGAAAGCAATAAACCCCGAAAACCCGAATTAAAAAAAAAAAAATCACGATTAAAAAAGGAGGTACACACGAGTGCGAGAAAAAGAAACTGACTATGATCCCGCGAAAATCGTCACTGAACATGTCATTCGGACCTCGGATTGGATCTTCCCCCGTCGCCCCTCGTATAAAGTCGTGCCCACGTGAGGCGCAGGGCGACCGGTCCTTGTCGGATCATGAGCACGCGATGGCTTGCGAAGACAGCAACGTCCGATTGGCCCCTCTCCCCTCCCCTCCTTTTCAATGTGGACGCAGCATCCCCCACGGGAAAAAGATTGCCGCGAGCTCGGAAAGCACGACAAGGACCACAAAATCGTACGAATTGGTCAATTTTTTTAGGTTCGCAATAGTCTTCCCTGAGTGGTTCCCAAGCTAAATCAATTCAAATTCCCCAACTTGGGAAATTAAAATATTAGGAGAGATGGCCGAATTTAGGAGGAGAACGCCTTCGTCGACCCAAGTGGGCAAGAAAGGCCAAAGGGGAAAAGTGACCAAGTTGGTCCATTTCCTTCTAGAGAGAATTGGGATTAGAATAGGGAAGCATTCAATAAGCGGTGCGCTAGGTAGATTTTGGACGCGTGATTCGTGAGATGTCGACCCCACCTCTGTTAAAAATAAAATTTATGTTTTGAGTCCGCGTGGAAAATAGAGAGGGAGAAGTCACCTTCGGGGTCCTATTTGTCTCTCCGTCGCCGTCCTGCTCAATGAATTGATGCGTTGGTGATGCAATGAATATAAAAGCGAGGTTTGAGAAGAGGACGTCGGGGACCATTTTGGGGAAGAGAAAGGGATGGATGGAGGAATGAATAATTGAGCGATGTTCGGAACATCGAGATCCATGTATCGGATGGATTTAGGTAGGAACGATTATTTCGAATTATGAGATTCGTTATCTATCGAGTTATTTAGTCGATCCCTTTTAATGTTAGGCATTTTTAGTATTGCTAATGTAATTATCTGGGATTAATCCCCCAACTCGGGATGAAGGCCCACGTGCTCTCTCCTACCCACGAAATCAATCCACACGAACAATAAATACTGAAAATACGTGCATCAAAATGTCCATCCCCTGGTCCCTAAACTAGAAAATAATACCACCTGTCTCTCTCTCT
Organism: Eucalyptus virginea; assembly: GCA_014182375.1. Classification (NCBI taxonomy): domain Eukaryota; kingdom Viridiplantae; phylum Streptophyta; class Magnoliopsida; order Myrtales; family Myrtaceae; genus Eucalyptus; species Eucalyptus virginea. The sequence goes on along the minus strand of CM024521.1, from coordinate 21,821,106 downwards.
CTCTCTCTCTCTCTCTCTTTCTCTCTCCCTCTCTCTCACCATTTGCACGAGCGCACGTGCGTGATAAGTCTCATGAAAAAATGAAAAGGATTTTCTAGGAAAAATTGTCTAAAACATCCTAATATGGATAAGCAATCTCAAGTTTCATCTAGATTGCTCTTTTTGGTGAAAAAGATGAAAAAGAAAATAATATAATAAAAAAATATAAAATTTCTTCTCATCAACCCTAGTTATGTCACATAATATAGCCAGTGCTAATTGGATCACCATGCCAATAATATATGACTAAAGTTAGCTAGAATGATTAAATTAGCAATTTCTTAAAATGTCTAGTTTGGCAAATTATTAAACAATTTATGAATGAATTGACAAATTATCCAAAAGTTTAGGATTAACATGGAAAAATTAAAAGATTGAGGATAGAATTGGCTGTTGTACAATAAGTTTAGGAGTTTTTGGATAAATTTCCTGATTTTGTATGATTTATTAAACATATGATATGCACTTAGTAACAACAGGACGTTAAAGAACGGGGAAAGCCTCTAGTTCTACAGAAGGAGAACAAGCTATTGGATGGGACCTGTATCTAAGTTTGGAAGATCTTTGTAGACAGAGAACAAACTGCAGAACAATGATTCATTAAAACTTGGATGGACCAATAGAAGGTGGATGATCTTTAGATGATAAGAACGTCAATTTGCTTGGAGGAACCATCTTACAATAGGTGACAAGAGTGTAAAATTAGATGTCATGAGAGGTCTAGAAGGACTGTTTATTGCAAAAGCAATTCACGGTACAGACGAAGTGGACTGTGTTATATGCGAGCCTCTATGATCCTCGTGGCAAAACACCCAGCTCTTGATCAATTTGAATTGGACTCGGACTGGTGTTTTACAATTGTTTTAACTGTTGGATTCTGGATTTTGTCGAACTTGTTTTGTCGTTTTTTGATAGGCGTAAGAGCTGACGTGCGTAATGCAAAAGCGAAGTGTTTTGTTTTGGAACGACGTTTTGATGGTCAAAGAAGGTCGTGTTAACGACTCCTTGAGTGGACAAAGCTTCTAACAGATATTTTGAACATTTGTAACACGAGAAAAAGGTTGACAGAGTATGATGAAAGGTGCTTGAGTCTATAGAAACATCTCTAGAAGGTTTAAGTAGACGCAAGACATTACGTATAAGTTGTAATATATCAAGGATTACATGGTGAATCTGAGTCTTGATAGACTTGAAGTAAACTAAATGGAAAGATCAACCATCACAACGTGATTCACATTTTTTTTTCCTTTCCCTTATAATCTTTCAATTTATATTTACTAAAAGTTTATGATTCCACACCAGCGCACACGCTTCTACAACGCCGATGCACCTTCTACACACCATCTGGAACCTATTTGCGGAAAAACATTCAACTCTACTAGAGCGACCTAGTCACCCCCCATTTAATTGCCGTGCCCGGTCCGTTTCAACATGGCCGGCACAAATTTTCTTTTCACGCATGCGGTCGCGATGTGTAAATAACCATTCACACGTCAAACAAATGTAGTTGTGAAAACTAAAGCCTACACGTGCATTGACATGTCATTCCTCTTCATGAAGCATTTATTTATTTAATTTTATCATCATGTCAAATGAATTCCCTTTAGAAAATTAAGAAATCCAGCATTGCGGCTTGGCTTGGCCCCTATGGCCAGGCTTTTTAAGTTTTTTTCGCGTCCCTTTCCGCCTTAGCTGGATGCATGGCGTGCGTGCGTCGAGCTCGATCATGGGCCATTGCAATAACACAAAAGGGACTGGTGGTGGCATTCCACATTCGCACATGCACTTGTCTTGTCGATGTTTTCTTCTCCCAACACGCCCCAGCTAATCTCGCTAATTGCTGTCTTCTCATGATTAACAGTATCCAACAGCATGATCGTGTTTCGGTAGAAGCGCGATCGCATCAGCGAATCAAAGGCTGGAAATCGGACAGCATGGCCGGGCGATTCGCTTGAGCTATATAACATGATCGATGTACCGACATTAAAATCGTGGGAGAGCGTAAGAAAGGAAGAGAGAGGAGAGAGGCGGAGTGTAGCCTTTGCTAGATGGGAATAAGGCTATGATTGATCATGCCTTTGGGCTCACCTTGTAGTCTTTTTTATACGGTACAATGTTGAGGGGGAAACTATCTATTCGATCCTAAAGTTTTTTAGTTCTAAAATTTTGTGCAGAGTTCCAATACTGTCATCTTGGCCAATTTCCACTTAAAATTATTTATGTGATAGTTGAGTCATTATTGGTGATCTTATGTGATATACTGTCATATGGGCAATGTTTATTAAAAGTTGATCAAAATTGAAAAGTTTATGACTGAATTGCGATTCATATAATAAGTTTAAAACTAATTGGACAATTTCACTAATTTGTCGAGATATTCTAGTGTACTTTGGGTTTTTAAGCAAGCAATCTCTATACTTTGGAAAATGATGAACTAATCCATGCAATTGGGATGGAAGTGAAAATTAATCCCTTTTTGCAGGTTTATTTCTAATCAAGTTAGGTGAGGATTTTCAACATTAGTTGCCGCATACTTGCTTGCCATTGGAAACCCTAGCAAAAGTTTGGCAAAGGAACTGTGAACTTTTCATTTTCACACATTGACCAGGAACGTACCTATTAGTAAATAGTGTTTTCTTTACATGATTTGTAAGCTTTCAAGAGGATAAGTGACTTCCTATCCCGCAGGGATGAGTTCTTTCTATACGATGACACGTAGTTTATAATTTTCCGTACAGTTGTACTGATATGAAAAATGGCGATTCTAAATAACGCTTTCTCCTTGGTTCATAATATGCATCTCATTCATCCAAGGACGAAACCCTAGACCATCTTCCTTCTCTCTCTTCCCCCACCCTACTTCACCTAGGTTTTGGTAGAGTGGCCTACTCTCTCTCTCTCTCTCTCTCCCCAACCTTCGGCACCGATGGCAATGCCCCTCGCCGCCGAGGACCCTCCCCCTCCACTCCCTCTCACTGAAGGTCAAAGCTCGCGAGATGGGAGCTCGACCAAATGAGGCTTGTTTCATACGAGTTATGAGCTTGGCCTCACGCAACCTATCGAATAATCAATGACTGGTAACTCCCTCTCTTAGTAAGTAACTTCCTCTGGTGGTCCGTAATTTTCCTTACCAAATATATGGAGTATGCATGTGCGCATATATGCAATTAGCCTTTAGCAACTCTTCAATAAATTCTAATCTTCGACATTTCAGAACTTGGCAATCCGGACAGGCCATAGAACTTACTCATTAATCAAAAGATAATAAGTCGGCTTGTTTTGGTTAGTTTGTCCAATCTTACGATGGAACATAGATGTGAAATGGCTCGAAACAAGCCTTAATTGATTTTTATGCTTAGCCATATGACTTATCCCAAAAATAAAATAAAAAATCGATAATATTTTACATTTTTTAGGCCGTAAAATCATTAGAAATATTTTACATAATATAGGGTATTAGATATCCTAATAAAAGTAAAATCCAACTGTATGCCGTTCCATCAGAAAAAAAGCCACAAGAGACCGAGCGAGCGAATGCCGTGCAATTTCCCCTCAAAAAAGGCGCAGCCAGCAAAAAGGCAATCACCGCGCGAGCAGGGAAGGGGCCGCCAGTGGGGACCACGTTCACGTGCTGTGTCCCGGCTTCTCGACACGTCTAAGGAATTAGTTCCTCAACCTACGTCTCGCTCGAAATAATAAATTATATATATATACCTCAAAATGCGACTTAAATTATTACTATCACCAGCAAAAAAAATAAAAGAAATTTGAATAGTCCCTATTTACCCGAATTCCTAGGCGGGCACGTACCGATGCGCGTTGTCTAGTAGCCATTGTATTTTTCGTTGCCGTCGGCCGTGGCGACTTGATTTATGGAATAATAATTTCCTATGCCGTGATTAGAAAATTGAATTAGAAAAATACTGGATAATGGTCCAAAGAGCAGGAGGGAAAAAAAAAAGAAGAAAAGAAAATGGATAATGTCTTTTCTGGAAAAAGAATGGTCGCACGTGTGGAGCCGACTGGGACATGCGAGAGACGAAAGTACGGGCCGGGGTGGGGCCCGCCCTCCCCGGTTTGGCCGTATCCTGACCGTTCAAACTGAACATCACGTCAGACTGACTGAGCGGAAAAAACCCCCAATTACCGGAGCGGGCAGAGCATCTTTCCTTTGCCCAAAAAGCATCGGCGCCTGGGGGGATCGCTCGGGTGCGTCGCGGATGCGGTGGGCGCGCGTGGGCCCCCCCGGCCTCTCGCCCGTCCGATTCAGCGGTGGGCGTCTACGCGATCGAGGGCTGCGATCGTGTTTCCTTGATCCCTCCCTGCACGAGAGAGAGCAAAGAGACGAAATAAATCAATGTTTGCCTTAGGGCAAGGGCTCGCATGGGCTGATCTTTGTTAAGGATCTTGTGGATCCCACGTGAGATTTGCTCGATGAATTTGCCTGCAGGCACAAATTTAACCGAGAAATTTCCTACTTTGGATTTCGTATGTGAACCCAACACGCGATTTTCTACGCGTGCCCAAATCAAACAAATCGCCGTGTTTAAGATGTTGTCCAGCATGGCCTTTTTATGCGGCGGTTTCAACTCTAAGGAGAATTTCCAAAATCTTGAATTGCCAAGCTGACCTCTTAGTTTTAGTGCGTTATAGATTGCAAACGCGTATTATTTGACTTATAAGTTAGCGCTGCATAATACAATCTAAACGCGGTTACAATTTAACTGCAACTATACACGATGACTTTTGAATAGATCAACGATATAAATAACATTAGGTGTGGATATAGAATATGATAAAGACCCTCTCCAATTTATAAAATGAAATTCTCATTTTTGTTTTAGTCCTCTTTTTTCTTCCTCTTTAAGCTTTCGAATCATCCAAATTTGTTGTCAATAATGGAGGGCGCCCATGCCTTGGAGGGGGTCCCTCCATTGGAGCAAAGAATCGTAGCGTTTGTTGGGGCATACATGCAAGGGGCAGCCGCATCCGTTTGGAAGAGCTCTCTCCGCTTTGACCGGTCCGAACGCTTCGCGTGGCACTTGATCCACTTCATATCATATGCTTGGATTTCTTCCATACTTTCCAACCCTATATTTTCTCATTTCATTTCTATTTATAATATCCCTTGCGCGCGAATTTTCGTGCACCTTAGTGATCTTGCTTCTTTGGCGTGGTCGAATTCCGACCATTCATAGAGATTGAGGATAGACTCATCAAACAAGTGGGTCAGATCGGATTTTGACCCAAATAGACCAATTTAATAAGTTTTGATTCATTTTCACGCAATGCAAATATAGTAACTCATGTCTGATCTGACTTATATTGCTGAGGTAGTTCCATATTTAACTCAATCTGCGAAAATTTATAGCTAGATTGAGATGGGAGTGCAGAATGAATAAGCAAGAGATCAGTAAAGGTGAGAGAGATTTGAAGAGAGAGTTATAGAAATAGATTGAGTCTAAGTAAATTGCAAAGTCATTTATGGCCATTTACTTAATATAATTAACTTATTTAACACATATATGGGTTAAGAAGTAAATTTATTACCCATTTTGATAGGTCTAATTAATAAGTTTGTAAGAAATTACTCATGATTGAATCTTTTGAAAGTCATGCTAAAGGGATCGACCCAAAAGCCCCTTTCTTTTGAGATGCAGAATTTTAATCACCGACTCGATACTCGATTGGCTTTAGGGTTTCGTTCGATCATATTTGGGAATTGCATAAATGGGGGAACATCTTCTAATCCAATAGTGTACGGCCCATCCCAAAAGGGATTTGAGAATTTGGAAATAGGGAGTTGATAGTAACAACACGATTAAACATGATATAACATGGAGATTCCCATATAGGTTTTTACACTTCAAAAATCAGGTATCTAAATATTGTCGGCAGGTGTCGTGGCATAAGATCAATAATAGCTACTCTTTACTTTTCTAGTAATTTTGGAGTTGATTCGAATCTATATTAACTATACGATCATGGAAAGGTTTGTCTATGCGCCACGGCCCCATCAGAGCAATTGATCTCTTCACACGAGATATGTCATAACCGAGCATCGCAGAACGAGCCGTTATAAAATATGTTCGCGACTTGTATCAAACTCGTGATCTCGCGAAAGACAGATGTCCCTTTATCATTATAGCAATTATCTTTATGAATATAAAATTAGTATGTGAAGCGACGTGATGGACTTATAAAAAACCTATTCAGCCGGAAGTATTGAATAAATATGGCCGCCGTGTTGGTAAAAACATATTTTTACCATCCAATTTAATCATATACTTGGAATTATTTTATTGGTGATCGATCAACTGCTAGTTCAATTCACAAGACTGGAGTCTCCCGGGGGGCACTGAAAGAAAGTCTATAAAGTGTGAACAGAGAGGAGAGAGAGAGAGAGGAGAATCTCAGGCCCCTCCTCATCCTGCCGCATGAAAGACTAAAGAAAAGCAGAAAACCTGTCGAATAAATAAACAAAGAAAGCGTCGACCTCGTGAAAGAGGAACAGCAACCAGCCCAGAGAGAGAGAGAGAGAGAGAGAGAGGCCAAGAGAGAGAAGACAGGCTTTCTAGAGAGAGAGAGAGAAGGCTTGCTGGAGAGAGAAGCGGAGGAGCAGGGAAGGGGGGTTTTACAGAGAGAGAGAGAGAGGTAGAGAATGGCCGGAGGGGCCTCCGGGAGGCTTCCGACGTGGAAGGAGAGGGAGAACAACAAGAGGAGGGAGAGGAGGAGGAGGGCCATAGCCGCGAAGATATACACGGGCCTCAGGGCTCAGGGCAACTACAAGCTCCCCAAGCACTGCGACAACAATGAGGTCTTGAAGGCTCTCTGCACCGAAGCCGGTTGGGTCGTTGAAGAAGATGGTACTACTTACCGAAAGGTAGTCCCTTTTTTTTCCTTTCCTTTGTTTCTTTCTTTCCCTTTTCTTGCATGATCTCCGCTGTTCTATTAGAATCGCTTCTTTTCAAGATCCATGGAAACCCTCTTGTCGCCGTCCTCCTCCCTTTTTTCCGGATTTTTTTTATTTTCAGTGGATGGTGGGTTTGGTGATTTTCAATCTGGAGATGGGTTGAGGCTCTTTGTCTGGTTTGCCTTTCTTGTTTAGGCGTTTGGATCTGGTGATGGGTTGGTTCCTTTTATGCCGTTCTGGTCGATTTATGTCCGATGTGCAGCTAAAATTTGTTTGTCATATATAGGAAGTTTCAGATTTCTCATGGTGGATGGTGAAATCTGAAGATTTGGTTTTTTAAGGACGAAATCAGCTTGTGGAATTTATTATGGACCAGAACTGTGAGCTTTTTCTTGTTGTTATGATCTGGGTAAATTGGAGCAGTTGAGTTAAGTTGTTCAGCTTGAGCTCTTCCCCTTTGTCCTCCTAAATTAAATGCTTTAGTCCCATTCTCATCAAGGGATCTCTTAAATTGATTCTCTTGTGTTGAGTTGACATCTTAATTGCGCGGTTGACCTTGTAATTGCTCTTTCTGTTTGTAGAATTCCTGATTTCTTGTCCTTTAGTTGAAGAGATTTGAGTATTGGGTTCTCATTTTTGCTCTTTCTTGGACTGTGCCATATTGCCATTTCCCCCAAAAGAATATGTTTGGCAAGGACCATGATACTAGGCAATATTCTGCTCATTTTATTAGAGTGCTTTTGGATTAGAGTGGTTTGTGTCCTGTCTGATTTTATTAACGATACTACTTGCCCAGGGAAGCAAGCCACCTCCAGGCGAGATCATGGGTGCTTCAGCGAACATCAGTGCATGCTCCTCATATCAACCGAGTCCGCAGTCCTCGGCATTTCCGAGCCCTGTCCCGTCCTACCACGCCAGCCCCACATCGTCGTCCTTTCCTAGCCCTACCCGGTTCGATGCCAATCCGTCGTCGTACCTCCTTCCGTTCCTCCGTAATATCGCTTCCATCCCTACAAATCTCCCTCCCTTGAGAATTTCCAGCAGTGCCCCTGTGACGCCTCCTCTCTCTTCCCCGACTTCTCGGAACTCGAAGCGGAAACCTGACTGGGAATCCCTCTCCAATGGCTCAATACATAAGTCCTCCTTCCGCCACCCTCTGTTCGCCGCCTCTGCCCCCTCCAGCCCCACTCGTCGCCAAAACATGACGCCTCCAACAATCCCCGAGTGTGATGAGTCGGATGCCTCCACAGTGGACTCTGGCCGATGGGTGAGCTTCCACCAAAACGTGGCGGTGGCTGCAGCAGCTCCGCCTTCGCCTACGTTTAATCTGGTCAAATCTTCGAGTCAACAGGGTCCTCTCAAGGATGGAGTTGAACAAAACAGCAGTTTGGCGTGGGGAGCATCGTCTGACAGAGCTTGGGGCTCTGAATTTGAGTTTGAGAATGGAAGAGTTAAGCCTTGGGAAGGTGAGAGGATTCATGAGATTGCGGTGGATGATCTGGAGCTCACACTAGGGAGCAGCAAGGCTCGTGCTTAAGCATTTCCCAAACTCTTGCCCATTGACAATCTCAATGATGTGGCTCATCTGATTCGGGGACTCTAGGCATTCCGGCTGCTTACTATGTCTCTGGCAACTGTATTGTGAGGTGCCGTTTTGAAGGGGAAACTCTAGCTCGATCTCATGTGTCCTGAACCCTTTTCCTTTAAAGATTATGTATAGTTAAATTTTTTCAGTTGGAGCATTGGCTGTGAAAGGTCCCTTTCCAATTCAATTATGAGAGAGCAAATGCTTGGTCTACCTCCTCGCAGGGACCTCTATTTACAATCATTCAAGTGATGGCAAGATTATGCAGAAGCTCAGTTCGAAGGTTACATTCTTTTTCTATGCTTATATACAGCCGATCTATTCTATTCTTTACTTGTCATGCATCTCTTTGAGCTTCAAATACGGGAATTGTCCTCTTAGAGTAAGGAACTACAATTTGTCCTTGACTTTGTGAAGAAACAGAGCTTACCCTTGTTTTGATGGTGAACCAAAACCACTTCTGCTCTTCTTTTGTTAGGTTTAACTAGTTGGCGAACAGAATCGCGTACTCCTGTCTGTCTGATTGGCAAGTGAAATTCATGTCATCTAATCTCTAGATTCGCAGCATATCTGCCGTGCTAGTCTTACAAAACCCAACAATGCCCGGACAAACTTTCTGGGAATTATTGAGCCGGTTGGACATGGGAGGCCCTCATTATCTGGTTTTCTATCGTCGCTAGCTTGGCTTGGACCCGTTCTCGAGCTTTCCCTTTCGATAGCACGCGTGAGGGCCAAAACCGCGACAAGAAAACTTAGCTCGAAAGGTCAGGGGGAGAAGTTCAATGCGAGTCTGAAAACGATTTCGAACCGATCTTCTTTCTCTGTGGTAGGGACGTTTGCTTTTGTGTGTGTGCCTGAAAGTTTGGTTACTTGCTCGCATTTTGTCAATCCTGCGTTGTCCCGCAACTCTTCTTTTCTTCCCCTTTGGTGGCTCAAAATGGGTATCTTCCGAATAGTCCCGGGTGGGTCTCTTCCCCCATGTGATGTGCCTGATCTTGGGGTTTATATGGGGACCATATCTTGGTTTAATGTCGTGATGTGTCTCGGCATCGACCAACTAAATTTCTGAGAATCTCCCACGCTTGGGTTTTGTGCCGTGATTGAGCTCTTGTTGTTGTGCTTGTTCGCTGGAATTGGATGAGGGTTAAAACCTGACTTTAGTCCCTCTAATTTGCATTGTTTCTTAGAGTCAATTTTGTTTTTAATTGATCCATAAAATTTGTTTGATTCTTTAGGACATGACCTTTATTTTTGCTTTGTCATTTTCGTTTTTTTATCGAAATATTGGCGTGACACTAGGAAATTCCGGCATGTGTGGTGCTTGGCACCAAATCGACCATACAACCATAAGAGGGGCCATGGGAACCACTGTTGTGCTACAGCGAGGGGCTACACGATCCTTTCTTGCCCTTTTTTTTTATCTGTATCGATTCATTATCGTGTGCTAAACACGCTCATAAAAAAAATTCAACCAAAAAAAGACGCTATTATGGAAACCATGGTAGCGTCATGTGGCGGGAAAGAATAGATCACGGCCTTCCATGATGAATTTCTTTTTAAGTGGTTATGTATCGCGACATTCGTGATTATCAGTTTGTATTGAAATTTCGATGAGAGTATATGCTATAGCGACAAGTTCATCGGAGGGCCACTGATGGACAAAATTGAAAGAAGTGGACACCTTGAGTTATGCATGACACGATCAAGTTGGACAACAACAAAGAAGTCATTTATCAACAGAGTTTGATGAGAGGGAGCACTCGCTTTCTGTGACACAACCCTTGGTGGTTTGGATAAGAGGAAGGTCTTCAAGAATACTCGAACTGGTCACCAACCCAGTAGAGTGCTAGGGATGGAAATGGGCCGAGGGGGATTTCTTTGGTCCAACTTGAGGCTTGGCCCTAACTGATAAGAAATCAGTCTGGACCGGATTCGATAGGTTTGATCTCTGAGGCTCAGCTCATTTCGTGAATCATGAATGATTTGAAAAATATTTTCTTAAAATTAATTATTTATATCATTTGTAAAAATTAGTCAATAAAAAATGTTCAGCATTGGCAAAACTTTTTGATTAAATATTTTCGTGAATGATGATGACATTCTTCGTTTATTTATTTTTGTAAGGAATATAAGCGATTGGTTTTTCAGTAAAATGTTATCGGAATTATTAATTTTTACGAGACAAATGCACCATTGATATTTTCCCTTTTTTATCTTGAAAATATTATCCATCAATTATCATTCTTCGAAACTCTTACTTTACGATTATGAAATGATTAACATGAAATTGCTTAAACTTACAGGGGCATATTAATACAATTTAGGACGCCCATTTAGAGTCAGATGAGGACTGTTTTTGAGGCTATTTTTAACCTCGAAAATCTACTTTTTGGCATGATTTTGGGCCTTTTTTTTTTTTTCCCCGAATTCGACCCTGAACATGAATCTGAGACACTGAAAGTCAAAGTCCATGAATGTCTTTGGACTCGCTGGCTTAGGAATTTTAGGAGTGGCGTCTCCCAAGTCTTAGTCCAAGTTGGTGGGCTTGAAGAAACATCCTTTTCTTACCATGTCATGGTTGTCAACAACGTTTGGGCCCTCATTCATCATGACAAGCCACGAAACCAAATCTAATACCACCTCTTCTCTTAGGTACTCTTTCATCAGCAAAAGAGTGGAAAGAGATGATAAGGTTTGGCAACCATATTATATTATCATAAAAGTTTTGCACACTCAATAAAATGTTTGATTTGAATTGATAACTATTTATAGAAGGATGAACTTGTCGTCGTAACCCCTCCACAGCTCAACCACGTACGAAGCCAGGGGATCGCTGTGTACTCTTTCATCAGTAAAAGGGTGGAAAGAGATGATAAACTTTGACAATCGTGTTATCATAAAAGTTTCGCACACTCTATGAAATGTCCGATTTGAATTGATAACTATTGATAGAAGAACAAAATTGTCGTCATTATCCCTCCATGGCCAAACCACGTATGAAGCCGGGTGATCACTGTGGCCTGAGCATCACCCGTACATTAATCTACATATTGTAAGATTGATGAGCAACTAGTATTAGATGGATGAATTGATTATAATACAATGACAGATTGTGTCTCCGCATGCGTAACTACAAGTCGATTCCTAGAGAATGCAGCTTTTCCTTAAAAAGATCTTCCATCCCAATAATCAAGAGACGATATTTGGGCCTTTCCATCATGCTATAGACGTGGAAAAGTCGCTGTAGCTTTTAAAGCACTCCATAGACATGATAGCAACATAGGTGTAGAAACTCACAACGCTCTAAGGAAGTTGCACCACCCAAATTTCGAGATGCTCTGGCTTTAAAAAATACATCGCTAATGACGGGACACTTACACAGAATCGAATCTTGTCCGATTGAAATAGGATGAAAAGACTGCTATGGTCTTGTGGGATTATGAGACTCGTATAGTAATGGCTCATCATAAAGTAATAATCTGATAAAAGATAGTCTCTAATTAAAAGGTATGGCTTTGCTTGATTAATTTGAACATAATTAGCTTGCACGGGAACCCTATTGCAATGTTCTTAAAAAGAGTCAAGTATGTATTTGCTATATTTTAATGACAGTGACGTGAGGATACACATTATATTTAAGCGATATAAGTGTAAGTGGATATTATATCACATGTTTCTTTTGTTATAGGTTAGGGAAAATATAAAGAGGCGAGAAAAAATTATCCGACACAGCAAGTAACAAGTTCAAATTATCTTCTCATGCTTTGGGATCAGGCAAGATTTATGTGGTCATAAGATTTCTTCGCTGATTGATCCAGGGGACAAATGCTTAAATCAGATTATTTAGAGGTCTATGGAATACCCTACAAGTTTCGTGAATAGATTAATTTTAAGTTTTCGAATTATATAGGTGACCCTAATCTAAAATATTTTGAACTCAATTGGTGGGATTTGGAAACTAGAAATTGATTACGTGGTGTCTTCAAGCTCTTCAAACAGAAAAATAACTTAATGTCCCTATTAAAGCTACACCTACAAAGAAGATCGGGGCAACATTGTCCAATCCATTGGACACATCTTCTTCAAAATACTTGCAGAAAAAGTTCTAAATTTATTGTACGGATATTAATTCAGTCATAAATATTTCAATCTTACCAATTTAGTCATGAAGCTTTTTATGATTGTCAATATAGTTCTTTTGGCCAAATTTGGCTAGAAATTGTTGATATGGACGCTAACAATTACATGACACAGCTCGCATTAATTGAATAACTTTTTGTGATTTCTTTTTCTTTTTTTTTCTCTTCTTCCTTGGACAGTTGTCAACCCTTGTCGACCATTGCTAAGGGCCGACGACCAGCCAAGAAGAAGGAAAAAAAAGACAAAAGAAAAAAGTTTTTTTTAAAAAAAATATCTATAAAGAACTGTTTATGTCAGTGCAGCTTGTGTCACGTAGGACAATTGATCTCCATGTTAGTGATTTTTCAAAATTAGTTAGAAGAACTACATTGGTAAATTGTCAAAAGATTAAAGCTTAAATTGGTCAAATTGAAAATTTTAGAACTGAATTGATATATGTACAATAGGCTTATGACTTTTTTTGTAATCTTGCCCATCTTCTTTGCCAATTCATTTGCAATCACACCAATCTTCCTAAAGAAGATTCCTTCGAAACAATCACTTGAATATTTGATGTCCCCAATAATCAGGTCGACGTATGAATCAAGCTTTTAGAATTGGTCGGTAAAAAGAACAGTTCTCCGTTTTTGCTATTTTGACAATTTAAGTCCCATTCAAACAGTTGAGGCCTCTAATAAACTTTGAGAAAATCATTGTATTCGACAATGCGGTATATCACATGATCCGTAGCAAAGAACCTGGAAGTGATAGACTGGAGACAAATGATCCATTAAAATAAATATACATGAATACATACTAGCTAGGATACGCAGTTCTAAGAAGCATGAAATCAGATGTCATATCTATGCAAGTGAACCAGTATCTATGCAAGTGAACCAGATTAACTCATTTTTCCGGATGATTCACCAATGACTTAATATGAAAACAATAAATTTCTCTTTTGCACGATGAAATAATATTAATCTCGATATTGCTGAAAGTCAAGCAATTAAGAGTTTTTCCCATCATGGATGTTAAGGTGCACATTTGAGCTTGTTAATGCCAAGAAAGTCCATATGTTGGTTCAAATTTCCCGCGCTTAACCTTTTAAGTGAATGCAGAATTCAACAGTCTCTCTCTTGGTAATCTTTCAGGTGTCAAACTTTGCTGCGTGCTATCAACAAGCATACCAAATCATGATCTTTCGTCTCTCCAAGAATTTCTCTGTTTATCTCATTGGGCGGAACACTTAGAAAATCTGGTTTGGTTTCAATGAGCACGTTTTCCTTCTTTTGAGGAACATGATCGGCTACGTCCACCCCATGGGGCCAACCAATCTTTGAAAAAAAGAAGAAGAAGAAAAGACAAAAAAGGAAAAGAAAAGAAAAAAAGAGGGTGAGGGTTCTTGATAGTGAAGAGAGAAAAAGGAGCGTTTGCACAAAAAGAAAAAGAAAGGAGGGAGAGAGACAGCGGTTTAGAGGAAAAAAGACACTTCAGATTTGATGGTGAAATGTTGTCAAAATCAGTAGAAAATTTTAGCATGTTGCTCATGAGATTAAGATCCAGAAGTTGACCGGTCTTGTTTGTTGAAATCCTTCTTGAAATTGTATCTCAACTTCTTTAGTTGTGGTTAAAGTTTTCTTACTTTATTAATCCACCTTTGTGGTGATGATATATTTCTATATTGTTAATGTGTTGAGCCTCTAGCAGTTTGGCTGAAGATGAACTATTGTGCGTCCTATAATTCTTGATGATTAGTGAAAGGTTTGTATGGCCTTTGTGGTTTTGGGTTTTCCACGTGAAAATTACAGGTGCTGTTTTTATGCTTTGTCTCTACTTTTTCCAAGGTTAGTGTTGATGTTGCTGGAATATTATAACCGATTGCTGCTGAGGGATATTAGTTGGTTGAGTTTTGGAGAATATATTGATCCTGGATTCCTAAATCTCGAGTTATCTCGTGCAAGCTCTCTGAGACTAGGACAGAGCTTTTGGAGAATGTTAGTTCATCGCGTGACTCATGTCCTCGACTCATGTCAGTTCATCATGTGACAGATTAATCCCTGCAGCTTCTACTGCGAAAACCTTAAACAAAACTCGGATCACACACCCGACTCGTCATTTCGGTGAAGAGGCCATGCGTGTATACTTTATAGGAGCTGACATCTATCCTGAGGAATCTATCATGCTCTATGCCTTTAGCCCACCATCGCAACGTGGCTTTTCGCTCGATAGTGTAGCTTGTTTGATTGGTTGGGCTCTAATGCTGGAATACAAGAACGGTGCCGCAGTTGTACTTCGTGCCTTAGCTCTAACTTGGTCAGCGACAGCATATTTCTCGCGAACCATTAATTTCTTATGGTTCCCTCAAAGGAAATTGTGATGACCTTTGCCAGCACTTACGACTGTTGCTATGAGTAAAACAGATTGACGCATTCGCAAATTTCACTCACAAATGCAGCTGGAGAGAGAAATCTCACCGGCAAGTTTTAAGTTTTTGGATGTCTTTAGTGGCATTCACGATGATCGCTGGTGAGACTTTTCCCGACATGGCTTTCACCGTTTTTTTTCCTCTTTGGCTGGCAAGAATTTCATGAGCATTTAATGAGAAAAGTATGAAAAAAGTCATAAATTTATTATATTGATAGCAATTAAGTTTCAAACCTTTTGATTTGACCAATTTAGTCATAACTTTTTTCATATTAATACTAATTTGAGTCCATCCAATCAATTTATACCAAAAATTACTAACGGATGCCGGTCGTCCTACATACACGACCGGCATTGATGTTGACATTATTATATAATAATTAATTATTTTTTTCCAACTTTTTTGATTTTTTTTTATAGTCTTTTCTTTCTCTTCTTATTTTCTTCTTTTCCTTCTTTTTCTTTTCCCCTTATTTTCCTTCGCTAGCCTTTGTGATGGTTGGCGGAGATCGTCAGTTGCCAGCAAAGGCAAGGACTGGAACACCTTTTTGGCCTTTGGCAAGGGCTAGGTGAGGTTACCCCTCACTAGATCTGAGAAGGGGACCCTCGCCCAGCCCTCACTTGGATTAGGCCCCATGCTAATGCCATAGTTGGGTGAGGGTCGACCTCACATGGATGAGGCCCTTCGCTATTTGGGTGAGGTTGCCCTTTTCACAGGGTCCGTTCACCGGCTTTTGGCATTAGTGAGGCTAATGAGGGCTTCCTAGTGCTCTCTACCTCTGGCAAGGGTTGGACGAGGGTGGCCTCGCTTGATTTGGTGAGGGGTGGCCTTGCCTAAATCTCACCAAAGGCCGGTGAGGGTGTCTTAGCCCTCGTCCTTTTTGGCAGCCGATGACTTTCGCCAATCATCATGGAGGAAAATAAAGAAAAAAAGAAAAAAAGAAATAAAAAGAAGAAAAGAAGGAAAAAAAAAAAAAGAGAAGAAACAAAGAAAAAGGAAAAAATTAATAAAATTTTTAAAATTGGAAAGAAATAATTAAATGTTATATAAAAATATCCATGTTAGCATCGATTGTGCCATGTTGAATGGACTTAATTGGCATAAATATGAAAATGTTTAAGATTAAATTGGACAAATTGGAATGTTTATGATTGAATTGGTACCAATGCAATAGATTTATAACTTTTTTTGGTATTTTTCTCAGCATTTAACAAATGCCAGCAAATCACTTAGATAAGTGCTGGCAATAGTTGTTTGGACAATCCGTACCTATGTTCCTTGGGTTATTGCGATTGCTCGAGTGAGAATTGTCATCACAATTAAGTTTAAAGGAAGAGACCGTTAGTGAAGGCAGACAATATGCCAGCTCGTTCTGAGGCTCAATGAGTGTTCAAAATCTAGAGTTAAATGTACACACATATAATTTATACAACTTACTATAATATGGAATCTAAATGATCTCTTGTATTAGTAGACAATAGTTCTAATTAATACAGTGATATAGTGATACATTAGAGACATTGTGAATAGCACACGGAATATAGGTACTCCTTGTTCATGAGTTTGGCTGCATTTAGTTGGATTTTTGGGTCATGCGACTCTAGGCGCCCCCTCGCTGGGGTGGAACGACCTAGGTTGCATGACCCCTAATAGCATAGCCTGAGGTTGCGCAAACCTAGGTGATGGTTACCTAGGTTGCACAACCTCGCTAGCACCTTGTAGCCAAATTTGGCCTTGCTAGCGGCCCTCGCAAAGCGAAGATGAATAGTTCTAATTAAGACGAAATTGGAAAATAAAAATATTTGATGAGGGTTTGCGAAAAAAAAAAAATATTTAATTTTAGAAATGCCCTTTTGCAAATGCTGAAAATCATACATGTCTTGGGTTTTTAGCTTTGTCTATGATAATATTAGGCCAAAGGAGCCCAAAAAATATTTGCCAAACGGAGCCTCTTGAGAAAGTGGCTCCCAAACGGAGCTCTAATCCTTGCGATGCAAGGATGTTCGGTGCTGTACGGCTTAAAATGGCTTGGAACCGCAGTTGAGGGACTCGGCACTCGATCGGTAATAATAATAATCGAAGAAAAGAATCGCAAAAATTCAGGTTGAGATCTTCGTACATCACTTCATCGACGAAAGATAATACGAGCACGATGGCTCCTGGAATCGTACAATCACCCGTGACTCTTCCCTCTGTCAAGTCACAGTCATCGGTTTCAACGTTCTCCCACGTTTCAACGAAACATCGGTTTAGATAGTTATGTAAGCAAAATGATTTGCCTTAATCTATAAATATTAAAGCATCGAAGGTGCGGGGTGTCTAAGGGCGCCGCCAAATGGAAGCAAGTTAGGTTTTTGATGATGAATGATCCTATCTTTTCTTGAGCAATGTCGCGGAATTGACAAAGGGCGCCACCAAATCGTCTGCGTCTCTTTTTTCCCTCTCTTTAATCACTTTTCTTACCGGAGTCTTTTGAGTTCACGAACGAATATCATGAGAAAAGAACTCAACTCGAAGTGAATACTCCGATGTTTAGTCTAATTCATGCGCAATATGTGGTCATTTTAGTTCAATTTGACTTGACTCAATTCTGAATTATAAAATGAATCTAGAATTCAAGCTTAGATTTGATCTCAACGGGCTTGAATACTTTTCCCTACATCATATACTTAAATCTTATGAATTCTTCGTTTACACTTGTGATATTACATGCTTTAAAAAAAAATCATAGAAGCTCAATTAAGCTTGCGAGCCTCTCGAGTTAGAGTACGAGGAGTCAGAGCTTGATCATAAATCACGTGCCAAGTTCTCAAATAATTATTGAGCGGACCCCAATGGCTTGATTTCAACCACACGAAGTTGGATACTTCTCACCAGTTATAACCCCTCCCACCTAAGGACGTGTCGCCGGCAAAACATCCTCTTGATTCACACTCTCAGCTTCACTTCTTTTTACAGATTTCGACCTCTATTCCTCCGATTCATCAATGGAGAAGCCGAAAAAGCTCCGTGTGGCGCTCCTCTCGAGCCCCGGCCTGGGCCACCTCATCCCTGTCATCGAGCTCGGCAAGTGCCTCGTTGCCGACCACGGCTTCGAGGCAACCGTCTTCGTCCTCCCCCTGCAAGCCTCCCGTGCTGAGGCCGAGATCATCAAGTCTGCCATGACCCCCAAGCTCCTCGACATCGTGGAGCTCCCGCCCCCCGACCTGTCGGCTTCGGGCCTCAGCCCGGATGCAGCCATGACCATGAGGCTCGTGGTCATGATGCGTGAGGCCCGGCCGGCATTCAGGTCTGCGCTCGAGGCGATGGAGGCCCGGCCCGATGTCCTCATTGTGGACATGTTTGGGGCGGAGTATCTGTGCATTGGCGACGAGTTGGGGATCCCCAAGTATGTCTTCGTGCCTTCCAACGCATGGTTTCTTGCGCTGGTCATATACTCGCCGGCGCTGGACAAGGAAGTGAAGGGAGAGTACGTGGACCGAACCGAACCGCTCGAGATCCCAGGTTGCAAGCCACTCCGACCAGAGGACCTGTTGGACCCGATGCTGGACCGGTCTGACCAGCAGTACCATGAGTACGTGCAACGGGCTGGCGAGATCCCGACGGGAGATGGAATCTTGTTGAATGTGTGGGAGGATTTGCAGGCCGAGACGCTCACTGCACTGAGGAATGAGGAGTTCTTGGGACGGGTCGTGAACGGTCCGGTATATACGGCTGGGCCGCTCACTAGACCGGTCAGACCGGCCGGTTTGGGGAAGGAGCTGCTGGAATGGCTGGATAAGCAGCCGAGCGAGTCGGTGATGTTCGTCTCGTTTGGAAGTGGAGGGACTATGTCGGCTGAGCAACAGGTCGAGCTGGCTTGGGGATTGGAGCTAAGCCAACAAAGGTACGGTTTCAAGTCTGTGTATAGCTAGAATAATAATTTTTCCTAGTTACTATATTCACAGCATGGTGCACGGTTTTAAAAACCATTAACATGATGTTCCCATTTGTAATTTATTACAAAAACGGTTGTTGGAAATTTTCTCTTTCCTCTATTTAATATCTGATTAAAGATGAAAGAGAATATAGTCTTTTTCCGAATTAAAACAAAATCCATTAGCCAACATTAACTTATGAGGTAGTTTGCGTTCATATGTAGAAATTAATAGCCAAATAAATGATAGATGTTATAATAAGAACATTTTAATTAGGATCATTGTCAATATAAAAAAGGGAAAAAGTCACGAAAAACCCTGAACTTTGCCCAAAGTGACACATTTACCAAAAACTTTTTTTTGTGATGTGAAAAATACTGAACTTTGCCAACCGTGACACATTTACCCAAAACTTTTTTTTTTGTAACACAAAAAACCCCGAAATTTTGTTATGTGACACATTTACCACAAAATTATAGGGCATTTTGGTCTTTTAATTTTTAAATTTTTTTTTCATTTTTTTTTCTTCTCTCTTCCCTCCGCCGGCTGGCTAGCAAAGGAAAGCTAGCGTCCGGCAAGGGCTGTCCTCGCCGGCGTCAGGCGAGGGCCGCCCTCGCTTGCGTCGGGCGAGGGTGTCCCTGCACTCGCCAGATCTGGCGAGGGTGTCCCCTGCCCTCACTCGACGCTGCAAGGGCGGCCCTCGCCTGCGTCTGGTGGGGACGACCCTCGCCAGACCTGGGGAGGGGTGCCCTTGCCAGCGTCGGGCGAGGGTGATGTTGGGCGAGGGTGGCCCTCACCGGACGCTGGCTTCCCTCCGCCGGCAAAAGAAAAAAGAAAAATAGAATAAAAAGACAAAAATGCCCTTGATGGGGGTAAATGTGTCATGATTTGAAAAGTTTGGGGTAAATGTGGCACTTTGAGCAAAGTTCAGGGTTTTTCATGGCTTTTTCCCTATAAAGAATGCATTGCACGTTGTTTATTACTGATTGACATATGGAAGATTATGCATACATAATTAACTCGTCACACAAATGTCATTCAATCCAATGTTGAACAGGTAATTTTTTCACAAAAGACCTACTAATAATTTAAGGAGGGACAGATTTGCAAATATAGATTAAGCTGTGTATTAGTGTTATTTTGTTATATACTCAATAAATTCCTTCATCTTACGAATGTTTTATTTCAATAGGTTTATATGGGTACTTCGACAACCAACTGCCAAATCTCTTGATGGATTATTTTTTGATGTGGGAAAGGGTGATGCCGGCGATGAGGTTTTGAGCTTTTTGCCGAGTGGATTCATAGCACGTACTCGTGGCATCGGATTTATACACCCATCATGGGCCTCACAAGTGGAAATCTTGAGCCATCCATCTGTGGGCGGCTTCCTATCTCATTGTGGATGGAACTCGACCCTAGAGAGCATAGTGAATGGAGTGCCCATGATTGCCTGGCCATTGTACGCTGAGCAAAGGCTAAACGCAACGCTCCTTACTGAGGAGATTGGTGTGGCGGTGAGGCCAAAGGTGCTGCCATCAAAGAAGATTGTGGGGAGGGAGGAGATAGAGAAGTTGGTGAGGACAATAATGGTGGAGAAAGAAGGGCATACATTAAGAGATAGAGTTAGAGAGCTCAAGAGTAGCGCACAAAAGGCTATAGCAAGAGGTGGTAGTTCCTATGAGTCTCTTTGTAAGATGAAGGAAGATTGCCAAATGAGGATCCGCCAAATTAAGAAGGCTCATTAAGTGGTTGCTAATATACATGAAATTAATATAATAGATATAATAATGTTGATTCATAGTACAATACTTGAATTGGCAGATATCTTTATCTTGGTACGTGAATTAGTTGTACGTGTACCTAAGATATGTTGGTGATAGACGAGAGGACTCGTCATTTTTCAAGTTCTTTTCATGGACTTTGATGGAGATTTTGTGATTTACTAGGGTTGATGAACTCATTACCCGCGGAAACTAACGGTACCTTGTGATTTGACCTAGGTAAGGTATTGTTTGCATTGATTAGGAGACAAAGCTCTCTAAAACAAGAATGGCAAAGGTGGGCCAAAGGAAGGAGTTATAAAAAGTGGGGATATAGCACTGAATAGAGAAAGGCTCCAAACCAGACGCCACCTCTAATCAAATTCAAAAGGGAGACATGGTCCAAGTCCGATGAAGAAATGAAAACTTTAAAGGTTCTGCTTGTTCCTCGAAATTGACTGTTGACAGGATATGCTTAGCTCTCTTTAGATAAGAAAAGTATTCGAATAAGAGTGCACATCCTCAAGCTAATTTCACAGAAATTTTTTGTCAAGCTTCTGATAAACTTTGATTTTTAGCTAGTCTCCAACCAATACTTTCATAAATTTCTTTTTGAACTTATCCCCAATCCCATTGATAATAAGTGGGACCAACCGAACGCATATCTGGAGGTTAAGGGCGCGCATGACAAAATTTCTATTTCTCGATTTCTCTGTTTCTCGTTCCCGAACGGGTTTGGAGCAAACCGTTTGGTAACGCAATTTGATTTCTCTATTTTCGAAACAGCATTTTATTTCGAAATAGAGAAATTGAAGAAATCGAAGCTGAAATTTTTAACTTCTCAATTTTCGAAATAGAAATCGAAAGCGAAATCAAACCATATAAAAGAACATTGCACTTTCTTGTTAACTTAATTTACTCATAACCACAACTTCACAAATTATTGCTAATTTTCTTTTTCTTATTTTGCTCGTGTTTTTTTTTTTTTTTTTTTTGCATTTTTTTTCAATTTTTTTTTTTAATAATTTCCTCTTTAGGATGAAAAGCAATCGAGTGGGTCGCCAATTTTAAAAAACGACCAAAGTTCTTAAATGCTTACTTAAAAACAATGGGGCTCTTTCCTTCTAGAAAAGGCACGCGCATGGCCAGTTGAAGAAAAAGTTCTTATGTAATAGATGAATAAAAAACGTGCCTAGAAATTTAACCTTATTTTTTTACGGATTCAAAATTCTTGCAAAATCAAAATAATTAGATTGTTACACAATCTTGAATTTTAATTCGAAGGCAAGAGATTCAAGAGAATCTTTCTCTTTGCTATGCAAGGGCCATTAAAAGTTCATTGAGCAACAATAAAGAAATTAGGGATGAGCAACTAGACTGATTCAATTCGAGAATCAAAATAAACCGACCTTCCCTCGATTGGTTCCTAACCATAAACGTTACTTTAAGGTACAATTCTCATATATTCCTTTACACCATTAATTTTATTTTGTTGATAATCTTGTATAATACTAGTTTTTGATAAAATCACAAGGCTATATAGGCGCCATTGATGGCACCCATATTCATGCTTCCGTAGTACTTATCTGAACC
Source organism: Eucalyptus virginea (assembly GCA_014182375.1). NCBI lineage: Eukaryota > Viridiplantae > Streptophyta > Magnoliopsida > Myrtales > Myrtaceae > Eucalyptus > Eucalyptus virginea. The sequence continues at coordinate 21,798,749 of CM024521.1, read as the reverse complement.
TACGCAGGATGAGATTGCAAACGATACATTGACCGATGAGGGAAACCAAATAAATGTGCTTAGGAAAACAATTGCTAATAAAATGGCAAGAGAAAATAATATGCCGGAAATTCCATGAAATTGTATTTTCAACTTTTGTAATGTATTAGTATTATTTCGACTATTATTTTGTATTTGAGGATTTTCTATGTTGTTTTAGTATTATTTAGATTATTATTTTGTATTTGAGGATTTCCTATGTTGTTATCTAATCAATTTCTATTCCTAGAAATAGAAATTTTGTTCTGTTATTAAACGGATTTCTGTTTCAGAAATAGAAATTTTGAGTCGTTATCAAAGGGTTTCTTTGTTCAAAAACTTGTCCGGGGAATAGAAATTAAGAAATTGATTTCTGGACAGAAATCAATTTCTATTTCAGAAATTTTGTCATGCGCTGCCCTAAACAACTAAGTCGGCTATTTGCAAGAAGGAATTTTTGAAGGACAAATGGCGGCCACTTGATTCGATTGGTTCAATCTCTAAGGTTCTGTTTCTTTCATGGATTGTGAATGATTTAAAAAATATTTTTTAAAAATAATTACTTGTAATATTTTAGTATCAGCAATAATTTATGGTTAAATATTTTCATGAACGATGTCAACATTTTTTGTTCATTCATTTTTGAAGGGATATAAGTGATCGATATTTTAGGAATATGTTACGGACATGTTAGTACAATTTAGGAAGTCCATTCAGGGTCTGATGGGAACTGTGTTTGAGGCTATTCTTAACCTTGAAAATCTACTTTTTGGCATGATTTTGGGCCATTTTTGTTTTTTGTTTTTTTCAATTCGACCCTGGACATGAATCTGAGACGCTGAAAGTCAAAGTCCATGAATGTCTTTGGACCAGCTGGACTAGGAATTTAGGAGTGCTACTTAGTCCAAGTTCTTTTTCTTACCATGTCATGGTTGTCGACAAAGTTTGGGCCTCATTGATCATGACAAGCCACGATATCGAACCTAATACCGCCTCTTCTCTCAGGTTCTCTTTCATCAGTGAAAGGATGGAAAGAGACGATAAGCATTGGCAACCACATTATCATAAAAGTTTTTCACACTTCATGAAATGTATGATTTGAGTTGATAACTGTTGACAGAAGGACGAACTTGTCATTGTAATTCCTCCACGGTTCAACCACGTACGAAGCTGGGGGATCACCGTGACCCAAGCGTCACCCGTATATTGATCTACATATTGTAAGATTGACGAGCAACTACAATTAGATGGAAGAATTGGTTATAATACATCGACAAATTCTGCCTCTAGAACCGCAGAGACAGGTTGAATCCCTGAGAATGCAACTTTTCCTTCAAAAGATGTCCAACCCCAATAATCAGATAAACGACGTTTGGGCTTTTTCCATCATGTTACAGACGTAGAAAAAGCCGCTTTTGCTTCTAGAAAATATTTGATAAATTCTCCATGGTCCATAAAGATAGAAACGACGCTCTAAGGAAGTTGCACCACCCAAATTTTAAGATGCTCCGGCTTTAAAAGATATGTTGCTAATGACGAGGCACTTATATACAATCGACCGTTGCCTGATTGAAGTAGGATGAAAAGACTACTATGATCTAGTGAGATTTAGAGACTCATATAGTAATGGCTCATCATAAAGTAATAATATAATAAAAGAAAGTCTCTAATTAAATGGTATGGTTTTGCTTCTTTTTTGATTGATTTGAATATAATTAACATGCATGGGAACCCTATTGCAATGTTCTAAAAAAGAGCCAATCACATGTTTGCTATATCTTAATGATAGCGAGGTGAGGATCAGACACATTATATATAAGCTATATGAGTCTAGGTGGATACTGTGTCACTTGTTTCTTTTATTATATGTTAGGGGATATATAAAGAGACAAGGGAAAAGTTATCTAACACGACAAGTAACAAAGTCAAATTATCTTCTCATGCTTTGGAATGAGTCAAGATTTATGTCCTCATAAGATTTCCTTGCTGATTGATCCGGGGGACATATGCTAAAACCTGGTCATTTAGAGGTCTATGGAATGCCTTGTAAGTTTCATGAATTGGTTAGGTTCAGGTTTTTGAACTATATAGGCAATCCTCATCTAAAACAATTTGAACGGAATTGATGGGATTTGGAAACTAGAAATTGATTGTGTGGTGTCTTCAAGCTTTTCAAGCAGAAAAAGAATTTAATGTCCCTCAAACTACACCTACAAAGAAGATTGGGACAACATTGCCCAATCCATTGGACACATCTTCTAAGTACTTGTAGAAAAAGTTTTAAATCTATTGTATGAATGCTAATTTAGTCTTAAACCCTTTCATGATTAACCAATATAGTTATTTTGGCCAATTTTGATAAAAAATCGCTAATATGGATGCCAGCATTGACATGAATAGTGTTTTTGTAATTCTTTTTTCTTTTTCCCCCCATTCCTAAATTAAAAACTTTAGGACTAAATTAGCATCTATACAATAAGGTCATGACTCTGTTGGTAATCTTTCCTATATTCTTTGCCAATTCATCTGCAATCACGCCGATCTTCCTAAAGAAAGTTCATTCAAAACAATCACTTAAATATTTGATGTCCCAACAATCGTTTCGACGTGTTGGTCGCACTTTTAGAATTGGTCGGTAAAAAGAATAGTTATCTAATTTTGCTCTTTTGTCAATTTAAGTCCCAATCGAACTGTTGAGGCCTCTAACAACCTTTGAGAAAACCCTAGTATTCGACTATACAGTGTATCACATAGGCCGCAACAAAGAACATGGAAGTGATAGATTGGAGACAAATGATCCATGGCAATAAATATACATTAATACATACTGACTAGGATACACAGTTCTAAGAAGCAAGAAATCAGTAGTTATATCCATGCAAGTGAACCAGAGTAACACCTTATTTTTCAGGATTATTAACCAATGACTTTATATAAAAACAATATACTTCTCTTTTGCACAATAAAATTATAATAATCTCGATGATTGTTGAAAGTCAAGCAATTAAGAGCATTTTCCATCATGGATGTTAAGGTGCACGTTTGAGCTTGTTAACAACAAGAAATTCCATGTGTTAGTTTATATTTCCTTTGCTTAAACTTTAATGTGAATGTAGAATTCAACGGCCTCTCTCTTGATAATTGCTCAGGTGTCAAACTTTGCTGTGTGCTCACAACAAGTATAACAGATCATTATCTTTCGTCTCTTCTAGAATTTTTCTGTTTCTCACAGAGCGGAACACTTAGAATCTGGTTTGGTTTCAATAAGCATGTATTTCCTTCTTTTGACGAGCATGATCGGCTATGTCCACCTCATGGGGCCAACCCCTATCTTTATAAAAAAGAAGAAAGGCCAAAAAAAAGATTGGCGGGGGGGAAGAGGCTGGGTTCTTGACAGTGAAGAGCGAAAAAGGAGCGCTTGCACAAAAAGAAAAATAAAAGAGGGAGAGAGACAGCGATTTAGAGGAGAAGAGACACTTCAGATTTGATGGCGAAATCTTGTCAAAATCAGTTGAGATTTTAGTATGCTGTTCGTGAGATTAAGATCTAGAAGTTGACCTGTCTTGTTTGTTGAAATCCTTCTTCAAATTGTCTCTCAACTTCTCCGGTCATTGTTAAAGTTTTCTTGCTCCTTTATTTATTCACCTTTGTGGTGATGATATTTTCACTGTATTGTTGATGTGTTGAGCCTAGTACTGTGGCTAGAAATGAACTATTGTGTGTCCTGTAACTCTTGAGGATTAGTGGACGTTTTGAACGGCCTTTGTGATTTTGGGTTTTCCACGTGAAAATTATGGGTGCTGATTTTATGATTTGTCTCTGATTTTCCAAGTTTGGTGTTGATATTGCTGGAATATTGTAACTGGTTGCTGTTGAGGGATTTTAGTCGGTTGGGTTTTGGGAAAGATATTGATCCTGGACAAGTTTAAGTTCTCAGCGAATTGTCATCGTCTCTCCCCAACACAGCATGGTAATGGAAGTGGGGCTTGAGGGTGGCCAATTTATCCAATTTATCAGCTTAATATTTGTTAAATCTCGAGTTATCTCGTGCAAGTTATCTGAGACTGAGACAAGCTTCTGGAGAATGTCAGTTCATCGTGTGACTTATGTCAGTTCATCACGTGACAGATTAATCCCAGCAATAGTTTCTACTGCGAAAACCTTTAACAGAACTCGGATCGCACGCCCGACTAGTTCTTTTTGGTGGAATCCAAGCACGGTGCCGCGGTTGTAGCTCGTGCCAAATCTCCTAATTTGGTCAGCTTGTATCTCATTCGCCAGCAAGTTCTCATGGTTCCCTACCAAGTTCAGATTGTTATAGTTAGGAAATTGTTCGTCCCTCGGCGGCATTTATAATGACCTTCGCTGGCGCTCACGGCTGTTGCTATGAGTAAAAGAGACCGCCCATTCGCAAATTTCACTCGCTAATGCCGCTGAAGGGAGAACTCTTGCCGGCAAGTTTTTGGATGTCTTTACCGGCATTCGCGATGATTGTGTTGGAAGATATGCGGTTAATATGTGGATGATTGCCCGACATCTTAATTGATCTTGATTTGTGTATATATATCAATTAAATATTAGATTTGATCTAGATTGATATTTAGGATCATTTATTTCCTTACACTGGACACAACTTGTATTATATCTTAGGAGAATTGTACATTCAGTATTATATGAAAGAATACAACAATTTTTCCTACGTTGTTCTCTATCGTACTCTCTGGACTCCGTCCATCCTTCCTTCTTCTCTTTGCCTTCTTACAGATTGCCGGTGAGACTTTTCTCGACACGGCTTTCATCGGTTTTTTTTTTCCCTCCCTTTGCACGGCAAGAATTCTTCTGGCATTGACATCACTGGCAAATCACTTAGATAAGTGCTGGCAAAAGTTGTTCCTTTTGTAGTGATAATCCTGTGCTAATGTTCCTTAGGTTATCGCGATTGCTTGAGCAAGAATTGTCATCATAGTTCAGTTTAAAGGAAGAGATTGTTAGTGAAGGCGAGAGACATTGCAACTCGTTCTGAGGCTCAATTAGTGTTCAAAATCAAGTATTAAATACACACAAATATATATATATATATATATATATATATATATATATATATATATATATATATATATTTAAAATATTTTGCTATAAGATGGAATCTAAATAATAGTTCTGATTGATACAATGATAGAGTGATACATTGGAGACATTGTGAATAGAGCACGTAATATAGGTATCTCATGTTCATGAGTTTGACTCTGGACGGCTCCTTGTTGGGGTGGAGCGACTTCAAGTAGCATAGCCTGAGGTTGTGTGAACCTAGGCAACGGTTCCCTAGGTTGCACGACCTTGTCGGCCCCTTGCAGCGAGATTTGGCCCTATTGGCCACCCTTGTGAAGAGAAAATGTATAGTTATAATAAAGGCGAAACTGAAAAATGAAAATATTTGATGAGGGCATTTTTGTAAAATAAAATTATTTAATCTTAGGAGTGGCCTTCCACAAATGCTGAAAGTCATATTTGCCTCAGGCTTTCAACTTTGTCAAGGTCAATATTAGGCCAAAGGGGTAGGAAATTTTTTTGCCAAACACCCCATATTTGTCCTCCCAAAGCCCTTCGAGAAAGTGGCTTCCAACGGAACCTTTGCCTGCACGCTAACCAAAAGCTCCAAATCTGAATAGTCCATGTTGCAATGCAAGGATGTTTGGAACCGCAGTTGAAGGACTCGTGGTTGGATCGATAATAATAACTGAAAAAAAAAAAATCGCAATAATTCAGGTTGAGATCTTTGTACATCACTTCGATAATGACGAAAGATAATAGGAAAACGATGCGTCTTGGAATCGCACAATCACCCACTCTTCCCTGTGTCAAATACAAAGTATACAATAAAGCAGTCACAATCATCAATTTCGACATTCTTCCCTGTTTCAATGAAATATCGCTTTAGATAGTTCCGCAAGCAATATATATATATATATATTAAAGCATGAAAGGTGCCTGCCTGGTGTCTAAGGGCCCCGCCAAATGAAAGGAAGATTAGGTTTTGATAATGAATGATTTATATCTTTTCTTGAGCAACGTCATAGAATCAACTGAGGGCACAACCAAATCGCCTATTTGTCTTTTTATTCCCTCTCTTTAATCACTTTTCTTGCCGAAGTCTTTCGAGTTTACGAACGAATGTCGTGGGAAGAGAACTCAATTTGAAATGAATACTCCTGCGTTTAGTCTAATTCATGCACACCCATGGTCATTTTAGTTCAATTCAACTCGATTTGATTCCGATTGAATTATAAAATGTATCTGGAATTCAAGCTTGGACTTGATCTCAACGGGCTTGGATACTTTTCCCTACATCATACACTTAAGTCTTTATGAATTTTTTGTTTACTCTTGTGATATTATATGCTTTAAAAACAAGAAGCTCAACTAAGCTCGGGACCCTATTGTGTAGGGCACGACGAGTCAGAGCTTGATCATAAATCGAGTACCACGTCACAAATAATTATTGAGCGGACCCCAATGGCTTGATTTCAACCACACGAAGTTGGATACTTCTAGTTATAACCCCTCCCGCCAAACAAAGCGTCGTCGGCAAAACATCCTTTTCATTCACACTCCAAAGATTTCGACCTCATTTCCTTCAATTCATCGATGGAGAAGCCGAAAAAGCTCCGTGTGGTGCTCCTCTCGAGCCCCGGCCTGGGCCACCTCATCCCTGTCATCGAGCTTGGCAAGTGCCTCGTTGCCGACCACGGCTTCGAGGCGACTGTCTTCGTCCTCCCCCTGCAGGCCTCCCGTGCTGAGGCCGAGATCATCGAGTCTGCCATGACCCCCAAGCTCCTCGACATCGTGGAGCTCCCACCCCCCGACGTCTCGGCTGCAGGCCTCGGCCCGAATGCAGCCACGGCCACGAGGCTCGTGGTCATGATGCGAGAGGCCCGGGCGACATTCAGGTCTGTGCTCACGGCAATGGAGGCCCGGCCCGATGTCCTCATCGTGGACTTGCTCGGGGCGGAGTACCTGTGCCTTGCCGACGAGTTGGGGATCCCCAAGTACGTTTTCGTCCCTTCCAATGCATGGTTTCTTGCGTTGTTGTTACACTCGCCCACGCTAGACAAGGAAACGAAGGAGGAGTACGTGGACCGAACCGAACCGCTCGAGATCCCAGGTTGCAAGCCGCTCCGACCAGAGGACGTGGTGGACGCGATGCTGGACCGGTCTGACCAGCAGTACCACGAGTACGTGCAGGGGGCTGGCAAGATCCCAACGGGAGATGGAATCTTGTTGAATGTGTGGGAGGATTTGCAGGCCGAGACGCTGGCTGCGCTGAGGAATGAGGAGTTCTTGGGACGGGTTGTGAACGGTCCGGTTTATACGGTTGGGCCGCTCACTAGACCGGTCAGACCGGCCGGTTTGGGGAAGGAGCTGCTGGAATGGCTGGATAAGCAGCCGAGCGAGTCGGTGATGTTCGTCTCGTTTGGAAGTGGAGGGACAGTGTCGGCTGAGCAGCTGGTCGAGCTGGCTTGGGGATTGGAGCTGAGCCAACAAAGGTACGGTTTGAAATTTGTGTATCTCTAGAATTATAATTTTTCCAGGTTCGTATGTTCATGGTATGATATATGGTTTTAAAAACCATTAACATGATGTTGCTATTTGTAATTTATTATTGGAACAGTTGTAGGAAATTTTCTCTTTCCTCTATTTAGTCTCTGATTAAGGATGAAAGAGAATATAGTCTTTTTCCGAATCAAAACAAAATCCATTAGCCAACATTAGCTTAGAATGTTGAGGTAGTTTGCGTTCTACGTAGAAATCAGTAGCAAAATAAATGCTACACGTTATAATAAGGATATTTTCATTAGGATCGTCGTCAATATAAAGAATGCATTGCTTGTTGTTTATTACTGATTGACAAATGGAAGATTACCTGTACAGAATTAACTCATCACACACAAATGTCATTCAATCCAATGTTAAACGGGTAATTTTTTCACAGAAGACCTAATAATAATCCAGGAGGGACAAATTTGCAATTAGAGATTAAGCTGTGTGTTAGTGTTATTTTGTTATATACTCAATAAATTCCTTCATCTTACGAATGTTTTATTTCAATAGGTTTATATGGGTACTTCGACAACCAATTGTCAAATCTCTTGATGGATCATTTTTTGATGTGGGAAAGGGTGATGCCGGCGATGAGGTTTTGAGCTTTTTGCCAAGTGGATTCACAGCACGTACCCGTGGCATCGGATTTATACTCCCATCATGGGCCTCACAAGTGGAAATCTTGAGTCATCCATCCGTAGGCGGCTTCCTATCTCATTGTGGATGGAACTCGACCCTAGAGAGCATAGTGAATGGAGTGCCCATGATTGCCTGGCCACTATATGCCGAGCAAAGGCTAAATGCAACGCTTCTCACTGAGGAGATTGAGGTGGCGGTGCGGCCAAAGGTGTTGCCATCGAAGAAGATTGTGGGGAGGGAGGAGATAGAGAAGTTGGTGAGGACAGTAATGGTGGAGAAAGAAGGGCATACGTTAAGAGTTAGAGTCAAAGATCTCAAGAGTAGCGCACAAAAGGCTGTGGCAAGAGGTGGTAGTTCCTACGAGTCTCTTTGTAAGATGAAGGAAGATTGCCAAATGGGGATCCGCCATATTAAGAAGTCTCATTAAGTGGTTGCTTATATGTGTGAAATTAGTATAATGGATGTAATAATGCAGATTTATAGTACAATACTTGAATTGGCAAATATCTTTATCTTAGTACGTTAATTAGTTGTATGTTGTACCTAAGATATCTTGGGGATAGAGGAGAGGGCTCATCATGTTTCAATTTCTTTTCATGGACTTCGATAGAGATTTTGTGATCGAGTAGGGTTGATGAACTCATCACCCGTGGAAACTAACGATCCTTGTGATTTGACCTAGGTGAAAAGCTCTCTAAAACAAGAATGGCAAAGGAAGGGATCAAAGAGGGAGTTATAATAAGTGGAGATAGAGAATTGAATAGAGAAGGGCGGCTCCAAATCGGGTGCCACCTCTAATCAAATCTAAAAGAAATACATGGCTCAAGACCGACAAAGAAATGAAAATTTCAAAGATTCTGCTCGTTTTTCGAAATTGACTATCGAAAGGAAATGCTTACCTCTATTTAGACAAGGAAAGTATTTGAACAAGAAGGCACATCCTTAAGCTAATTTTTCAGAGATTCTAGACTCAAGTTTATGATAAATTTAACTTTTAGCCCAAAAGGTGAGGACCAATACTTCGATTAATTTCTTGCTGAACTTATCCTCAATCACATTGATAATAAGAGGGACCAACCGAATGTGAATTTAGAGGTTAAACAAATAACACCTAGCCGATCACTGGCCATGGCGGTGGCCAGCGATCGGCCAAAGAGAAAAAGAAAAAGGAAAAAATAAGAAAAAATAATAAAAGAATTAAAAAATTAAAAGAAATAAAAGAAAATCTAAGAACCCTACCAAACATATTTCTATCTCGAGAGTAGAAATTTTGGGAAGTTACCAAATGCGTTCTTTTGCTTAGAAATTGTTCTCGAGAACAGAATAAGAAAAAAATCATTTTTCATCAAAAATTGTTCTCCGGAATAGAATCGTTATCAAACGCGCCTTAAAAGGCCCGTTTTACTATTGATTGAGAATAGTCTTTTTCCGAATCAAAACAAAATCCATTAGCCAACATTAGCTTATAATATTGAGGTAGTTTGCGTGCATTTGTAGAAATGAACAGTGAAATAATTGCTACACATTGTAATAATAATATTTTTATTAAGATCATTGTCAATATAAAGAATGCATTGCGTGTTGTTTATTATTGATTGGCTATGAAGATTACGCATACATAATTAACTAGTCACACAAATGTCATTCAATCCAACGTTGAACGTGTAATTTTTTCATGAAAGACCTAATAATAATCCAGGAAGGACAAATTTGCAATTATAGATTAAACTCTGTGTTAGTGTTGTTTTGTTATATACTCAATAAATTCCTTCATCTTGCAAATGTATAATTTCAATAAGTTTATATGGGTACTCCGGCAACCAACTATCAAATCTCTTGATGAATCGTTTTTTGATGTAGGAAAGGGTGGTGCCGGCAATGAAGTTTTGAGATTTTTGCTCGGTGGATTCACGGCACGTACTCGTGACATTGGAATCATACTCCCATCATGGGCCTCACAAGTGAAAATCTTGAGCCATCCATCTGTGGGTGCCTTCCTATCTCACTGCGGATGGAGCTCGACTCTAGAGAGCACAGTGAATGGAGTGCCTATAATCGCATGGCCACTATACGCTGAGCAAAGGCTAAATGCGACTCTCCTCACCGAGGAGATTGGGGTGGCAGTTCGGCCAAAGGAGTTGCCACCGAAGAAGATTGTGGGGAGGGAGGAGATAGAGAAGTTGGTGAGGATGGTAATGGTGGAGAGAGAAGGGCGGCACGCACTAAGAGCTCGAGTTAGAGATCTCAAGAGTAGTGCACAAAAAGCTGTGGCAAAAGGTGGTAGCTCCTACGAGTCTCTATGTAAGATGAAGGAAGATTGCCAAATTAGGATCCGACATATTAAGAAGGCTCATTAAGTGGCTACTAGCGTTTGAATAATAATATACGAAGGGAGCTGAAAAGTCTCTTCTCTCTCCTCTCTCTTATCCCACTGTCTCCTTCAACCTTGAGCCATGGGGAGGGTCTGAGCTAGTCTCACCCTCCTCTCTCTCTTGTTGATTTTGTTTGTGTTTTATTATTTTTTTCTTGCTTTTTTTTTCTCTTTCGATTTAGATTTAGGAGCTCTCTTCTCATTGTCTAGTTTTCAATTAGAGCGTTTGAATTCTCTAGATCTAGTTCTAGATTTAGGTGCTATCCTTTCTCAATTTAGATCTAGCAGTTTAATAAATATACTTCTGGGAATCCGATACTCCTTTGCTCTATTTATGTATAGATTATCTGCCTCCAACTTCAATGATGATTATAAGAGTTGTGGCGTTTCGTTGAATTATGAAGATTTGTTTTTCCACATGTTAAATCTATGTTTATTTAACCTATTTTGGTTCTCCCTACAATGATGGTATTGAGGAAACCAAACCTAGACGCGCACTATCAACTAGCAACGTCATAATTATTAGAGAAGGAATTTTCGGTGTGTGCTCATCACTGACAAAGACACAAGATTCAGTGATCGGCCGCCAATTTTGTTTGATAGATTCATTTTGTTAGAACAAGTTTGTGCTTAACTTTGTTGGGGCTTTGTTGGTCCTCCTTATTTTCTCGATTTGGCTTGACTTTGTTTTTCAGTATTATCGTTTTGTTTCGCTTTCCTTTTTGTTTCTTTTGAGTAATGAATACAATTTTCTTTCGAGTAATGAATACAATTTTCTTTCGACTAGAAAAAAGTGGCTACTTGTACTCGTGACATTAGTATATTGGAGATAATAATGTAGGTTCATAGTACAATACTTGAATTGGCAAATATATCTTGTCTCAGTATGTGAATTAGTTGTATTTTGTACATAAGGTATGTTGAGATGGAGGAGAGGACTCGTCATGTACAAGTTCTTTTCATGGACATTGGTGGAGATTTTGCGAGCGAGTGGGGTTCATGATCATTACTCGCGAATACTATTTTTTTTTGGTCAGTACTCGCGAATACTATTGAGTTCTTGTGATTTGAGCTGGGTACGGTGCTGTTTGCATTGTTCACGAGACAAAGCTCTCTAAAACGAAGAATGGCAAGGGGGGGGATCAAAGGAGGGAATTATAATAAGTAAGGATGGAGCATTAAAAAGAGAAGGGCTCCAAACCGGATACCACCTCTAATAAATAAATAAAAAATGAAAGGGAGTCACAAGCCCGATGAAGAAATGAAAATTTTAAAGATTGCGTTCATTCTTCTAAATTGACTATTGATAAGAAATGCTTACCTCTATTTAGACAAGGAAAGTATTTGAATAAGGATGAACATCCTTAACCTAATATTTTAGAAAGTATAGACCAAGTTTCTGATAAACGTTAATTTTTAGCTAGCCCAGAAAGCCAGAACCAATACTTCAATAGATTTCTTGCTGAACTTATCTCAGATCCCATTGATCATAAGTGGGACCAACCGAATGTGATTAAGAAATTACTATTAAGTTAGCTCTTTGCAAGAAGGGGTTTTTGAAGGACAAATGCCCACTTAGAGTCATAATTTTGCAATTTAAACTTTCCCAATTTTTATTTGTTCGAGTATGTAAATAAATCGCAAATAGGGTCCAAGTAATAAATGCCCAAGTTTCCTTTGGGTAGAATTGCCTACTTGATGGGCGGTCCAATAAAGGTAGCTGAATCCTGACCCATAGGTTTGGTTGGATGGACCAGTCGATGGTAGTTGCCTTCTTTCCGCATTGTCAGCGACTCTCTTCACCTTTCCCACCTTTCCCTTTCGAATTTACAAAAGAAATTAAAAAAATGGAGTAATCCATAATAATAGGAGTCTTTTCCAAGTTCCAGATGCATCTCCGTTTATCTCAATTTAGGTCTCTCCGCACCATATTTTGATCAGCCTCTTCTTTGTCTCAACCAACCGCTACTTGCGAGCCCATATTCAAATTCGATCGTAGAAAGATAAAGTAAAAATAGGGGGCAGGTACGGTTTTTTTTTTTTTTGGTAAAAAAAAAAATTGAATCATTAGCCCTAGGACTTAAGATAGTGGGTAGACTCCATATGAATCTATCTCTCTGAATAGAATTTCTCTTTCATGTCCGGATGATAAGAATTACTAAATTACTGGCTTTCCTTTCACCTTAATAACTTTCTTGCAAGCCTCTAAGAGGGCCCATGCAACCAACCAAGTGCTTGGTGTCAAGAGTTGCACACGTGAGACCCGCGCATGCCCTAGGAGCAAGAGGAACATAGGAAGAGGGATTAGATTGACTCGACGATAAACCACTCACACCTTCCTAGCTGGGGCTGCAAGGTGTTGGAAAAAGAAACTGCTCTACCAACGGGAAATCAACCACCAGTTACAAAGCTGAAGGTATCAAGAGGTTTATTATCGTCAATGTAAAGTAATTAATCCCTATTTGTAAAGTACCCCTTCTCATATTTAGGGTTTGAGGGGAGAAATGGTTGATGAACCCTTACTTTCGCCATGCATTGGGCCCATTTGGGTAGGTATTAAGGAGGTCTTTGGAAGCCCTCTTTCCAGCTTCGAGAAGATTAGGCACTTGTCCTATTTAAATATTCCTGCTATCTAGAATTTTCTTAAAAAAGACCCCTACCTACAGTTCTATTTATGATATTTTAAAGAAGGCGCAGATTTTAAATTGTCTAACCAAATGTGCAAGTTTTTTTCCTACTGTACTTCCCCACTCTCGTCCTCTCTTTTCGTAATATATAATTTTTATTGTTGTATTCATTTCTAACTATTTATATTTAGCAGTGTATTAAGTATTCCTTTTATCTATCCATCCATAAGGTAGATCGGCTGGTTCTCCCCCAATACGAAAATTGTTATGCATCATTCTTTTACTGACGGCAACTTCGAATATATTATATATTAATTCTCTTTTTTTGAAATTACAGAATAGACCATAATCGATGAATAGCTATACAACTCAAATCTAACATAATTACTCTGATATAATGGGCTCTTTTAGGTACTCGAAAATTTTTCAACTGTCTTCATCCATCTTTGGTTATTGCTTCTGTGGACATAATAGCTAAATTATCTCAGGATGTTACATAAAGTAGATACTGTATAATTGTTTGTTTTCCACAAATTTTTTTGACTCCTCTGTGTATATGCCAATTAATTAGAACACGATGATTCTTGGGGACTATAACATCACCCCTAACTCTCAAAGTCAGCATCAGAAGGTCGCATATGAACAGATTGCTTATAATCTCCGGGAGGCATGTGCGTCTTGGACTTTTTATCATTGGATTGAAAAGAAAAATGAAAAAAAATTACAGTAATTCAGACTGAGACTACTGTATTTCAATTCAACGGTAAAATATTATAATGGCACAATACCTCTTGAGATGGTAGAATCACTCACAACTCTTCCCTATATCGTAAGAAGAATATACAGAGGTACTCCAATTATCAGTTTCGACGCTCTTCGCAGTTGACCGACTAAGAATCTTCAATATAAAAAAAGGGACGGGCATGGTGGTAAGCTCAAGCATAAATTTCATGAAAACATCTGTTTAGACAGTTCAGTAAGCGAAATGCTTAACCTTAATATGCATGTCAAACAAGAAAGGTGCCTGGCGACTAAGGGCGCCACCAAGTGGAAGCAAAATTTGGTTGAGATATTAATTATCCTGTCCTCTCTGGACCAACGTCATTGAAAACGAAATTATGCCTGTCTGTGCTGTAGTTGTGTAAGGAGAGTCAGAGATAAGAGGCTATGCCCCGCATGAGAAAGGCGACGACTGACCGAATTCCTCTAGGTGGGCTCATCTCGATGCAAATGCAGCTGTTGTAGGATGGTAGTGAGTGGCCCGTTTCCCAGTGTCTTGCCTAAGGGAGCAAAAGCCACAGCTCAGCAAAATGTGAAAAGTAAAGGAGGAGAGAAAAGGAAAGGACAGTAGAATGAGGAAAGGTTAGAAGGGGAATACCCTTTTCAAGAAGTTTTGAGGCGTTCGTTCGGAAGGAAAGCGAAGGGAATGTGTTTGGTTGAGCGAGAGAGATCCCCATTCAACTTTGGTCCATGATGTGAACTTGTTCGTTTCCATCACGCTAGAACCCCCCCATTTCGAGCTTCTTTTGAGGTAAGAATAGTAGGAATGTTTTAATTTTCATACAGTGCTCACTTGAATATCAAAACTTTTTTTTCTCCTCACTTTGACACAAATTTGAAAAACCAATCACTTAAGTGCTATTGGCAATTTACCTTGCTGGAAAATTTGATCTTGCATTAAAATAATATTAAACTAGTCAACATGTCCCGTCGGGAAGTTGAGTTAGCAAATGAGATACTAAACGATGTCGTTCACCCATCTAGTCCTCACCTTCACCCCTAGAAGAAAACTCACTATCTCAACTACTTTGCAGATTGCACCATGAAGTTTAATAAGCTCGCTCATGGAAGATTAGGTTACTTGTCATCTGATTATTTGACCTAGTCATGGAGCTGATTGTGAGGTGTATTTCTAGATTTCCACTGCGTCTTCTTTCAATTGGGCCTCATGATTACTTCATTGCTTCATTACAATGGTTAGAACGTCCAATAAAAAAACATTAAACTATTTGACGAATGCGGGATTTAATATTTAATTCTTCCAATACTTCTCATAGTAGATTTTTTTGTTTAATACTAAGCATATACATATTTAATTTGGGAGGTAAATAGAGCTTGAATATATTTGAACTTGAGACATTCTACTCTCATATCTTATGAGATTTTATGAGACAATTTTAAAAATTTAAACGGTTAAATGAGTGTGTGATTTAATATTTAATTATTTTAACTACGATTATGTAGAATGCCTAGTGACTAAGCGAAATGCTTCCGCGTCGGTTGTATGTCCTTTTCTCTCTCTTTTGTAACTTCTCTTTCCAGAATTTCTACAGTTTACGAGCAAATGATCTCAAAATCTTGGCTGCACTTGTGATTGACAACTCAGCAAAAAAATAGTCCACTTATCGATTGACATGTGTTCCATGGGCCCACTCTGTTAGATTTGCCATAAATCTCTCTCACTTGCCTTCCTCCCTCTTTCATCTTCCTCCGTCTCATCTTTGCTCGGTCTCTTCCCTTCAGAAAATATTGGCCGAGATCTTGATGTTTATGGAAGTTGGTCTTTCCTTCATCAAGATCTCGACCTCGGTTGACCGGCCGGCAATGGAGTTGTCGATGGAGGCCAAGATCTTGGTGCGGGGAGGAAGGCGGCAACCTACTGGAGGTCCAGCATTTCGCCGCAAAGCTTGTCGGGCTTGGTGTCGATGAGGCTCAGCTTGTCGGCGAGGTCCTGGGTGAGGATGGTCTCGGCGATGGCCATGCCGCGTTGCCGACCCCGACGATGGCGATCTTGGTGTGGTTCTTGGAGGGCGAGAGAGGGGCAAGTGAGTGAGGTTTATGACAAGTCTGACAGAATGGGGGCCACAGGACACGTGTCAATCAATAAATGGACTATTATTTTGCTGACTTGTCAATCACAAGTGCAGCCAATATTTTCTCACCGACCAAAAAAAAAAAAAAAAAAAGAACTCGACTCAAAGTGAATAGTCCATCGTTTAGTGGAATCCACGCACGCGTACTGTCTAGTTTTAGCTTGATTTGACTCGTATTTTAAGAGGCTTGAAACTCAATTCAACTCGATTCGATTACAATCAGCTTATAAATGATTATGGAATTAAAATTGGATAGCTTGAACTATGTAATTTCATAGATTTCTTTGTTTCCTGTGACGAAGTGATAGACTTTATAAAGAAATCGTAGAAGCATTGATTAAGTTGGCGAATTGAGTACCAACCGAGTTAGATGAATGTGTGAATTAACATGTCTTTATATTTAGCCCAAGTGTGGAAATATCTTATGGAGAAAGGAAATAGAAGTTTGGAAATATTCAAATTCAAGATTTTCAGCTTTGATATTATATAATATTTTGTAGAATCATTATCAATTATTTTATAAATTAAATTGTTAAATAAAGACGTGATTTAATATTTAATTATTTTAATAGTTTCTAGAATTCTATCAATGCGATGACTACGACCAACCAATATTTTCAACCGTAATAAATGGGATACCCTACTATTTAAAGACCCCCCTCGCCAAGGTTGTAGCCAACGTATCTTCTTCATACACGCCGTCAGCTTTACTTCATTCCATGGATTTCGACCTCTTTTCCTCCAGTTCATCGATGGAGAAGCCGAAAAAGCTCCATGCGGCGCTCCTCTCGAGCCCTGGCATGGGCCACCTCATCCCCGTCATGGAGCTCGGCAAGTGCCTTGTCGCCGACCATGGCTTCGAGGTCACCGTCTTTGTCGTCCCCTCCCAGGCCTCCCATGCCGAGGCAGAGATCATCGACTCCGCCATGACCCCCAAGCTCCTCGACATCGTGGAGCTCCCTGCCCCCGACCTCACGGCTGCGGACCTTGGCCCGAATGCCTCCATGGTCACGAGGCTTGCGGCCATGATGCGCGAGGCGCGGCCGGCGTTCAGGTCTGCGCTGGCAGCCATGGAGGCCACACCCGATGTCCTCATCGTGGACCTGTTCGGGACGGAGCATCTGTGCATGGGTGATGAGTTAAGGATCCCCAAGTACGTGTACGTCCCTTCCAACGCATGGTTTCTTGCGCTGCTCCTACACTCACCGGCGCTGGACAAGGAAGTCAAAGGAGAGTATGTGGACCAGACTGAACCACTCAAGATCCCGGGTTGCAAGCCGGTCCGACCAGAGGACGTGGTGGACCCGATGCTGGACCGATCCAACCAGCAGTACCACGAGAACATCCGGCTGGCTGGCGAGATCCCGATGGGAGATGGAATCTTGTTGAATGTGTGGGAGGAGTTGCAGGCCGAGACGCTCGCTGCATTGAGGAATGAGGAGTTTTTGGGCCGGGTTGTAAACGGTCCGGTATATACCATTGGGCCGCTCATTAGACCGGTCAGACCGGCCGGATTGGCGAAGGAGCTGCTGGAATGGCTGGATAAGCAGCCGAACGAGTCGGTGATGTTCGTCTCATTTGGCAGTGGAGGGACTATGTCAGCTGAGCAGCTGGTCGAGCTGGCTTGGGGATTGGAGCTGAGCCGACAAAGGTACGGTTTGAGATATGGACAACTTTGGGCACGGACACCGCCTAACAGAGCAAATTTTACATGCAATATAAGAAATATAGCAATATAATTTGTGAAGGTCGAACTTTATTCGACTCTCGTGGAAAAAAAAAAAGGGCCATTCTTTTCATAAATTCCATCGATAAGCCATTTTTGAATGATCCATTTAGTTTAAATCCTATCTTTATGATCATCTTCCGATTTTCTTTTTCCTCCTCTTAAGATCTTTTGCTTGGGATACCGACAGAGAAAAAAGAAAATTTTTTCTTAGGATAGTCACTTTTTCAGGTTACTATGTACATGCCATGTGGTTTTACTATTGAGAGGTCGGTTATAGGAATTTTTCCCCTTCCTCTAACCAATCTCTCGTTGAGGATGAAGGAAAATAGTCTTTTTCTCAATCAAAACAAATGCATTATTATTAGTAGGAATTAGCCAAACATTATGATAATAACATTTTTGTTAGGACCACTGTCAGTGTAAAGATCGCAGCACACATTCTTTATAGCTTTTGATATGTGGAAGAATTTGTTATTCCGAACTAGCCCGTGGTAGATATGTTATTCAATCCAATGATAATTTTTTTCACACTCGTGAAAGACCTAATAATAATCCTTTCATAAAAAAAGTGTGGCATGTATAAATTAAGCTTCGTTTAGTGCTCTGTGGTTTCATATTCTATAATTTCCTTCATCTTACAAATGTATACTTTTGTAGGTTTATATGGGTACTCCGGAAACCAATTGCTAAATCTCTTGATGGATCATTCTTTGATGTGGGCAAGGGATGCAGTGGTAATGAGCTTTTGAGCTTTCTGCCAGATGGATTCGTGGAATGTACTCGAGATGTCGGATTGATAGTCCCATCGTGGGCCCCACAAGTGGACATCCTGAGCCATCCATCTGTGGGCGGCTTCCTATCTCATTGCGGATGGAACTCAACCCTAGAGAGCATAGTGAATGGAGTGCCCATGATCGCTTGGCCACTGTACGCTGAGCAAAGGCTAAACGCGACACTCCTCGCAGAGGAGATTGGGGTGGCGATTCGGCCAAAGGAGTTGCCATCAAAGAAGATTGTGAGGAGAGAGGAGATAGAGAAGTTGGTGAGGACAATAATGGTGGAGAAAGAAGGGCACATGGTAAGAGCTCGAGTCAAAGAGCTCAAGAGCAGTGCAGAAAAGGCTATGACCAAAGGGGGTACTTCTTATGAGTCCCTACATAAAATGAAGGAAGATTGTAAAATGAGAATCCACCTGATTAAGAAAGCTCCCTAGGTAGTTGCATTTATGCATAACAGCAGTAGAATGGAAATGATAATGCAGATTCACAGTACAATGCTTGAATTGGCAAAGATTTGGTTGAAGTGTATTGATGATGTAGGACTCCTCCCTGTTCATGTATTCAATACTGAGGAGGCATCGCTTTCATTACTCTTCCAAAACAGTTCTCACTTAAATGAGCGACATAGTGTATTCACATATATTCAACACAAAAACCCTATCTCCTAACCATTTCTGTACCCACCACCAACTATTCACTGGTGCAAGCGTCAACTCGCTAGGACCATAAAATCGCCCCCTTAGGACATAGCACAACTGTCGGGTTGAGATCTGTTGTGCGATTGAGATATGCTGCATTTTAATTTAACGGTGAAAGATTACAAGAGCACAATGCTTCCTTAGGACCATAGAATCGCCCCTTACACTTCGAGTGAGATATGGTCCCTAAGAGATACCATGTCTCTTGAGCTTTTCACCGTTGCATCGAAAAAGAAAATACCACCACCGTTTAGAGTGAGATATGTTGAATGATTGAGATTTATTACATTTCATTCTTAATTTGAAAAAATTATACGGGGAAGATGTCTCTTGAAGACTATAGAATCGTCTTTCGCTCTTTAGGCAAGTCTATAGTCCTGTGAGGCAGGTGCTTCTTAAACTTTCTACCATTGGACCTTGAACCAAAAAAAAATTACACTATTTTAGGCTAAGATCTGTTGCATCTCAATCCAATATGGAAAGATTATAGAGGTATGATGTTTCTGGGGACTATAGAATCACGCATTAACTTTTTCACATAATATGAGCAGATTGCACAGAAGTAGTCCATCATAAGTTGACATTCTTCACATTTCACTGATTAAGAATCCTTTATCTTAAAAAGGGACAGATATCTTGATAAGTTTACACAAAAACACATTGTCATAAATAGTTCCGTGGGAATGATGTTTAACTTTAATATATCGACCCTGAAAAGTGCCTGGGGATTAAGGGCGCCACCAAATGGAGCAAAACATGATTAGGCGCGATGTCAAGGAATCGACCAAGCCTTTCCACATCTAATGCTTGTTTTATTCCCTCGTCTGTAACTTCTCTTGCCGAAGTTTTTGTCAGCGTTAGGTGCGCAAATACGACGAAATAGAGTGTAAGGTGAGAAAAAAAAATTGAGACACAAGATTTATCTCGGTTCACCTTTAAACTAAAGCTCCATCCGGCAGGGGATTTAACTATAATTAGCACCCCATCCTCATGTTACAACTCTCAATTATTAAAGAAAGAGCAGCTATTCATAGACCCAAATCCAAACTATTAATAAAATATAGGCCCAAACTATAAAAGCCATCCGGTGGCCCGAAGGTGTGACTTCTTATGACTCCCATGCCTTCTCGTTGATAAAGAGTATGAACCACACTCAAACATATTTTAAGGTTTACAAACAAATGACAGGGAAGTGAAATCTACTAAGAGCGAGTGTCCATGCATTGGTCTGGCAAACATTCATCTACCATCGGGAGTGCATCGAGTGTGTTCCAACGAGCAATCCGCTCGATGAAGGATGAGCGATTCCTCTTCCAAAGCAAAGAACACAGCGACATACATGGCGTTTGTGCACAATCTTTTGATGGTAATAAAAGTTGAACTTCTTTGCTGAAATGCCCCTTTTACTAAGATATACACAGACAGAAGAATTATTACCACATGCGTCTAGGACAATCCTTTCGGACCCGCTATACATGTGACGAAGGCGCTATATCCATAGAGGACCACAGATTCGTCCCAAGTCTCTTATTAGGGGATATTGTTGAGTCGATTTCATACATATGCTGTCAAGTTTGAGCTTGACTTGACTCATGTTTCAGGAGCTTCGAAACTCAACTCATCTCGAGCTCAATCGAGTATTGAGTTTCCTGCTTAATCTCGGCGCAAATGAGAAGTTCAGACACATGACCTTGATTCACTCAACTGGATTATAATTATTAAAATATTTAAATCTTAATCTAACAACTTAAACTTTTGAAACAGTTGGAAGTCGTCTTACAAATTTTCATCTAAAAAGGTTTTGAGTTGAAATCTTTCCCCACCCATTATTTGCCTCTCTTATGATATATTTTCTTGCTTAGTTGTAGGTTAAAATATTTAGACATTAAATTATTTATTCATCCAAAAACTTAAAATTTAGAACAATTGATGGTTGTGCCTCAAATTTTCACAACTTATAAATGAATATCGAATTCAAGCTAGAGCTTGAGTTTGATAAGCTTGAATTTTTTTCCCTACACTTACATTTTTGTCGGTATACCGTGTAAATTTAAGAATTCTTTATTTACTCATATAAAATCATATGCTTTTGAAAAAAAATCCTCAAAGTTTGATTAGGCTCACGAGCCTGTCAAGTTTGATTCTCAACTACTTAAAGACCCCCCTCCCCCTGCGTTATAGTTGAGATATCTTCTTCTCACTCTCTCAGCTTCACTTCATTCCATAGATTTCGACCTCTTCTCAGCTCATCGATGGAGAAGCCGAAAAAGCTCCATGCGGCGCTCCTCTCGAGCCCAGACATGAGCCACGTCATCCCTGTCGTCGGGCTCGGCAAATCGCCAACCATGGCTTCAAGGTGACCGTCTTCATCCTCCCCATGTAGGCCTCCTGCGCCGAGGCCAAGATCGAGTCTACCATGACCCCCAAGCTCCTCGACGTTGTGGATCTCCCCGCCCCCTGGCCTCTCAGCTGTGTGCCTCGGCTGGGATGCTGGCATGGTCATGAGGCCAGCGGTCATGATGCGCGAGGCCTAGCCATCATACAGGTCCACGCTAGCGGCAATGGAGGCCTGGCTTAATGTCCTCACCGTGGACTTGTACACGACGGCGCATCCGTGCATTGGCGATGAGTTGGGGATCCCCAAGTACATCTACGTCCCTTCCAACGCATGGTTTCTTGGTTGCTCCTACATTCGCCGACGCTGGACAGGGAAGTGAAGGGAGAGTATGTGGACTGGACCGAATCCCTCGAGATCACGGGTTGGAAGCCAATCCAACCAGAGGACGTGGTGGACCCGACGCTCGATCTGAGCAATCTCAGGAAGAAAGAGAAAAAAGATAAAAAAAGAAAAAGAAAGAAAAGACAAAGAAAATAAAAAATATATAAAAAAGATAATAAAACATTATCTATGTCGACGCTGTATCATAAAGGATGGCTGATGTCCAATAAAATAATAATAATCATGATGATTGTTGAAAGTCAAATTGTTGAAAGTCAAACAATTAAAGGGATTTTCCATCATGGTTGTTAAGGTGCATGCTTGGACTTGTTAATGACAAGAAATTTCATGTGTTGGTCTATAATTTCTTGGCTTAAATTTGTAAGTGCACGCAAAATTCAACGGCCTCTCTCTTGGTAATCGTTTAGGTGTCAAATTTTGTTGTGTGCTTCCAAAATAAGTATATCAGATTCTTATCTCTAGAGCTTCTCTGTTTATCTCATGGGGGGAACGCCTAGGCAATCCGGTGTGCTTTCAATGAGCATTTTCCTTCGCTTGACAGGCATGATTGGCTGGGTGCAACTCATGGGGCAACACATCTTTAAGGAAAAGAAAAAGAAGAGGCTGAACGTTCTTGATAGGGAAAAGACAAGACAAGGAGCGTTTTCACAAAAAGAAAAAGAAAAGACAGAGAGGCAGCGGCCCAGAGGAAAAGAAACACTTTAGATTTGATGATGATATCTTGTCCGAATCGATTAAAATTTCAGCATGTGATTCATGAGATTAAGATCTATGAGTTAATTGATCTTGTTTGTTGAAATCTTTTTTCGAATTGTCTTTCAACTTCCAGAGTTCTCTTGCTCATTCGTTTATTTGCCTTTATGATGATATTATATTATCGTATCGTCGATGTGTTGAGCCTTAATAGTGTGATTATAGATGAATTATTGTATATCCTATTATACAGGATGATTAGTGAAAGTTTTGAATAATCTTGTGATTTTTATCGAATTGAATTTTTCACTTAAAAATTATTAATGTTGTTTTTTTGCTTTATCTTTAATTATGGATTTTTCATGTAAAAATTACACGTCAATCACATCTTCCCTCTCTCACAACCAAAAGTCTACAGATGCAGCCCAACCATCATTCTTCCACATTTCAATGATTGAGAATCGTAGATCTTAAAAACCAACAGGATATGGTGACAAGTTGCAGAAAAAAAGTTCATTAAAACATCAGTTTTGTTAGTTGTGTAAGCGAAATATCTATAAATACCGAAGCATGGGTGCCTGGTGACTAAGGACGCTATCAGATCGCCTGCCTGTCTTTTCTCCCTATATTATATGTTAAATCTTATGAATCCTTCGCCTACTCCGGTCATATTATATGCTTTAAAAAAGATATCTTACAAGCTTAATTAAGCTCGCGACCATATCAAGTCGACTATGACAAGTCAGAGCTATCTGTAAGTTTTGCACGTCTAATCTCAAATAATTGTCGAGCGGACCCCGGCTTACTGACGTTCCCGATCGAATGGCTTGATTACAATCACACGAAGTTGGGTGCCTGTAACTATTTAATACCCCTTCCGCCAAACCTGTGTGGTAGGCAAAACACCCTCTTCGTACAACACTCTCGGCCTCGCTTCTTCACATAGATGTCGATCTCTTTTTCCTCCAACTCGTCCATGGAGACGCCGAAAAGGCTCCATGCGGCGCTCCTCTCGA
The DNA here is from genome assembly GCA_014182375.1 of Eucalyptus virginea. Taxonomy (NCBI): domain Eukaryota; kingdom Viridiplantae; phylum Streptophyta; class Magnoliopsida; order Myrtales; family Myrtaceae; genus Eucalyptus; species Eucalyptus virginea. The sequence goes on along the minus strand of CM024521.1, from coordinate 21,774,967 downwards.
GCCTCGGCATGGGCCACCTCGTCCCCATCATTGAGCTTGGCAAGCGCCTTGTCGCTGACCACGGCTTTGAGGTGACCGTCTTTGTCCTCCGCTCGCAGACCTCCCGCGCTGAGGCCGAGATCATTGAGTCCGCCATGACCCCCAAGCTTCTTGACATTGTGGAGCTCCCACCCCCTGACCTCGCGGCCACGGGCCTCAGCCCCGACGAATCTGTGTTCGCGAGGCTCGCGGCCATGATGCGCGAGGCACGGCACGTGTTCAGGTCTGCACTCCTGGCAATGGAGGCGCGGCCTGATGTCCTTATTGTGGACTTGTTCGGGACGGAGCATCTATGCATTGGCGACGAGCTGGGAATCCCCAAGTACGTCTACGTCGCTACCAGTGCATGGTTTCTTGCGTTGCTCCTTCACTCGCCAACGCTGGACAAGGAAGTCAAGGGAGAGTACGCGGACCGGACCGAACCGCTCGAGATCCCGGGTTGCAAGCCGGTCCGACCAGAGGACGTGACGGACCCGATGCTGGACCGGTCCCAACTGCAGTACCGCGACTACGTGCGGATTGCTGAAGAGATCCCGATGGGAGATGGAATCCTGTTGAATGTGTGGGAGGATTTGCAGGCCGGGACGCTCGCCGCACTGAGGAATGAGGAGTTCTTGGGCCGGGTCGTGAACAGTCCGGTCTATACCGTTGGGCCGCTCATTAGACCTGTCAGACCGGCCGGTTTGGAGAAGGAGCTGCTCGAATGGCTGGATAAGCAGCCGCGCGAGTCGGTGTTGTTCGTCTCGTTTGGGAGTGGAGGGACTTTGTCGGCTGAGCAGCTGGTCGAGCTGGCTTGGGGATTAGAGCTGAGCCGACAAAGGTACGGTCAGAAATTTTTCATGCAAAACGTGCTCCACGAGGCATTAGGTGGAGTGGAGCATGTTGCCCGCTTTAAGAAAAAGAAAAACATATTTTGTTTGTTTTATGTTTTTTTTTTCTTAATCAAATGCAGTGCCCGTTCTTTATTAGCGTTTGATACGTGAAAGAAACCGTTATACAGCACTCACCCGGGGTAGATATATAATTCAACGACGAATGCGTAATTTTTTTTTCATACTTGTGGAAAACCTAATAATAATCCAAAAAATTTATAAAAAAAGTGTGGCATGTATAAATTAAGCTTCGTTTTAGTGTTCTTTAGCTCTATATTTTATAAATTTCTTTCATCTTACAAATGTATAATTTTGTAGGTTTATATGGATACTCCGGAAACCAATAGCCAAATCTCTGGATGGATCGTTCTTTGATGTGGGAAAGGGAGGTGGTGATGATGAGCTTTCGAGCTTTCTGCCGGATGGATTCGCAGCACGTACTCGGGAAGCGGGATTAATACTCCCATTGTGGGGCCCACAGGTGGATATCTTGAGCCATCCATCTGTAGGCGGGTTCCTGTCTCATTGCGGATGGAACTCGACCCTAGAGAGTATACTAAACAGAGTGCCCATGATTGCCTGGCCATTGTACGCCGAGCAAAGGCAAAATGCGACACTCCTCGCAGAGGAGATCGGGGTGGCGATCCGGCCAAAGGAGCTGCCATCGAAGAAGATTGTGGGGAGGGAGGAGATAGAGAAGTTGGTGAGGATGATAATGGTAGAGAAAGAAGGGCACAAGATGAGAGCTAGAGTCAAAGAGCTCAAGAGCACGGCCGAAAAGGCTGTGATCAAAGGAGGTACTTCCTATGGGTCCCTACGTAGAATGAAGGAAGATTGCAAAATGAGGATTCATCAGATTAATAAAGCTCATTAAGTCATTGCACGTGTGTGTAACGTCAGATGGAATAATAATGCAGATTGACAGGACGATTCTTGAACTAGCAACGATTTGCTTGAAGTGTATTGATGATGTAGGACTCCTACGTGTTCATGTATTCAATATTGAGGAGACATTACATTCATTACTCTCCCAAAAACAGTTGTCATATTGACAAGCAATTAAGTGTATTCACAATATTCAACACAAAAAAACCCCACCTCGATCATGGACAAATTGCTCACATAGAGAGGGGCATCAACGGAAAAGATGGTGATGGAAGGAGGTATTAGGCTGGGTTGACTCCCATGCGGAGAAAACCCAATAAATTATAAGTTCAAAGGTTTAAGCCCATATGATAGTCCATATGGAGAAATAAGATTTCTCACTATCTTTATGCAGTAGAAAAAAATGTTTGTTGAGACATAGTAGTAAGAGAGAAAAAAAATCCGAAAATCTGGGAAAGGGGCAGTATCTGAGTATCAACAAGCTAATGTTGGAGGTCAATTTGTGGTTTGAATGAGCTAAAATTTTTGCAGCATGCTCATGACATATTCTACTTGAATTTGATCGATTTGATTTTCACTTGAAGCCCCCTACATTAGATTTTTTGTGGGATGAACCAACCTTGTGTTTTAGGTTAGATTTAACCTTGATCTCTTGTGAAATTCATGTATATTGCCAAAAATAGTGGCCTTGATGTTATTGATGCTATGTACCTCTAGTTTAACTAGAGAAGAATTTTGCTCACCCAATTTTGTTAAAAGTGAAGATTTTGGATGGACTCAGATCCCATGGTTTTTTATCCCTTACATCAAGGAGGTTTTTCATGTAAAAAATAATCGCCTTGTGTTTGTGGGTGTTTGATATTAATAATGCTCCATCTTATCACTTCATGTTAGATTTGCACAAGAGGAAAATTGTTTTGTTCTACTGCACTAATCTGTTATTGTTCATTTGTCACTATTCTCCCAACGGGAGGAAGACAAAGGCTTAGAGCGATTGGCTAGACCTGATCCTATGTTGAGCAACCACGAGCACCTCTATTAATGGGTGAGCAAGGGCTTGATGTTTGCAAAAAGGATCATTTTCTTAGGCCTGAACCCAAAGCCAGAACAGTTGCTCAAGTTTTCCAGCTATAATTATGATGAAAATAATTCTTCCTTTTGAAAATTAAATTCCTAACTCTATCCTTTATAATGTACAATCTTGTGATATGCCCATCTTATTTTTTTATTCCATTTCGTATAAGATTATCTTTTTCTGTCCCCTTTTAGAGATAATTTTGATTTATTTACCCATTTTATGTCTTTTCCTCTAAAAATCGTTAAGAAATATAGAAAGCTGACATTGCCTAAGCAATTGGGCGAGCCTTGGCCATTTGACCTCGCCTGTAGATTTCAAGCCTCACCACGCTTGGTGGGGTAACGTATTTAACGTGCTTGAGGTGATCAGACCAACCTTGTTCGGGACGCGATGTCCATCGTCGTTTTAGTCGAGCACAAGTTGATGTACCTTAGGGTAGTTCAGTCTTTTCAAACGAAGTTCCTTTTGATTCTTATCAAGGCAATGCCATATCAAGTTGCTGCACCGTTTTCTTGTGTTGAGAAAAAAAAAATGTCCAAAAGACTCACAATGATTTTTTGTGGCACAACCATCAAGTTCAAATCTTTTGAATGATTAAGATATGTTGCAATTCAATTGAACGTTGAAAGATTATAAGAGCACAATGCTTCCTTAGGATTATAGAATCACCCTGTATTCTTCGAGTGAGTTATGGTCCCTAAGAGACACCGTGTCTTGTAAGCTTTTCACCATTAGAATGAAAAAGAAAAATATCACAATCATTTGAATTGTGATCTATAAACAACCTAGATTTATTACGTTTCAATCCATGGTGAAAATTAAACAGAGAAGATGACTCTTAAAGGCTAAAGAGTTGCCTTTAACTCTTCAGGCAAGCCCATGGTCTTGGGAGAAACGTGCCTCTTAAACTTTTTATCGTTGGATTTGGCAGCAAAAAAGAAATAACACTAGTTTAGGTGGAGATATCTCGTATTTCAATCCAACAACAAAAGATTATGGAGACATGATATTTCCTGGAAACATAGAACCTCGTGTTAATTTTTTTTATATATATTATGAGCAAATTATGCAAAAGTAGTCCTATCATAAGTCTCGACGTTGTTCACGTTTTATTGATGAAGAATCTTTATCTTAGAAAGGGACGTATATCTTGATAAGTTCAAAAAAAAAAAAAAAAAAGAACTGTCAAACATTTGTTTAGATAGTTCTGTGAGAGAAACGTTTAACTTTAGTATGTTAATCATGAAAGGGGCTTGGCGAGTAAGGGTGCTATCAAATGGAGCAAAACATGATTATGACATCAGTGGTCCTCTCTTTTTCTTGAGCAATGTCATGGAATCGACCAAGCCTTTCCACATCTAATGCTTGTTTTGTTCCCTTTTCTGTAACTTTTCATGTTGAAGCGTTTGTCAAGATTAGATGCACAAATACAACGAAATAGAGGGTAATGTGAGAAAGGAAAGTTGAGACACAAGATTTACTTTGTTCACTTGTAAATTAAGACTACATATAGCAGATGATTTCACTATAATTAGCAACCGCTGCGTCTCTATTTGATTTCAATTATAAGAGAAAAATATTATATATAAGTGGCACAATTAAGTAGATATTCATAGGTCTAAACCTAAACTACCAATAAAGTACAAGTCTAAATAATAAAAGCCTTTTGGTGACTTGGGGATATTGTCTCTGCGACCCTCATGCCTTCTTGTCAAAGAGGGAGGATGAACCACAACCCCATAATTTTTAGAGTTCATGAACAAATGCCATGGGAAGTGAAATTTACTAAGAGTGTCCGTGCATCGGTTTGCCGGACATTCACTTATCGTCGGGAGTGCACAGAGTGCGTTTCAACGAGGAATCCACTCAATGATGAAGTATGAGCGAATCCTCTTCGGAAGCAGAGAACCCGATGACGCACATGGAGTTATGTGCATAAGCTTTTGGTGGTAATAAAATTTGGAACTTCTTTGCTGAATAGTCCTCAGAAATGCCCCTTTCCACTCAGGTAGACACACATAAATGAATTATTTACAAACTTGCGTCTAGTATAATCCTTTCGGACCTATTATAGATGCAACGACGGCGCAATATCCACGACCATAGACTTGCCCCAGTCTCTCATTAAGGGATATTGTTGAGTAGAATTTACACATACAGTGTTAAATTTGAGGGGAAAATTATCCAAAAAATCCTAAATCTATTGCACTTTAACAATCTTAGTCATATATCGTTCAATTTTGCTAATTGAATCCTAAATCTTTTCATATTTTATCAATTGAGTATATTCGGCCAATTTTGGTCCAAAATTGATGACATAGTCGTTGACAGTCCTATGTAGCACGGTCATCAACTATCAATGCTAATATGAATATTTTTTCATATATTTTTGGAAATTTTAATAATATTTTTGGTTATTTTATTTTATTTTATTTTTTTATTTGGCCTAAGCATCAGCAAGGGTCGGTGGCCAACCTCCATCGGCCATAGGTGAGGGTCGAACGCCTCACCGGCATTGGGTGAGGACGTTGCGACCCTTGCCCAGGCTGGAGCAAAAAGGCATACGTTCTGGTGGACTCAATTAACAAATCGTGAAAAGATTTAGAACTCAATTGGTAAAACATGAAAATATTTATGACTCAATTGAAAAGTCTATGACTATATTGGCTAAAGTCCAATAAGTTTAGAACTTTCTAAAGAATTTTCCTCAAGTTTCAACTTGACTTGACTCATGTTTTAGGGGTTCGAAACACAAGCCATCTCGAGCTCAATTGAGTATTGAATTTCTTGCTTAATCTTGGTGCAAATGAAAAATTAAGATACACAACCTTGATTCAACTCAACTCAACTATAATTGTCAAAATATTTAAATCTTGATTAAACAGTTTAAGGTTTTGAAATTATTAGGAGTAGTCTAACAAATTTTCATATAAGGTCTCGAATTTAAATCTTTTCAAACCCCTTATCTACCTTCCTTAATATATATTTTCCTACTTGGTTTTAGGTTAAAGTCCACCTTACGCCTTAGAGCAAGGGTCAAAATATTTAGAGAATAATTCACGCATTCATAAAAAAACTTAAACTTCAAAACAATTGATAATAGTATCATAAATTTTCATAACTTGAAAATGAATATCGAATTCAAGCTAGAGCTCAATTTTAGTAAGCTTGAATATTTTTGCCTACACTTACGTGTTTATCGGTATACCAAGTAATTTTAAAAATTTCTTTATATATTCATAATATTATGTGCTTTTGGAAAAAAAAAAGATCGTAATTGTTTGACTAGGCTCACGAGCTTGTCAAGTTTGACTCTTAGCTTCTTTAAGACCCCCTCCCCGGTCCCCCTGTGTTATAGCTGAGATATCTTCTCCACACACACTCTCAACTTCATTTCATTCCATAGATTTCGACCTCTTTTCCTCCAACTCATTGATGGAGAAGCCGATAAAGCTCCATGCGGCACTCCTCTCGACCCCTGGCATGGGCCACCTCGTCCATATCATTGAGCTCGGCAAGCGCCTCATCGCCGACTATGGCTTTATCCTCCCCATGTAGTCCTCTTGTGCCGAGGCTGAGATCATTGAGTCCGCCATGACCCCCAAGCTCCTAGACGTCATGGAGCTCCTCCCCCCTGACCTCTTGGTCCCGTGCCTCACCCAGGATGTTGCTTGAGGCCCGCAATCATCATGCACGAGGCCCAGCGAGTGTTCAGGTCTGCACTAGCGGCGATGGAGGCCCGGCCTAATGTCCTCATCGCGGACTAGTTTGGGACGGAGCATCTATGCATTGGCAACGAGTTGGGGATCTACAAGTACCTCTACGTCCCTTCCAAGTTCCAACGCATGGTGTGACATCCTGAATTTCTCAACCTGTTTTCTACTGAATTAATCAGGCATTTCGTTGACGCGTTTATAGGGCTATTTTCAGAGCCGATCACTCTTGAGATAACTAGACCGTCTGGGTAAGTAATTAAGAAATTTTAGGGCAATAAACTTGAGAATTCAATCAGGAATCGGCTTCTCGACCATGCTCATCTTTAGAGGTCATTGCGGTACAGTTAAAAATCGATTTAAGACTAGAGATAGGTCTGGTTGACTGAGATGTGTGGCCGATCGTGGGTGACTTCACTAAATTAGAAAATTCTCGTCGACTAACACTAATATGATTTTACTGTCGTTTTGGTACCCTGTGTTCGTATTTGAATCATCGGGATTTTCACGACAATCAAGAGTCGTCATTGAGTCGAATGGGTTCATAGTGGTTCAAAGAAAATCGACCACGGGTCATTTGCCCTAAAAAGTTATGAAAACCACCCGATAGCCTAGGTTACGCTAAAAATGCGCTAAATGGAAATTAACCGCCGATTCAAGTCTGATTTCAGAAATTGAAAGTTTTGTCATGTCACAATAAATTTTAGGATCCACGACTCAGTCTCAGAAGATTTTTCTGACACCCGGCACTTTTTGGGAAAAAGTCGTCGCCGGATTGTTTTTGTGCAGAAAATACCGAAGATGGTTTTCGATTTCGAAATTGAGAAGCATGATGTATTATTGGATGAGGAAAATTGTCAATTGAGGCATTGAAGTGCCAATTGATTTTGTAGGGGTCAAATGAGATTAAATCAAGCAAAGATCGGTGTCCAATTGAAAGGGGTTTGTGCCAAAATTCGTGTACCCCCACCAAGCCACAACCTTTGGACCATTTTGGCTTCTAGAAGAGGGTGTCATGTTGGATCATTGAAGACCAAGTAATTATACATGGCCTAGGATGATTTGTGGAAGATATTAAATATCAAGCTTAAGGGCCCCTCACCTCTCATCACAACCCTCTCTCTTTGTCTACCCCTTTTCTCGAGCGAGACCCCACGCCATCTGCTTGTCTCTCTCTCCATTTCGATCACCACAGCCAGCGAAAGGGAAAAACTGGAAATGCCGTTCGTTCGTGCTTCTCTCTTAGCCGCGCCAGTCCCCACCGAACGAAGACAGCACAACTCAGCAGCTGCTCCATCTTCCATGCCCTGTGTTCGCCCAGTCCACGCGTCCAGGTCAACCGAAGCTGCTCCTTGCCGTTTGTTGACCCTGTCGGTCACTCACGCCATTCAACTCCAGCGCCGAACGAAGACTCCACCACTTCGCTTCATCTTCGCAAAGGCTTGGCCGTCCACGCCTCCACCTGTGTTGGTCAATCAAAGAAGCTGTCCTCACCGGTTGTTGACCACCGAAGCCCACGCCAGCACGCCCACTTCCATTAACAATTGTCCCTTGGTCAACAGCCAAGTCTTCTCTCCTCTGTTCCTTCGTCCACCATCGACTCGCTCTCTCCTCCATTCTCTCGGCCAGCTGCTTCCTCTCCGTGGCCTGCGTTTCCTTCGTGCGTGACGTCAGCCACGAAGCCAGTTCGTGGATCAGCCAACAAAGCTAGAAGCCCACCGTCCACGAAGCAGATCGAGAAATCCAGCAGCTCCAGCGTCCGGGAGCCCAGCAGCTCAATTGAGGCCCTGTTGAAATCTTCAAGCCCAATTCCAGCAAATCAATTGAAGCCCAGCCCACAATTTGAAGCCCATCTTCAGCAGGCCCAATCCAACTTGGGTTCAGCCCAAAATAAAAAAACAAATCTCAGTTAGGCTGAGATTTGTTGGGCCAAGTCCAAGGCCCGGTCCAAGCTCGCCGGTGTTGTCAAAAGTCCGATTTCGGCCACCATCACGTCGCCGTCGTGGTGATCCAGTCTTTGCTCTTATCAAGTGAGTTTTGCTCACTGATCCCTTATTAGTCGGTGAATTATGCTTATGGGTTGATTAGATTTAATTAAGTACAATTAGGTGGATATATTAGATTAGAGTAATTAAATTAGAGACTTATTGATGCATGTTAGGCAAATGGATATTGTAGTTAGCAAGGAAATAGGTCATGGTATTTATTGAGCAAGTCTCGGTAATTTTCCAGGCTCGTATCGGCTTCTAATTAGGATATAATGGCCATAAGTTGGATTTATTGCATTTATTTAATATTTTCCGTAATTATTTAATTAATTATTTATTTTCCGGAAATTAAAATGATAAGGATAGCCGACGACCGAAATTTTGTCTTGATTCCAATGGTGCTTTCTGTTTATTTATTCGAGTATCAGATTATGAAAATTGAGTGAAATTGGTGATTATGAGAATTTATCCCAAAATTGAAAAATGTCAGTACTTGAAGGGAAATTAAGTGTGCGAGGTTGTGAGTTGGATTAAAGATTGCCAGGTGGGGCCGTGATGTCACCAAGTCTAGAAAATTTGCCAGGTGGGGCCGTGATTCCACTAAGTCTAAATTTGCTGAGTGGGGTCGTGATTCCACTAAAAATAAATTAAGCCTGTAGGGCCGTGATTCAGAGTCAAGAATGAATAGTCGGGATGACTGTGTGATGGTCTTAATGACATGTAATCGACTAAGTCGATTGATCGTTAAGTCGATCTGACTGATTAGGTGTTATGATTGTCAGTGTTTATTATTTGAACTAACTTGTAGGAATGAAACTGAGGCCAAGGTAAGCTCTTTGATCCATGATGTACTTAGGCAGCCCTCATGGTGTATTTTATTACTAATCTGGTCTTAGGAGGAAGAACTTGTTGAGATGTTGTCTCACTAGTTATTGAATGACCATTTTCAGGTCCTTAGATGATGTTCGTGGAGGACTTGAAGTCCTGAAGTTTGGGGGAGTGAAGGAAACATAATCGGCAAACCTGTCTGACTCGCTAATCATAGGACAACACCTTTTTGTTTAAGCCGATAATTTTGTAAGCAATCTGATGATGTAAATAAACCCATGTATTTATAAAAAGTTGGTTTTGGTTTGAAAAACTTATGGCCCTACTTTGCTATCCTATTGTATTATTGTCTAAGGATTATTTATATGCTTCCACATGCGTATATTAATAGAAATAGGTCAGCGATGCGTCCTGGGACATCGCTATCATATCGACCAAGCAAGGATGGGTACGTGCTCGGAGGGTCGGGGCGTGACATCCCAATTAAGTGGTATCAGAGCATGGTCATTAGAAATTGGGAGTGATAAGGTGCGATGGATTATGGGATAGTGGTAGGAGAAATATTTAAATTCATGCTGGTGCATGTCAGTGATAGTTGTTTGGTAAAATTGTTTGTCGTATGTGAATCGCTCATCTTCTAATCCAGTGTGGATTTGGAAGTCAGGTTTCAATAGAAAAGACTGAGCCATGAACGAGCTAGAGCAGAGAACTCCGAGTAAGAGGATTGTTAGGCCTACAGCTCGGGTTAGGTCACCAACCAGGGTCGGTACTCGAGGAGGCAGAGGTAGGGCACAGGCACAGGCACAGGCCAGTGCTAGTGGAATAGCACCACATCGAGTGGGTGCTGAAGTAGCAGTCTCGGGTGAGCAAGGAACTATTGGAATCAACCAGGCTATGGATTCCATGAGGGAATTGATGGGGCAGCAGGGCCGAGACCAAGCCGCTGCTTTCACTGCCGCTGTTGCAGCCGCCGCTTTCACCGCCGCTGTTGTAGCCGCCGCTTAAGCCGCCGCCATTGCTACTATTGTCGCCGCTGCTGAGGCCGCCCCCACTGCAGCACCTGTCGCTGCACCCGCAGTCGTTCCTGCAAAAGGTCCGCCAGGAATCGTAGTCGCTGGGAGATCGATTCATAACCTAGTGGAACATTTTTTAAAATTGAATCCGCCTCAGTTCATAGGGGCAGGAAACCCCAAAGTTGCTGCTTTATGGGTACAGAAACTGGAGAAGGCTTTTGCACTGCTGATGTACAATGAGACTGAGAAGGTAGCCCTTGCAACTTACCAACTGGAGGAAGTTGCAGATACTTGGTGGAGGACTACCCAAGGAGCAGTATTTCCAGAAGGTGTCATCCCAGACTGGATCGCCTTCCTTGCGGCTTTTAATGGCAAGTATTTTTTAGAGACTGCTAGAGAGATGAAAATGACAGAGTTTTAGCGTCTTCGCCAAGGCTCCCTAACCGTTGACCAATATGAGGCGAAGTTCGCTGAACTATCGCAATATGCTCTTGAATTAATAGCGAATCCAGTGAACCGAGTGAGAAGGTTCAGGGAAGGATTCAAGCTGGATTTAAGGAGTACATTGATTTCTCTGAACCTGAGAACTTATAATAACCTTTATGAGAGAGCCCAGATGATCGAGAGAGATCAGAATGAGAGAGCCGCCTCGTCTGGATCAAGGTTTAATTCCAACAGAGATGCAAAACGACATTGGAAGAGGCCCATGGTCGGAGGAAGATTCCAGATTCCACCTAATAGAAAGAGTGGAATTAGTAAATTTGGGCCTAGCCAGAATGGAGTATGTCGCTGGTGTGGAAGGCGACAAGGATCTGCCCCATGCTAATTTAGGCCGGGCACTTGTTTTGAGTGTGGCCAGCTGGGTCACATGGCCAGGAATTGTCCAAAAAGGATAAGAGGACAACCGCAGTTGCTGCCACCGCCACTGATGAGACAGATTAGAGGGTATGCCCCTTAGAATGCACCGTAGGGAGGACAGCAAAGACCTCCAGTTCATGGCACCGTGTACGCAATTACACAAGGTTAGGCATAAGCTGCGCCTGACGTGATTACATGTACGGTCTCGCTCAACGATCAACCTGCTTATGCTTTGTTTGATTCGGAAGCAACTCATTCCTTCATTGCCGAGCAATATGTTAGGATGCTAGGGTTAAGTCCTATATTGTTGGAGTCGGCAATTTGCATATCTACACCATTGAAAGATAAAGTTATTGCTGTTTTAGGATGTTCAGGGTGCAAGTGAGAGATTGGTGAGCGAGTGGGGAAAATTGACTTGTTAGTCCTAGCCATGTATGATTTTGATTTGATAATTGGCATGGACTGGCTCACCAGTCAACGAGCTAAAATGGACTGCTATCGTAAAGCGATTCAGTTTGACCCGTTAGGGGGTAAGAGCTTCAAGTTTGTCGGGAATTGAGGAGGACCCTCGATTGTCCTGATCTCATCGCAAGAGACAACTCATCTATTAGGCAAGAGTTGTCGAGGGTACTTGGCGACTGTCGTGGATACGACAGTTGAGGAATTGAAAATGGAAGATATTTCAGTGGTACAGGAGTTTCCAGATGTCTTTCCAAATGAATTGTCAGGGTTACCGCCAGAAATGGAGATTGAATTTGTAATTGAACTAGCACTAGGGACAGAACTGATTTCGAAGGCACCTTATCGGATGGCGTTATCTGAGTTGAAGGAACTGAAGGTGCAGATGCAAGAGTTATTGGATAAGGGATTTATTTGCCTTAGTGCATCACCTTAGGGAGCACCAGTTCTGTTTGTAAAGAAGAAAGATGGTTCGTTGCGTCTGTGCATCGACTATCGGCAACTTAATCAGGTAACGATCAAGAACAAGTATCCGCTGTCGAGGATTGATGACTTGTTTGATCAATTGCAAGGGGCATCGATTTTCTCAAAGATCGACTTGAGGATAGGATATCATCAGCTGATGATTAGGAAAGAGGATATTCCTAAGTTAGCATTTCGTACTCAATATGGCCATTATGAATTCACAGTAATGCCATTCGGATTGACAAATGCTCCAGCTGCATTCATGGATATGATGAACATAGTGTTTAAGGAATACCTAGTTTAGTTTATAATCGTGTTCATCGATGATATCTTGGTCTATTCAAGAAGTGATGAAGAGCATGAGAATCATCTGAGATTAGTACTTCAGACCTTAAGAACTCACCAACTATATGCTAAGTTTAGCAAATGCGAGTTTTGGTTGACTCGTGTTGTGTTATTAGGTCATGTGATTTCCAGAGAAGGAATCTCTGTCGACCCGAGCAAGATAGAAGCCGTAATCAAGTGGCCAAGACCGACAACAGTAATAGAGATAAGAAGTTTTCTGGGTTTGGCAGGTATTACAGACGGTCTGTGGAAGGTTTCTCATCGTTAGCCTCGCCTCTGACAAAGCTCATGAAGAAAAACGAGAAGTTCATATGGACAGACAAGTGCGAGCGTAGTTTTCAAGAGCTGAAGGAAAAGCTGACTACCGCACCAGTACTGACGATTCCATCTGGTCATAGAGGATTCAAGATCTATAGTGATGCGTCTTTTAGAGGATCGGGTTGCGTGTTGATGCAACATGGTAGAATGGTTGCATACGCGTCCCGTCAGTTGAGGCCCCATGAGCAGAATTATCCAACGCATGACTTAGAGCTCGCGGCGATTATCTTTGCCTTGAAGATTTGGAGACATTATCTATGCGGGGAAAAGTTCCAGATCTTCACAGACCATAAGAGTCTCAAGTACCTGTTCTCTCAAAAGGAGTTGAACATGAGACAATGCTGATGGATGAAGTTATTGAAGGATTACGACTGTGATATTCTATATCATTTGGGGAAGGCGAATAAAGTCGCCGATGCTTTGAGTCGAAAGTCTTCAGTAGCTTACCTACTGATCAAGGAGTGGAACTTAATCGAGAGAGCACGAGATTCGGTGTTCAAATTTGAGGTAGGCCACCTTTCGAGTTTTATGGCCACCCTCAGAATTGAGCCGGATGTTCAGGTTAGAATCAAGCTACTCCAACCGACAGATTCAAATGTACGGAAGATAATTCAAGAGGACCCTGATAAAAGAAATGTTGATTTTCAGGTTTCTAATGATGGAGTACTGAGGTTCCATGGGCGTTTGGTTGTACCTGACAGTGTAGAGCTTAGAGATGATATTTTATCTAAAGCACATCGTAGCAGCTACAGCGTTCATCCTGGAAGTACCAAGATGTATCAGAATCTACGTTAACACTATTGGTGGTCAGGTATGAAGGCAGACATCGCCAAGCATGTCACCAAGTGTTTGACGTGTCAGCAAGTAAAGGCCCAGCATTGCAAGCCGGGAGGATTTTTGCAACCTCTTGCGATCCCAGAATGGAAGTGGGAGCATATCACGATGGACTTCGTGACTGGACTACCAAGGAGTCAAAGAGGAAATGATTCAATTTGGGTAGTGGTCGACAGATTGACAAAGTCGGCCCACTTCATTAAAATTCGAAAGGACCTGAGTCTGGATAGACACGCAGACCTGTATGTGCGTCAAGTGGTTCGAATGCATGGAGTGCCAGTTACGATAATCTCAGATAGAGACCCAAGATTTACTGCTGCTTTTTGGAAGAGCTTGCAGAGTGCTTTAGGTACAAAGCTTCAGTACAGTACGACGTATCATCCTCAGACGGATGACCAGTCTGAGAGGACAATTCAGACCCTCAAGGACATGCTGAGAGCTTGTGTAATAGATTTCAAAGGAAGTTGGGAAGATCAGCTTCATTTGGTGGAATTTGCTTACAATAACAGTTATCAGCAAAGCATCCAGATGGCTCCATTTGAAGCATTGTATGACAGAGCATGCAGAACTCCAGTATGTTGGGACGAAGTCAGGGAAAGAAAAATCATAGGCCCAGAGTTGGTTTAGCAGTTAGTAGATGCCGTGGTAGTGATCAGAGGCAAATTAAAGATAGCGCAGAGCAGGCATAAAAGTTATGCAGATAAACGTCGAAGGTCTTTGGAATTTCAAGTTGGTGATCACGTTTTTCTGAAAGTGTCACCAATGAGGGCAACTTCACGTTTTGGTAAGAAAGGCAAACTGAGTCCGAGGTACGTAGGTCCGTTTGAGATTCTTGAAAGAATTGGGAACCTAGTGTATCGTCTTGTATTGCCGCCGAGATTAGCGCAAGTGCATGACATCTTTCACATGTTGATGTTAAGGAAGTACAAGCTTGACCCGACCCACGTGCTCAATTTCGAGGAATTAGACGTAGATGACCGTGTGTCATACGTTGAAAGACCGGTTCAGATTGTCGATTGCAAAGAGCAAGTTTTGCTTAAAAAGACAATCTCGTTGGTCAAAGTGGTCTAGCAACATTACGGTACAGAAGGAGCGACATGAGAGACTGATGAGTCAATGAGAGAATTGTACCCCCACCTTTTTGATCAAGTCTTGCAATGGTTTAAATTTCGAGGACGAAATTTTTATAAGAGGGGAAGAGTTGTGACATCTTGAATTTCTCAACCTGTTTTCTACTGAATTAATCAGGCATTTCGTTGATGCGTTTATAGGGCTATTCTCAGAGCCGATCACTCTTGAAATAACTAGACCGTCTGGGTAAGTAATTAAGAAATTTTAGGGCAATAAACTTGAGAATTCGATCAGGAATCGGCTTCTCGACCGTGCTCATCTTTAGAGGCCATTGCGGCACAGTTAAAAATCGATTTAAGACCAAAGATAGGTCTGATCGACTGAGATGTGTGGCTGATCGTGGGTGACTCCACTAAATTGGAAAATTCTCGTTGACTGACACTAATATGATTTTACTGTCGTTTTGGTACCTTGTATTCATATTTGAATCATCGGGATTTTCACGACAATCGAGATTTGCCATTGAGTCGAATGGGTTCATAGTGGTTCGAAGAAAATCGACCATGGGTCATTTGCCTTAAAAAGTTCTGAAAACCACCCAATAGCCTAGGTCATACTAAAAACGCGCCAAATGGAAATTAACCGCCGATTCAAGTTCGATTTCAGAAATTGAAGGTTCTGTCATGTCACAATAAATTTTAGGATCCACGACTCAGTCTCAAAAGATTTTTCTGACACCCGGCACTTTTTGGGAAAAAGTCGTCGCCGGATTGTTTTTGTGTAGAAAATACCGAAGATGATTTTCGATTTTGAAATTGAGAAGCATGATGGATTATTGGATGAGGAAAATTGTCAATTGAGGCATTGAAGTGCCAATTGATTTTGTAGGGATCAAATGAGATTAAATTGAGCAAATATCGGTGTCCAATTGAGATGGGTTTGTGCCAAAATCCGTGTACCCCCACCAAGCCACAACCTTTGGACCATTTTGGCTTCTTGAAGAGGGTGTCATGTTGGATCATTGAAGACCAAGTAATTATACATGGCCTAGGATGATTTTTGGAAGATATTTGCAAAATATCAAGCTTAAGGGGCCCTCACCTCTCATCACAACCCTCTCTCTCTCTCTCTGCCCCTTTTCTCGAGCGAGACCCCACGCCATCTGCTTGTCTCTCTCTCCATTTCGACCACCACAGCCAGTGAAAGGGAAAAACTGGAATTGCCGTTCGTTCGTGCTTCTCTCTTAGCCGCGCCAGTCCCCACCGAACGAAGACAGCACAACTCAGTAGCTACTCCATCTTCCATGCCCTGCGTCCGCCCAGTCCACGCGTCCAGGTCAACCAAAGCTGCTCCTTGCCGTTTGTTGACCCTGTCGGCCACTCACGCCATTCAACTCCAGCGCCGAACGAAGACTCCACCGCTTCGCTTCATCTTCACAAAGGCTTGGCCGTCCACGCCTCCACCTGTGTTGGTCAATCAAAGAAGTTGTCCTCATCGGTTGTTGACCACCGAAGCCCACGCCAGCACGCCCACTTCTACTAACAATTGTCCCCTGGTCAATAGCCAAGTCTTCTCTCCTCTGTCCCTTCGTCCACCATCGGCTCGCTCTCTCCTCCATTCTCTCGGCCAGCTGCTTCCTCTTCGTGGCCTACGTTTCCTTCGTGCGTGACGTCAACCACAAAGCCAGTTTGTGGATCAGCCAACAAAGCTAGAAGCCCACCGTCCACGAAGCAGACCGAGAAATCCAGTAGCTCCAGCGTTCGGGAGCCCAGCAGCTCAATTGAGGCCCCGTTGAAATCTTCAAGCCCAATTCCAGCAAATCAATTGAAGCCCAGCCCACAATTTGAAGCCCATCTTCAGCAGGCCCAACCCAACTTGGGTCCAGCCCAAAATAAAAAACAAATCTCAGTTGGGCTGAGATTTGTTGGGCCAAGTCCAAGGCCGGTCCAAGCCCGCCGGTGTCGTCGAAAGTCCGATTTCGGCCACCATCACGTCACCGTCGCGATGATCCGGTCTTCGCTCTTATCAAGTGAGTTTTGCTCACTAATCCCTTATTAGTTGGTGAATTATGCTTAGGGGTTGATTAGATTTGATTAAGTGTAATTAGGTGGATATATTAGATTAGAGTAATTAAATTAGAGATTTATTGATGCATGTTAGGCAAATGGATAGTGTAGTTAGCAAGGAAATAGGTCATGGTATTTATTGAGCAAGTCTCGGTAATTTTCCGGGCTCGTATCGGCTTCCAATTAGGCTATAACGGGCATAAGTTGGATTTATTGCATTTATTTAATATTTTCCGTAATTATTTAATTATTTATTTATTTTTCGAAAATTAGGCTGGGATAGCCGACGACCAAAATTTTGTGCTGATTCCAATGGTGCTTTTTGTTTATTTATTCGAGTATCAGATTGTGAAAATTGAGTGAAATTGGTGATTATGGGAATTTATCCCAAAATTGGAAAATGTCAGTACTTGAAGGGAAAATAACTGTGCGAGGTTGTGAGTTGGATTAAAGATTGCCAGGTGGGGCCGTGATGCCAGCAAGTTGAGAAAATTGCCAGGTGGGGCCGTGATGCCACCAAGTCGAGAAAATTGCCAGGTGGGGCCATGATGTCACAAAGTCTAGAAAATTTGCCAGGTGGGGCCGTGATTCCACTAAGTCTAAATTTGCCGAGTGGGGCCGTGATTCCACTAAAAATAAATTAAGCCTGTAGGGCCGTGATTCAAAGTCAAGAATGAATAGTCGGGATGACCGTGTGGTGGTCTTAATGACATGTAATCGACTAAATCAATCGATTGTTAAGTCAATCTAATTGATTAGATGCTATGATTGTCAGTGTTTATTATTTGAACTGACTTGCAAGAAGGAAACTGAGACCAAGGTAAGCTCTCTGACCCATGATGTGCTTAGGCAGCCCTCAGGGCATATTTTCTTACTAATCGGGTCTTAGGGGATATAACTTGCTAAGACGTTGTCTCACTGGTTATTGAATAACCATTTTCAGGTCCTTAGATGATGTTCGTGGAGGACTTGAAGGCTTGAAGTTTGGGGGAGTGAAGGAAACAGAATCGGCAAACCTGTCTGACTCGCTAATCATAGGACAACACCTTTTTGTTTAAGCTGATAATTTTGTAAGCGACCTGATGATGTAAATAAACCCATGTGTTTATAAAAAGTTGGTTTTTGTTTGAAAAACTTATGGCCCTACTTTTCTATCCCATTGTATTATTGTCTGTGGATTATTTATATGCTTCTGCATGCGTATATTAATAGAAATGGGTCGACGATACGTCCTGGGACATCGCTATCATATCGACCAAGTAGGGATGGGCACGTGCTCGGAGGGTCGGGGCGTGACACATGGTTTCTTGCGTTGCTCCTACCCTCGCTAACGCTAGAAAAGGAAGTGAAGAAGGGAAAAAAAGAAAGAAAGAAAGAAAGAAAATAATATAAAAAAGTTACATAAAAATTGTCCACATCAGTGTTAACATGTCACAAGGGATGGCCGGTGTCCACGTCAAAGATATTCTATCAAAATTGGCCAGAAGGACTATATTGGCAAATCATTAAATGTTTAAAATTTAAGATTCAAATTAAAAGGTTTATAATTAAATTGGCATACGTATAATAGGTTTAAGACTTTTTTGGTAATCCTTCCCCTCTTTCGCCAATTCATCCATTCCTAAAGCAAATTCCTTCAAAACAATCACTTGAATCTTTGATGTCCCCAACAATTGGTTCAATGTACCGGTCGAGCTAGCAAATCGGTCGGTAAAAAAAATAGTTCTCCATTTTTTCTGTTTTGTCAATGTAAGTCTCAATTGAACAGCCAAGGCCTCTAACAAACTTTGAGAAAACCCCAGTATTCGATTATGCGGTATATCATGTAGACCGTCACAAAGAACATGGAAGTAATAGATTGGAGACAAATGCCACGAAAATAAATATCCATGAATACGTGCTGGTTAGGATACACAGTTCTAAAAAGCATGAGATCCCTAGTTATATCTATGCAAGTGAACTAGATTAGCTCTTCATTTTTTCAGGATGGTTAACCAATGACTTTCTATGAAAACAACATACTTCTCTTTTGCGCAGTGAAATAATAATAGTCTCGATGATCGCTAAAAGTCAAGCAATTAAGAGGGTTTCCCTTCATGGATGTTAAAGTGCATGTTAGAGTTTATTAATGACAATAAATTTTATGTATTGGTCTATAACTTCTTGACTTAAACTTCTAAGTGAACATAAAATTCAATGACCTCTCTCTTGGTAATCGTTGAGGTGTCAAATTTTCCTATGTGCTCCTAAGAGGTATGCCAAATCGTGATCTCTAGAACTTCTATGTTTGTCTCACTGGGAGAAGACATACAAAATCTGGTTTGGTTCCAATGAGCATTTTCCTTCTTTCAACAAGCATGATCGGCTGGGTCCACCTCATGGGGCCAACATATCTTATTATAGTAATAAAAAAAAAAGAAAAAAGAAAAAAGGAAGAGGCTGAACGTTCTTGATGGTGAAGAGATAAAAAAAAAAAGGGAGCGTTTGCACAAAGAGAAAAAGAAAAGAAAGAGATAGCGGCTCAGAGGAAGCGACACTTTAGAGTTGATGGTGAAATCTTGTCAGAATCTATTGAAATTTTATTACGTTGTTCATAAGATCTGGATCTACATGTTGGTTGGTCTTGTTTGTTGAAATCCTTCTTCAAATTTCCTCTCAACTTCTTCAACTGTGGTTAGAGTTTTCTTACTCTTTTGTTTATTCACCTTCGTGATGATGATGTATTATTATATTGTCAATGTGTTGAGCCTCTAGCAATGTGACTAGAGATGAACTAATGTGTATCTTACTATTCTTAAGTGATTAGTGGAAATTTTGAACGGCCTTGTAGTTTTAATTGTATTTGCGTAAAAATTATGAACGTTGCTTTTTCTGCTTGGTCTTTAATTATGGGTGTCCTTACAATATATGCATGATTCCAGCAATATCAACACCAAACTAGTTTTTTAACCAAAGTATATAAAAGCAACCCAATCAGTCAATCACATGTAGAAATGATGCGTGTTGTTTTTCTGTTTCGTCTTTAATTATAGGTTTTGTCACAACCTTGCCAGAGGTAGATCGCCAGGAGGAAAGCTAGTGGATTACTAAACAAGAATGAAGATTCTTCTTATGAGGCCATCATTTGCATTTAGCATAGACTCTCCCAAGTCCTACCAATCGCAACTTGGTAACCAATTCGACATGTGTTTAAACTTACCTATAGAGCCACCACTAATTAGTTTGGATCGATTAAACACCCAAGTAAAATGTGAAAATATATTTTATTTTTATGAACTAGAGATCTATGGATACGGGAACTTGATTATGTTAGATTAATCTAATGCCCTTTCGATACTTTTTTCTCTTTATTTTAAAAAATATTTTAAATGCAATCTTTGCCGGTCTTTATACAATGCCACTAATATGTAAGATATGACCACACGAGCATGCAAATAATGAAATAACATCCGATAATCAAAATCATGAAGGATTATAGAAAAGAAATGAAGGAATGAAGGACCTGAACGTACATGGCAAAGAAATATGTATTCATCATCAAAAAGTTACTAAATTCATGATTTAGAAAAATATGCAAACGAAATGCATGCATGCTACGCATGATTTTGCACGAAATTCTAACTAATTAACATGCGGTCTATACTGTTTCTTTTCATTTTTTTTATTACCACGCCTAATTTGACAAAACGAGGATAGTCCTAGAAGCTTATATTAAAAGGAAATTGACTTTTATGCACTAATTACCACAGGACAGGCAAGAATGATACGCATGCTATGAGACTAAACAACTTTAATTAACACGATTCTAATGACATTTTATTTGATCGATTTTTTTAATGAAAAAATATGGATTTACCCTATATTTATACGTACTCTAATTAACATGCGTTGGCCTAACTATTAAAAGAAAAAAACTTTAAATTATCAATGCACTCTAATTAACTGTGAATCTCGCTAATTCACTTCCAAATTAGCGTATCAAATCTTTTAGTTTCCTTAATAGTTTCTACTTATATTCCCGCGAATGCGTCCAAATCCATTCACCATTGGCGAGCTCATTCCATGAGTATTAATCTCTTGTCAATACTCCACCGATTCCTCCCAATCAGATTCATATTCTTTCCCTCTCTTTTTATTCTTTCCTCCGAGAATTGTTTGCTTTGAGATCTTGGAGATGTCATCATGGAGGAATCGGTGGAAAGTATATATCAAGAGAGTCAATTACATAGTCTTGATTTCCCTCCATCATATTTGTTTCCTTTCAACCCGTGGATATTCTCGATTTGCCAATTGTAATCGCCTTTTTTTCCTTCTGAATTATTGATCGATATCTGTAAGAGACGATCCTACGCATGCTTGTCCATGGAGGCGTTGTGCGACAAAGAGTGATCTTGTGTGCATCAATCCATGATGGGTCATAAAGAATATGTGCAATGATCCATGCAAGTGATATCTTTGTTTAGGGGTTGAATTCAATCCCTAAATTTTTCATGCGATAAATCACTAAAAAATCTTAAAATTTAGGTGCCAACAGATTTTTAGTGAATCACGCATAACTCTTCATCTGTCATAACCAAAGTCAACAAATGCAGGCCGACTGTAGTTCTCCCACATTTCAATGATTGAGAATCTCAGGACTTGAAAAGCGACCAACGTGGTGATAAGTTCCGGAAAAAGGTTTATTAAAACATCGATTTAGTTGGTTGCATAGACGAAATAGTTAGCCTTAATGTATGTATATTAACGCATGGAAGGCGCCAGGCGACTAAGGGCGCCACCATATGGAAGCAAGATTAGGTCATGATCATATGAACTATCCTGTCTTTTCTGGAACAGCGTCGTAGAATTGTCTAAGGGCGCCGCCAAACGCCTGTTTGTCTTTTTTTTTTTTTTTTTTTCTGTACATTATATTGTTAAACATGTTAATTCTTCCTTCACTCTTGTGATATTATATAATATGTGCATTAAAAAATATTATCTTAGAAGCTTAATTAATCTCGTTAGCCTGTCAAGTTGACTCTGCGAGTCTGAGCTTATCCGTAAATCAGGCACGTTGAATATCAAGCGATTCTTGAGCGGATACTTGCAACTATTTAAAATCCCGTTAGCCTGTCGACAAGTACCCACCAAACCTGTGTTTCCGGCAAAACATCCTCTTGAATGCGTAGGAGGATTTGCAGGCCGAGACGCTCGCCGCGCTGAGAAATGAGGAGTTCTTGGGCCGGGTAGCAGACGGTCCAGTATATACCGTTGGGCCGCTCATTAGACCAGTTAGACCAGCCGGTCTGGGGAAGGAGCTGCTGGATTGGCTGGATAAGCAGCCGAGCGAGTCGGTGTTGTTCATGTCGGCTGAGCAGCTGGCCAAGTTGGCTTGGGGATTGGAGCTAAGCCGACAAAGGTACTGTTTACAATTTTTCGTGCGGTACGGCGCGGGGCGGGTAAAAGGAAAACATCTTTCATTTGTTTTAGTTTATTTTTATCAAATGCAGTGCATGTATCTTATTAGCGTTGATATGCGAAAGAATTCGTTATACAGAACTAATTCGTGGTACAGATATAATTCAATCCGATGATGAACGTGTAATTTTTTTTCACACTTGCGAAAAACCTGATAACAATCCAAAAAGGATAAATAGAAAAGTGTGGTATGTATAAATTAAGATTCATTTTAGTGTTCATTAGTTATATACTTGATAATTTCCTTCATCTTACAAATATATAATTCCATAGGTTTGTATGGATGCTCCAGAAACCAACCGCCGAATCTCTTGATGAATCATTCTTTGATACGGGGAAGGTGGGTGGTGGTGAAGAGCTTTTGACCATTCTGCTGGATGAATTCGCAGTACGTACTCGGGAAGTCGGATTAATACTCCCATCATGGGCCCGACAGGTGGATATTCTGAGCCATCCATCCGAGGGTGGCTTCCTATCTCATTGCGGATGGAACTCGACCCTAGAAAGCATAGTGAATGGAGTGCCCATGATTGTCTGGCCACTATATGCCGAGCAAAGGCTTAATGCAACACTCCTCACCGAGAGATTGGGGTGGCAATCCGGCCAAAGGAGCTGCCGTCGAAGAAGATTGTGGGGAGGGAGGAGATATAGAAGTTGGTGAGGACGATAATGGTGGAGAAAGAAAGGCACATGATGAGAGCTAGAGTCAAAGAGCTCAAGAGCAGTGCGGAAAAGGCTGTGATTAAAGAAGGTACTTCCTACGAGTCCCTACGTAAAATGAGGGAAGATTGCAAAATGAGGATCCACCATATTGGGAAAGCTCATTGAGCCGTTGCATATATACATAAACATTAGTTGAATGGAAATAATAATGCAGACCGACGGTACAAATATTTGGTTGAAGTATATTGATAGTGAATGACTCCTACGGCCTACCTATTCGTGTATTCAGTATTGAGGAGACATTGCTTTCATGTTTTTATTTTTTTGTCAAATGAAATTTCCATTCATTGTCAAATGATAACTAAAAGGATTCCTAGAAAATTTCATATGTCACCATAACAAAACAAGTCCGTAAAACTCCAAAACAAACCAAAAACCAGAAATCAAGGTATATCATCAAAGTATGTTTAGTAGAGATACTCATAAGCTTGTCCTAAAAAATAAAATCTATGACTATATGTAAGCGAAATGATAAGCAGCCAATCATTTAATCAAACATCATCATCGGTGATGAGCATATATCGGGATCTGCATAAGTAATTATGGCTGATCATTTAATCCAACATCATCATCAATGATGAGCATATATTAGAATCTCCATCAATAGTTACAGCTTTGTTTTTCAACGGTGCCTGCCTAGATTCAGCATCCCCAATACCGTCACTATATGGAGAGGACATAACCATGTCAAACAAGCTTAGTTCTAACACTTTTGTAAGTGAATCCTTTAGCAAGTGTGAGATTTTAATAAAAACACGTTGAACGAGCACCAATTTGACAACAAAACTGTTATAAATACTATTGAAATTAAAGGCGGAATAGTTATTCATGAAAACTATAAGTCTAGAGTTAGATAAGAGAAATAGCATTTGATTATCGGAAGAGCAAAACTCTCATGTTTACATCTAGACGGGGAGAGTAAAGGAAGAAATTAAAGGAAAAAAATTACCCTCCCAAAAACAGTTGTCGCATAGACGAGCAATTAAGTGTATTCGCAGATATTCTACACAAAAAAACCCTTCCCACTAACCGTTCTCTAAACATTCTCTGTACCCACCACCAATTGCTCAGAGAGAGAGAGAGAGAGAGAGAGAGAGAGAGAGAGAGATTGGAAAGGGGCGTCGTGGAAAAGAAGGCGATCGAAGGAACAGCTTACTGGCGGGCGAGGACTTGATATTTTCAAAAAGGATAATTTTCTTAGGCCTGACCCCAAGGCCGGAACAGTTGCTCAAGTCCTGCCACTATAAGTATGACGAAAAAAATTCTCCCCTTTCAAGAATACAATTTCTAATCGTTTCCTTTATAATATAAAATCTCGTGACGTGCGCCATCGTATTTTTTAATTGAGAAATGATTGAGTGATGATCTTAATCTACTGTAAAAATAATAATATGTTTTGGATCATAAAAAATTGAATAACAAATAATTATAAATTATTATGAAATCCACTTCTTTCACTTCTTTCATAATTTGTGGCTCATAACAAGTTATGTCTTTCTAACTTAAACTAGTTTAGAGATATTCAAAAACCCACGTTGCCTATGCAATTGGGCGAGCCTTGGGCATTTGACCTCGCTTGCAAATTCAAGCCTCGTCTCTCCTGGTGCTGTAACGTTTTGACGTGCTTGAGGTGCTCAGGTCAATCTTGTTTAGGATGCGTTGTCTATGGTCGCTTTAGTTGAGCACAAGTTGATGTACTTTAGGGTAGTTTTTGAGTCCTTCCAAATGAATTTCCGTTTGAACGATCAAGATTTATTAAATTTGAATCTCACAGAGAAAATTATATGGAGAAGATGTCCTTTGAAGACTATAGAATCGCCTCTAATTCTTCGGGCGAATCTATGGTCCCGGGAGGCATGTTCCTCTTGAACTTACAGTTGGATCTAGAAGCAAAAAGGAAATTATACCGATTTAGGCTGGAATCTGTTGTATTTTAATCCGACAACGAAATATTTTAAAGGCTTGATATTTCACGGGACCATTGAATCACGCATTAACTTTTCCATATTTTATAAGCAAATTATATAGGAGTAGTTTCATGGTAAGTTTCGACATTCTTCACGTTTATTTAATTAAGAATCTTTATTTTAAAAAGGGACGGAAATCTTGATTAGTTTAAACAAAAAAGCAAACAGTCAAACATCTGTTTAGATAGTTCTGTGAAGGAAACAATTAACTTTAATGTATTAACCATGAACAGTGCCTGCGCCATCAAATGAAGCAAAACATGATTATGACATTAGTGGTCCTATCGGCTAAAGTACACCATAAGTGTTAAAACTTGGCGTAAGTAGACACTTAAGTATCAAAAATTTTAAAAAGTACACTTAAGTACCACCGGTAAGGGTAATTGGAAATCCAATGTGGCTTATTTGTAGTAATACAAATAGTCTACATGACTCGCTGGAATGCTTACTTAGCAACAAACGTGCAAGACGACGTTATTTTGCCACCAAATTTATTAATTTAATATTTATTAAAAATAATTATTCCATAGATTTCGACTTGTTTTCCTCCATCTCATCGACGGAGAAGCCGAAAGAGCTCCTTGCGGCGCTCCTCTCGAGCCCAGACATGGGCCACGTCATCCCTATCATCGAGCTCGGCAAGCGCCTTGTCGCCAACCACGGCTTCAAGGGGACCGTCTTCATCCTCCCCATGTAGGCCTCCTGCGCCAAGGCCAAGATCATCGAGTCTGCCATGATCCCCAAGCTCCTCGACGTTGTGGATCTCCCCGCCCCCTGGCCTCTCAGCTGTGTGCCTCGGCTAGGATGCTGGCATGGTCATGAGGCCAGCGGTCATGATGCGCGAGGCCTAGCCATCATACAGGTCCACGCTAGCGGCGATGGAGGCCTGGCCTAATGTCCTGATCGTGGACTTGTTCACGACGGCGCATCCGTGCATTGGCGACGACTTGGGGATCCCCAAGTACATCTACGTCCCTTCCAACGCATGGTTTCTTGCATTGCTCCTACATTCGCCGACGCTGGACAGGGAAGTGAAGGGAGAATACGTGGACTGGACCGAATCCCTCGAGACCTCGGGTTGGAAGCAATTCCAACCAGAGGACGTGGTGGACCCGATGCTCGATCAGAGCAATCTCAGGAAGAAAGAAAAAAAATAGATAAAAAAAAAAGAAAGAAAAGACAAAGAACATATATATATATATATAAGATAATAAAACATTATCCATGTCGACACTAGCTGTATCATAAAAGATGGCCGGTGTCCAATGAAATAATAATAATCTTGATGATTGTTGAAAGTCAAGCAATTAAAGGGATTTTCCATCATGGTTGTTAAGGTGCATGCTTGGACTTGTTAATGACAAGAAATTTCTTGTGTTGGTCTATAATTTCTTGGTTTAAATTTGTAAGTGCACACAAAATTCAACAGCCTCTCTCTTGATAATCTTTCAGGTGTCAAATTTTGTTGTGTGCTTCCAAAATAAGTATATCAGATTCTTATCTCTAGAGCTTCTCTGTTTATCTCATGGGGGGAACGCGTAGGCAATCTGGTGTGGTTTCAATGAGCATTTTCCTTCGCTTGACAAGCATGATTGGCTGGGTGCAACTCATGGGGCAACACATCTTTAAAGAAAAGAAAAAGAAGAGGCTGAACGTTCTTGATAGTGAAAGCGTTTTTACAAAAAGAAAAAGAAAAGACTCAGAGAGGCAGCGGCCCAGAGGAAAAGAAACGCTTTAGATTTGATGGTGATATCTTCTCGAATCGGTTAAAATTTCAGCATGTGATTCATGAGATTAAGATCTATGAGTTGATTGATCTTGTTTGTTGAAATCTTTTTTGGAATTGTCTCTCAACTTCTAGAGTTCTCTTGCTCATTCATTTAGTCACCTTTATGATAATATATTATTGTATCGTCGATGTGTTGAGCCTTAATAGTGTGATTATTGATGAATTATTGTATCGTCGATGTGTTGAGCCTTAATAGTGTGATTATAGATGAATTATTGTATATCCTGTTATTCTTGATGATTAGTGAAAGTTTTGAATAATCTTGTGATTTTTATCGCATTGAATTTTTCACTTAAAAATTATTAATGTTGTTTTTTTGCTTTATCTTTAATTATGGACTCTTCGTGTAAAAATTACACGTCAATCACGTCTTCCCTCTCTCATAACCAAAAGTCTACAGATGCAGCCCAACCATCATTCTTCCACATTTCAATGATCGAGAATTTTAGATCTTAAAAACCGACAGGATATGGTGACAAGTTGCAGGAAAAAAGTTAATTAAAACATCAGTTTAGTTAGTTGTGTAAGCGAAATTGTTAGCCTTAATCTATAAATACTGAAGCATGGGTGCCTGGTGACTAAGGACGCTGTCAGATCGCCTGTCTTTGTCTTTTCTCCCTATATTATATGTAAATCTTATGAATCCTTCGCCTACTCCTGTCATATTATATATTGGAAAGACATATATATTGGAAGAAAGGTAGCTGTGATATGCAGAAAAGTAGCTGTGATATGCTTTTATTTAGGCCGTTTACTTAGGAAGTTTTGTGTGCATATCTTTTTATTCATTTATTCGTTGTCCTTGTATTTTTGGTAGTTTAGCCTAATTAGGAGATTGTTTGATAGCTGTATCTTTTTGTATATATGTTACATTTCTGTGGTAATGAAGGACATAATTCTTATTCCAAAATTCCTCAGTTCTTTTACAGGCTATCAGAGCCATGACTGATGGAAAAAAAAAGTGAGGAGAGTTCTAGAACAGACAAGAAAACCTGTAGCCCTTACACACTGAATTCGAATGACAACCTGGGTAACCTGATTATCCAAATTCAGTTGAAGGGCGAGAATTATGAAGAATGGGCGCGGGCTATGCGGACTACATTACGAGCCAAGAAGAAATATGGTTTTATTGATGGATCTGTCAAGCAACTAGCAGATGATTTGCTGGAACTTGAAGATTGGTGGACGGTTAATTCCATGTTGGTTTCTTGGGTGTTTAATACCATTGAACCAACAATTTGCTCGACTATCTCTCACATGGAGAACGTGAAAGATCCGTGGGAGGATGTTAACACCTAAATTTTACAATTTTATTTAGGACTTAATTGTGTACAAAGTTAAGAATTAGCCAAAAAAAAAAAAAAAAAAAACGAAAATGAAAAAATCAGGCCGAGTCAGACCTGGCTTTGGCCCGGCCCGTGCCCCTTTCCTTTCTCTTCCCCCCTCCCGCACTGGGCCCGGCCCAGCCCGTTTTCCCTTTCAGCCCAGCTCGTGAACGAGGGTCTTCTCCCTCCGGTTGGTCTTCACTGCAGCACCCGCATAGGCAGAAGACAAAGAATAGACGGGGGCAGCAATGGAGGAGCAGGGGGATCATGATGGCAGGCAGCCAGTGCGATCCGCGGGTCGGGACCAGCCTGGCTGACAGTTGGCACGGCGGGACGACGACCTACAAAAGGGAAAACAGAACCATAAAACAGGGAAAGAACAGAAGCACGCAGGGGGAGGGGAACACACGCAGCACCAAAAACCGAGAGAGAGAAGAGCAGAGAGGGAGAACAGAGAGCGAAGGGAGAGCGAACATAGAGTGAAAGAGAGAGGAGGAGGAGACCCCCACATGGAGCCATCGATCGCCTCCAACTCTACCGGAATCCAGGTAAACATTTTTCCGAACACTTGATGTGCGTAGCTTGAAACTAAGCAGATCGGAGCTTGTTCGGCCCGTTTCGAGTGAGTTCCAGCCTCCGTGAGTCTATGTTTAGATCGTCATAACTTGCTGGTTGTTTGCTGTGGATCTTGGACCTGCCTCGAGTTCTGGTTGGGTCTAGGATCTTTCGAACTCCAAGTGCCCCCCCATCTGCTTGTCGAAATGCCCAACCGAAAACTCCGCGTCCGCTCTTTTGATTGCAATTCCAGTTGGTTGTTTGATCATCAATGAGGTCCCGTCGTTCAACCGGGGGCCACCCGCGTCGTTTGCCGTCACCATTGTCATCGCCTCGACCAGATAGCTCGCGGGGCAGGGGCTGTGGGCCTGCGAAACAGCCACCCTCAGTCGATGCTCTGCCACCGCCGCCGTCGTGATTGATTGACCTCAGCGGTCAAGTTGCCCCCGCCTAACTGGGATGGTGCCGTCGCGTCTTGGCCGAAGAACCGCCAGGCCGACGCCATCGCGGCTCCTCTGGTCGCGACTAAGCAGTCGCTGACCAAAGGTTGCAGGCCAAGCTGGGCCAATTTTTTTGGCTCGCTCGGCCTGGGTTGTGGGCCTGCGGGGGGGTCTATTTTCCAAAGAGAGGGATTAGGCTCGCCAACTAGGCCCAATCTCGATTTTAGTGAGGGCCCGACCCTCCCTGGTGGGGACTAGCCCTTTTTCGGGCGGGCTAACCGGTCCGGTCGACCAGACCCGACCTGTTTTTTTAAATAAAAAAAATTAAAATTTTAAAAAACTTTTAAAAAAATTAAATAAATCAAATCAATTTTTTTTTTTGAAAATCTAAAAAATGTAGGATTTGATTGTGAATTGCTATGTTTTGCCTTTTTAGTATAATTAGGCATTTATTTGCTTGCATATTGATTATGTCTAGCATTTAATTTGCATATTTAATTATGTTTAATTGCATTTGTTCAATTTTATTGTAATTAGGATCTTGGTAGTTGTGGTTATTATTTTAATGATTGCGCACTCGCATGATCACCTCACATATTAGTGGATAGGTATAAAATCAATCCAAACTGTCTGGTAAAAATATTTTCTTTTGAAATGAACAAGATTAGGTACCGAAAGGGCACTAATTGATCAATTAGTGTAATCAAGTCCTCGACCCTAGATTCTCTGGTTGCGTATGAAGTGAGGTACACTCCCATACCCCACTTGGTTTCTAGCCGACCTCAATAGGCTAGTGGCGACTCCTTTTATGCAAAATTCCTAAAAAATATCCCAACGTCACGCGGGGTATGGGCTTGGGAGAGTCCGCGCCTAATTATGGGCCTTAGGCTCGTCTTTTAGGCAATACCCCTAAACCTATTCTTTCCCCCGGAGGGTAAGTTGCGACAAAGGATATCAAACAGAGATTCTCAATTGGGAATGGTCCACGGATGCAGCAACTGAGATCGGATTTGGCCAATTGTAGGCAGAATGGTGTCGCGACCAAATTTTCGGGTGTGAACCACCTAGGGTTTGGCTAATGGATTGTTAAGCCTAGACTTAACTCGGGCTCTCCCAAGCCCATACCAACTCGCGACTTAGGTTCAAGTTCTTAACATGCGATTAATTTTTCAATTAGGAATCGCCACTAATCTATTTTTGGTGGGTCGATTAGAAACCCAAGTAAAGTAACGGGAGTGTTACTTTACTTTTACGAACCAGAGATTTATGAGTTCGGGAACTTGGTTACGCTAGATTTCTCTTAACGCCCATTTCGGTACCTTTCTTTTTTATCTCGAAAAATGTTTGGCAGGCAGCTTGAATTGATTTTAAATTTATTTCCCTAACATGTGAGGTGATCATATGGGTACGCAAACCACCAATTTAACACCCAAGAAAAGCAATGAATAAATTGCAGGACTTACCTCATAGCAACAAAAGCATCTGCATTGTTAGATCAAAATTCACATCAACAATCCTAGATATGATTTCTAATTAACACACAATTTCTTTTTTTTTTTTGTTTTCATTTATTTAATGAGAGTCATGCAATGCATGTTACTAATTTAACATGAAATGATATGACATGGTAACATGACTTAGCTATATGACCTAAGCAATATGGCATAACTAAGCATGTAGTCTATCCTAAGCATGAGATGGATTTATTCTAAATAATTTTTTGTATTTTCTATGAGATTCGAAATTAAAGAAATGCAACATTTAAATATACAATCTAAATTAATCTAATGATTGACAATTTCTAATTAAATGAACCTAACAAAAATCACTAAATGACGTGCATTGTATGAACCTAATTCTATATGACGTGCACATGGTTTTTATTTTCCTAATAAGCATGCAATCTATCATAATATGCAATGACGTGCAAAGAATGCCCTAATTCTACATGACATATGCATGATGACCTTTTTTGTGTTTTTGTTTTATTAATTTCGAAATTAATAATTGTCAAATTATTAAACATGCAACCTAAGTAAAAAAACACTAGCAACCTAAATTGATTGATTTGATTTTGATTTTTGAAATTCGAAATAAAATCTCTATTCTAAATATGCAAGATAACAAGAAATATTCTAAAACAAACCTAATCCTAACTCAAATATTTTTTTGGATTTTTTTATTTAACAAAATAAAATTGATTCAATTAACGTGACGGCAAATTAGATAAGATATGATCGATATCTACAAACCGGCGAACCGTATCTCGCGCATGAGATTGGGTTGGCCAATTTTAAAATAAATCGCGAATCGAATCTCGGGCGGGAGATTGGATTGTCGATTTTTCAAGCGATTACGATTACGAGTCGGATTTCGGGCGCGAAAATCGGACTATCAATCACAAATTTCACATGCTATTTCATATCGAACATCTCATCATCAAATAAAGAAACAAAATGAGTAATAAAAACTAAATAAATAAATGAATAAAAATAAAATAAGAAATCTACCTAATTAGGGTTTTGGCCTCCTAAACTAGGGTTAGCCGGCGGCTAAATGGGTTTCCATTCGGAGCTCCGGCGAGGGCTCCGACGAGGGGGTTGTCACGGGTCGACGCGGGGCTGCATCGTGGGGGGAGCGTCAGGGCGCTCGGATCACGGGCTTCGGATGGTGGGGCGCTGTAGGGACGGCAGGAGGCCTCGGGCGGCTGCGGCAAGGAGCTCCGGCGTCTGGATCTAGCTGTTGGGCATGGCGTCCGGCGAGGCAGATCTATGGCAACAGCATCGTTGGGTCGTAGTGGGGACGAGAAGGCAGGGACGGCGTCGGATCTGGACCGACTGCTGTGGGGATCTCAACGAGCAGACTAGCGGAGGAGGACGTCGGGGTTGTTGCAGCGGTGGCGCGAGATCTCGAGAGAGGGGAGCGCCGCAGTCGCGGTTGCGGCGGCGCCGGCAACCAAGGAGGCGTGCGACGGCTCGGCGACGTGGCTGGCGCTCGCAGTGGTGCTTGCGGAGGTGTTGCTACGGCGAGGTCCGGCGAGAGGAGCTGCACGTTGCGGTGGTGCTCGGAGATGGCGAGTGATGGCTCGGATGCGCGGCGACGGCAGACGGGCGCTAGCAAGGCGGACAGGCGGCGGTAGCTGATGACTCGCGGACAAAGACACCGCACGACGGCCGGCGCAACGGAAGCTTCGAGCGGCTGCGGAGGCGCGACGGATCGGCGGTGAGGGAGTTCGGGCAGCGGGTGAACCGGTGAAGAGTCCTCTGAAGAAGAAGAACAGTGATTTTCTTTCTACTTTCTCTTTTTCTAACCTACCGCACACGTCTCTCTCACGTCCCTTTCCCTATGCTTCTCTGCACGCTTTTCCTCACTTTTCACTTTTTTCTGTTCTCTTCTTTTTTTCACCAAAGGAAAACCCCCCAAAAACCGAATGAGGCCTTAGGAACAAAACGAAGAAAAGACTCTCCTGTCGGCCGGATATTCAACGTGTGTGGCCTCCCCCTCAAATCCTATGCCGAATTAACTTATTTATAGGCCAAGAGTTAGGGTTTTAATTTTTCCAAATTCATATCCACGAAAATTCCTTTTTTCAAATGCAATATTTGATTTTGATACGATTTAGGATTGTAAGAGGATTCTTCTAAAATTTGAAATCTCACACAAATAAATCCGTAAAATCTTTCCGAGGATATGGGTTTGGACCAATTTACTCCTTTTGTGGGCTTAGTCCAATTCACCAAATTAAAGTTCTAAACCATCAATTTGAACCCATTTGTCACCGGCCCAATGTAAATGCAAATGCACCTAAAACTATATGATATGCAATTAATTAATTAACTAATTTTTTTAGGGGTTAAAATTAATCCCTAATTTTTTAATGTGATAAATGATTAAACGGATCGAAAAAATTTAGGTGTCAACAAATGGTCAACCCATCGTGTCCTATTTCAGTAAACTCAAAATCTTGTGGGATGAAATAAATTACTATGATTAGATACCAATGTGTGTTTGTACAGGTTGCAGATGCAATTTTACCATTGAATTGGAAAGAAAGCGTGAAGAAGAAAGAGTTCATCATTTTTTGATGGGCTTAGATGAAGAAGGATATGGAACAGTGCGCGCTAATATTTTGAGCACTGAACCTTTGCCTAATTTGAATTGTGTTTATGCTATGGTTGTTCAGCAAGAGCGAGTGCGAACTATGACACAAACCAAGGATGAAAGAGGCAATCCCATGAGTTTTGCAATCCGGGTAGGTGGTCAAAATTCAAGGGGGTAAAAGGATAAAATCCCGTTTTTTTTTTTTTTTTTTTTTTTTTTTTTAATTGTAACTGAGAGGGACATGATGCTGAAAGTTGTTTCCAGCTAATAGGATATCCAGAATGGTGGGGTAATAGACCACGTGGAACCTTTGCTGGACAAGGTAGTGGTCAAAAGCGTAATAATAGAGGTGGACGTAACAATGGAGGAGGTGCTCGTGCCAACGTCTCATAGGCAACTGGAGTTGATGGTGGGCGGGGAGTTGTGACGAATTCATATCGAAAGGGTCTTAGTGGATTGAATGATGAGCAGTGGGCAACTTTATTGGGAATGTTAAGTTCTCATCAGAATGGTGGCCATGAGAGGCTGACAAGTAAACAGAGTATTTTTCCTTGGATTATTGACATAGGAGCTTCCCACCATATGACAGGAACGTTGGCGTTTTTGAGAGAATTGCGTGATATTGTGCCATGCTCAGTCGAGTTACCTGATGGAGAAAAGACCATGGCAATGAAAGAAGGAATTGTGTTGCTTGGAGGAGACTTGAAATTGCGACGAGTTCTCTTTGTGCCAAATTTGAAATGCAATATGATTTATGTATCAGAACTTCTTAATGATTCAAATTTGGTTATTCAACTCACTAATAAAATATGTGCTATACAAGACCTAAATTCGAGGAACCTAATTGGAGCGGGTGAGCAACGCGAGGGGCTTTATTTTCTCAAGGGAGTGACTTCAGTACATGCTTGCACGGTGGCTAATATGGACTTCTTTGAGCTTTGGCATAAAAGAATGGGTCATCCTTCTTCTTAGGTGGTGGAGTTAATTCCAGAAGCTGGCAAAATGGTTAGGAAAACCAATAAAACTTGTGAGGTTTGTTTTAGAGCAAAACAAACAAGAGAGATCTTCTTTTCTAGTGACAATAAAGCTAAAGATTGTTTTGAATTGATACATTGTGATTTGTGGGGACCTTATAGAGTTCCAGCTTCATGTGGAGCAATTTATTTCTTGACAATTGTTGATGATTACTCTCGTGCTGTGTGGATATATTTGTTGAATGGAAAAAAAGGAAGTGGCTTGTGTTCTTAGGAAGTTTATTGGGATGGTTAGATGCCAATTCGAGAAAAATGTG
Organism: Eucalyptus virginea; assembly: GCA_014182375.1. Lineage (NCBI taxonomy): Eukaryota > Viridiplantae > Streptophyta > Magnoliopsida > Myrtales > Myrtaceae > Eucalyptus > Eucalyptus virginea. Next base: position 21,740,487 of record CM024521.1, on the reverse strand, counting down.
AAAATCGTTAGAAGTGATAACGGAAGTGAATTTTTGTGTTTGAAAGAATATTTTGATAAACATGAGATTTTGCATTAGACTGATTGTGTTGGAACACCTCAACAAAATGGCCGAGTGGAAAGAAAGTATCGCCATATCCTTAATGTTGCAAGAGCTTTGCGTTTCCAAGCAAATTTACCCATAGAATTTTGGGGAGAATGTGTACTCGCAGCTGGGTATTTGATAAACAGGACTCCATCTATATTATTGAATGGTAAAACCCCATATGAGATTATTTTTGGCCAACCTCCTTCTTACAAACATATTCGGATTTTTGGTTGTTTGTGCTATGCGCATAATCTGAATCGGGATAACGATAAATTTGCTAGTAGAAGTCGTCGGTGTGTTTTTGTTGGTTATCTGTTGGGAAAGAAGGGGTGGAGATTGTATGATTTAGAAGCTGGTGAATACTTTTATCAAGAGATGTAGTGTTTGCTGAAACAGAATTTCCATATGTTAATGAGAAAACTGTAAGTGATGGACTCATTAAAAATAGAGTTATGGAGTTGGGTGATGAAGTTGATGATTTAGAAAGTGACTTGAGAGAGGAGCACGCCGAAAGTGTAGATAGAGAAAATGAGGTGAATCATGAAATGGAGAAATTGATCCTCACAAATAATGAGGATGTGGAAAGAAGTGAAGTTGTTGAAGAGCAGCTAGGCAGGGGACAAAGGGTCAAGCAACCGTCTGTTCGTTTGAAAGATTATGTGACAAACGCCATCAAAATAAGCCCCTCAACATGCTCATCTGCCCAATCCGATTTCTCAGTACGCCTTATTCTATAGCACATTATGTGAGTTATGAAAAATTTTCTGCACAACACCAATGTTTCTTGGCAGCAATTACTGCAGGACATGAACCAAACTCTTATGCGGAAGCAATTAAAGATGAACGGTGGAGAGAGGCCATGAGTAAAGAAATACAAGCTTTAGAAGATAATGGCACATGGACAGTTGAAAATTTGCCACCTAGGAAGAAAGCAATTGGGAGCAAGTGGGTGTATAAAATTAAGTACAATTCTGATGGAAGCGTTGAACGATACAAAGCGCGGTTGGTGATACTAGGAAATAAACAAGTTGAAGGCATAGATTATCAAGAGACTTTTGCTCCTACAGCACAAATGTGCACTATATGCACCTTTCTTGCTGTTGCAGCTGCAAAGAATTGTGAACTTCATCAGATGGACGTTCAAAATTCTTTCTTACATGGCGATTTAGAGGAAGAGGTTTATATGAAGATGCCGCTTGGATTTGCCTCTCAATCATCAGGGAAGGTATGTAGACTTCGGAAATCTGTATATGGTTTGCGGCAAGCACCTAGATGTTGGTTTGCAAAATTGGCTGCATCTTTGAAAGCTTATGGATTTCAGCAGTTGTATTCAAATTACTCCTTGTTCACTTTTCGAGTTGGGACTGCTCAATTGAATGTGCTTATTTATGTTGATGATCTCATTATCTCCGGTAATGATATTTCCGCTATGCAAAAGTTCAAGAACTATTTAAGTCGTTGTTTTCATATGAAAGACTTGGGGAAGCTGAAATTTTTCTTGGGGATTGAAATGGCGAGAAACTCAGATGGTATTTTCTTATGTCAACGTAAGTATGCGTTGGATATGATTTCTGAGGTCGGATTGCTAGGTTCCAAGCCAGCTAAAACTCCTCTTGAACAAAATCACAAGCTGGCCCTTACTGAGTGATGATGTAGACAACCTTGCTTAGTATAGGCGCCTAGTGGGTTGGCTTATTTATCTAACAATAACTCGACCTGAATTGTCTTATTGTGTGCATATTCTTGCATAGTTCATCAGTGGCCAAAGAAAGCTCATTGGGAGGCAGCTGTGAGAGTTCTGTGTTATTTGAAAGGAAATCTAGGTCAGGGTATTATGTTGCGTGCCAATTGTGACCTCAAATTGTCTGCTTACTGCGACTCTAATTGGGCTAGTTGTCCTTTGACGAGACGATCTTTGATTGGTTACTTTGTTCTTTTGGGAGAATCGCATATCTCGTGGAAGACTAAGAAGCAACAGACAGTGTCTCGCTCATCCGTTGAAACTGAACATAGGTCTATGAGTACTATAGTTTGTCAACTTAAGTGGTTGAAAGGATTATTGGATTCTCTTGGTGTGGCACATGCTCAACCTATGCACCTATATTGCGATAGTCGGGCAGCTTTACATATAGCTGCTAATCCTGTTTATCATGAGCGTACTAAGCATATTGAAGTGAATTGTCATTTTATTCGTAATGAGATACTTAATGGTAACATTCAAACAGATTATGAACGTAGTTCAATGCAGCTAGCTGATATCTTCACGAAGGCGTTGGGAAAGGATCAATTTAACTTTCTTCTTCGCAAGTTGGGCATTCGAGATCTCCATGCTCCAACTTGAAGGGGGTATTGGAAAGACAAATATATTGGAAGAAAGGTAGCTGTGATATGCTTTTATTTAGGCTGTTTACTTAGGAAGTTTTGTGTGCATATCTTTTTATTCATTTATTGCGTTGTCCTTGTATTTTTGGTAGTTTAGCCTAATTAGGAGATTGTTTGATAGCTGTATCTTTTTGTATATATGTTACGTTTCTGTGGTAATGAAGGACAGAATTCTCATTCCAAAATTCCTCAGTTCTTTTACATTATATGCTTTAAGAAAAGATATCTTACAAGCTTAATTAAGCTCGCGACCATATCAAGTTGACTATGACAAGTCAGAGCTTATCTGTAAATTTTGCACGTCGAGTCTCAAATAATTGTCGAGCGGATTCCGGCTTACTGACGTTCCCGATCGAATGGCTTGATTACAATCACACGAAGTTGGGTGCTTGTAACTATTTAATACCCCTTCCGCCAAACCTGTGTCGTCGGCAAAACAACCTCTTCGTACAACACTCTCGGCCTCGCTTCTTCACATAGATGTCGATCTCTTTTTCCTCCAACTCGTCCATGGAGACGCCGAAAAGGCTCCATGCGGCGCTCCTCTCGAGCGTCGGCATGGGCCACCTCGTCCCCATCATTGAGCTTGGCAAGCGCCTTGTCGCCGACCACAGCTTTGAGGTGACCGTCTTTGTCCTCCGCTCGCAGGCCTCCCGTGCTGAGGCCAAGATCATTGAGTCCGCCATGACCCCCAAGCTTCTCGACATTGTGGAGCTCCCACCCCCTGACCTCGCGGCCACGGGCCTCAGCCCCGACGAATCCGTGTTTGCGAGGCTCGCAGCCATGATGCGCGAGGCGCAGCACGTGTTCAGGTCTGCACTCCTGGCAATGGAGGCGCGGCCTGATGTCCTTATTGTGGACTTGTTCGGGACGGAGCATCTGTGCATTGGCGACGAGCTGGGGATCCCCAAGTACGTCTACGTCGCTACCAGTGCATGGTTTCTTGCGTTGCTCCTACACTCGCCAACGCTAGACAAGGAAGTCAAGGGAGAGTACACGGACCGGACCAAACCGCTCAAGATCCCGGGTTGCAAGCCGGTCCGACCAGAGGACGTGTCGGACCCGATGCTGGACTGGTCCCAACTGCAGTACCGCGACTACGTGCGGATTGCTGGCGAGATCCCGATGGGAGATGGAATCCTGTTGAATGTGTGGGAGGATTTGCAGGCCGGGACGCTCGCCGCACTGAGGAATGAGGAGTTCTTGGGCCGGGTCGTGAACAGTCCGGTCTATACCGTTGGGCCGCTCATTAGACCGGTCAGACCGGCCGGTTTGGAGACGGAGCTGCTGGAATGGCTGGATAAGCAGCCGCGCGAGTCGGTGTTGTTCGTCTCGTTTGGGAGTGGAGGGACTTTGTCGGCTGAGCAGCTGGTCGAGCTGGCTTGGGGATTAGAGCTGAGCCGACAAAGGTACGGTCAGAAATTTTTCATGCAAAACGTGCTCCACGAGGCATTAGGTGGAGTGGAGCACGTTGCACGCTTTAAGAAAAAAAAAAAACATATTTTGTTTGTTTTATGTTTTTTTTTATATTATCAAATGCAGTGCCCGTTCTTTATTAGCATTTGATACGTGAAAGAAGCCGTTATACACTTACAGCACTAACTCGAGGTAGATATATAATTCAACGACGAATGTGTAATTTTTTTTCACACTTGCGGAAAACCTAATAATAATCCAAAAAATTTATAAAAAAGGTGTGGCATGTATAAATTAAGCTTCGTTTTAGTGTTCTTTAGCTCTATATTTTATAAATTTCTTTCATCTTACAAATGTATAATTTTGTAGGTTTATATGGATACTCCGGAAACCAATAGCCAAATCTCGGGATGGATCGTTCTTTGATGTGGGAAAGGGAGGTGGTGATGATGAGCTTTTGAGCTTTCTGCCGGATGGATTTGTGGCACGTACTCAGGAAGTGGGATTAATACTCCCATTGTGGGGCCCACAGGTGGACATCCTGAGCCATCCATCTGTAGGCGGGTTCCTATCTCATTGCGGATGGAACTCGATCCTAGAGAGTATACTGAACGGAGTGCCCACGATTGCCTGGCCATTGTACACCGAGCAAAGGCAAAATGCGACACTCCTCGCGGAGGAGATCGGGTTGGCGATCCGGCCAAAAGAGCTGCCGTCGAAGAAGATTGTGGGGAGGGAGGAGATAGAGAAGTTGGTGAGGATGATAATGGTAGAGAAAGAAGGGCACAAGATGAGAGCTAGAGTCAAAGAGCTCAAGAGCACGGCCGAAAAGGCTGTGACCAAAGGAGGTACTTCCTATGAGTCCCTACGTAGGATGAAGGAAGATTGCAAAATGAGGATTCATCATATTAATAAAGCTCATTAAGTCATTGCACATGTGTGTAACGTCAGATGGAATAATAATGCAGATTGACAGGACGATTCTTGAACTAGCAAGGATTTGCTTGAAGTGTATTGATGATGTAGGACTCCTACGTGTTCATGTATTCAATATTGAGGAGACATTACATTCATTACTCTCCCAAAAACAGTTGTCATATTGACAAGCAATCAAGTGTATTCACAATATTCAACACAAAAAAACCCCACCTCGATCATGGACAAATTGCTCACATAGAGAGGGGCATCAACGGAAAAGATGGTGATCGAAGGAGGTATTAGGCTAGGTTGACTCCTATGTGGAGAAAACCCAATAAATTATAAGTTCAAAGGTTTAAGCCCATATAATAGTCCATATGGAGAAATAAGATTTCTCACTATCTTTATGCAGTAGAAAAAAATGTTTGTTGAGACATAGAGTAAGAGAAAAAAAAATCTGAAAATCTGGGAAAGGGGCAGTATCTGATTATCAACAAGCTGATGTTGGAGGTCAATTTTTGGTTTGAATGAGCTAAAATTTCCTCAGCATGCTCATGACATATTCTTCTTGAATTTGATCGGTTTGATTTTCACTTGAAGCCCCCTACATTAGATTTTTTTTTGTGGGATGAACCAAACTTGCGTTTTAGGTTAGATTTAACCTAGATCTCTTGTGAAATTCATGTATATTGCCAAAAATAGTGGCCTTGATGTTATTGCTGCTATGTACCTCTAGTTTAACTAGAGAAGAATTTTGCTCACCCAATTTTGTTAAAAGTGAAGATTTTGGATGGACTTGGATCCCGTGGTTTTTTATCCCTTACATTAAGGAGGTTTTCCATGTAAAAAACAATCGCCTCGTGTTTGTGGGTGTTTGCTATTAATAATGCTCCATCTTATCACTTCATGTTAGATTTGCACAAGAGGAAAATTGTTTTGTTTTACTGCACTAATCTGTTATTGTTCATTTGTCACTATTCTCCCAACGGGAGGAAGACAAGGGCTTAGAGCGATTGGCTAGACCTGATCCTATGTTGAGCAACCACTAGCACCTCTATTAATGGGTGAGCAAGGGCTTGATGTTGCAAAAAGGATCATTTTCTTAGGCCTGAACCCAAAGCCAGAACAGTTGCTCAAGTTTTCCAGCTATAATTATGATGAAAATAATTCTTCCTTTTGAAAATTAAATTCCTAACTCTATCCTTTATAATGTACAATCTTGTGATATGCCCATCTTATTTTTTTTATTCCATTTCGTATAAGATTATCTTTTTCTGTCCCCTTTTCAGAGATAATTTTGATTTATTTACCCATTTTATGTCTTTTCCTCTAAAAATCGTTAAGAAATATAGAAAGCTGACATTGCCTAAGCAATTGGGCGAGCCTTGGCCATTTGACCTCGCCTGTAGATTTCAAGCCTCACCACGCTTGGTGGGCTAACGTATTTAACGTGCTTGAGGTGGTCAGGCCAACCTTGTTCGGGACACGATGTCTATCGTCGTTTTAGTCGAGCACGAGTTGATGTACCTTAGGGTAGTTCAGTCTTTTCAAACGAAGTTCCTTTTGATTCTTATCAAGGCGATGCCATATCAAGTTGCTCCACCGTTTTCTTGTGTTGAGAAAAAAAAATGTCCATAAGACTCACAATGATTTTTTGTGGCACAATCATCAAGTTCAAATCTTTTGAATGATTAAGATCTGTTGCAATTCAATTGAACGTTGAAAGATTATAAGAGCACAATGCTTCCTTAGGATTATAGAATCGCCCTGTATTCTTCGAGGGAGTTATGGTCCTCAAGAGACACCGTGTCTCGTAAGCTTTTCACCATTAGAATGAAAAGAAAAATATCACAACCATTTAAATTGTGATCTATAAACAACCTAGATATATTATGTTTCAATCCCATGGTGAAAATTATACAGAGAGAAACGTGCCTCTTAAACTTTTTATCGTTGGATTTGGAAGCAAAAAAGAAATAACACTAGTTTAGGTTGAGATATGTCGTATTTCAATCCAACAACAAAAGATTATGGAGACACGATATTTCCTGGAAACATAGAACCACGTGTTAATTTTTTTATATATATTATGAGCAAATTACGCAAAAGTAGTCCTATCATAAGTCTCGACGTTGTTCACGTTTTATTGATGAAGAATCTTTATCTTAGAAAGGGACGTATATCTTGATAAGTTCAAAAAAAAAAAAAAAAGGAACTGTCAAACATTTGTTTAGATAGTTCTGTGAGAGAAACGTTTAACTTTAGTATGTTAATCATGAAAGGGGCTTGGCGAGTAAGGGTGCTATCAAATGGAGCAAAACATGATTATGACATCAGTGGTCCTCTCTTTCCACATCTAATGCTTGTTTTGTTCCCTTTTCTGTAACTTTTCATGTTGAAGCGTTTGTCAAGATTAGATGCACAAATACAACGGAATAGAGGGTAATGTGAGAAAGGAAAGTTGAGACACAAGATTTACTTTGTTCACCTGTAAATTAAGACTACATATAGCAGATGATTTCACTATAATTAGCAACCCCTGCGTCTCTATTTGATTTCAATTATAAGAGAAAAATATTATATATAAGTGGCACAATTCAGTAGATATTCATAGGTCTAAACCTAAACTACCAATAAAGTATGAGTCTAAATAATAAAAGCCTTTTGGTGACTTGGGGATATTGCCTCTACGACCCTCATGCCTTCTTGTCAAAAAGGGAGGATGAACCACACCCCCATAATTTTTAGAGTTCATGAACAAATGCCGTGGGAAGTGAAATTTACTAAGAGTGTCCGTGCATCGGTTTGTCGGACATTCATTTATCGTCGGGAGTGCACGGAGTGCGTTCCAACGAGGAATCCACTCAATGATGAAGTATGAGCGATTCCTCTTCGGAAGCAGAGAACCCGATGACACACAAGGAGTTATGTGCATAAGCTTTTGATGGTAATAAAATTTGGAACTTCTTTGCTAAATAGTCTTCAGAAATGCCCCTTTCCACTCAGGTAGACACACATAAATGAATTATCTACACACTTGCGTCTAGTACAATCCTTTCGGACCTATTATAGATGCAACGACGGCGCTATATCCACAGAGGACCATAGACTTGCCCCGAGTCTCTCGTTACGGGATATTATTGAGTAGAATTTACACGTACAGTGTCAAATTTGAAGGGAAAATTATCCAAAAAATCCTAAATCTATTGCACTTTAACCATCTTGTCATAAATCGTTCAATTTTGATAACTAAATCCTAAATCTTTTCATATTTTACCAATTGAGTATATTCGGCCAATTTTGGTCCAAAATTGATGACATAGTCACTAACGGTCCTATGTAGCATGATCATCAACTATTTGTGCTAATATGGAAATTTTTTCATATATTTTTTGGAAATTTTAATAATATTTTGGTTTTTTTTTTTTTTTGGCCTAAGCATCAGCGAGGGTTGGTGGCCAACCTCCGTCGGCCATAGGTAGGGTCGAACGCCTCACCGGCATTGGGTGAGGGTGTTGCGACCCTTGCCCAGGCTAGAGCAAAGGCGTACGGTCTCGCCTAGATTCAGTGAGGGCCACGACACCCTCACGAATCTAGGCCAAACAAGGTGTTGCGGTCCTTGTGGGGTCTTGGCGAGGGCCGTGACTCAAGGACTGCAACACTCTCACCTAATCTAGATTAGTTCACGATGCCTAAAGCTTGCAATACCTGCGAAACCCTCAACTAGTGATGGCTAGAGCATCCTGGCCCCTTGCCTATGGTGGTCAACTCGCACTAGCCCTCAAGCTAAAGAAAAAAAAAAAGAAAAAAAAATTATTAAAAATTATTAAAAATCTCAACATCACTACCGATTGTGTCACGTAGGACCGTCGGTAATGACGTTGTCAATTTTTGACTAAGGTGAGTCTGGTGGACTTAATTAACAAAATATGAAAAAATTTAGAATCAATTAGTAAAACATGAAAATATTTATGACTCAATTGAAAAGTCTAGGACTATATTGGCTAAAGTCCAATAAGTTTAGGACTTTCTAAAGAATTTTCCTCAAGTTTCAGCTAAACTTGACTCATGTTTTAGGGGTTCGAAACACAAGTCATCTTGAGCTCAATTGAGTATTGAATTTCTTGCTTAATCTTGGTGCAAATGAAAAATTAAGATACACAACCTTGATTCAACCCAACTATAATTGTCAAAATATTTAAATCTTGATTAAACAGTTTAAGGTTTTGAAATTATGAGGAGTAGTCTAACAAATTTTCATATAAGAAGGTCTCGAATTTAAATCTTTTCAGACCCCTTATCTACCTTCCTTAATATATATTTTCCTACTTAGTTTTAGGTTAAAGTCCAGCTTACGCCTTAGAGTAAGGGTCAAAATATTTAGAGAATAATTCACGCATTCATCAAAAAACTTAAACTTCAAAACAGTTGATAATACTGTCATAAATTTTCATAATTGGAAAATGAATATCGAATTCAAGCTAGAGCTCAATTTTAGTAAGCTTGAATATTTTTGCCCACACTTACGTGTTTATCGGTATACCAAGTAATTTTAAAAATTTCTTTATATACTCATAATATTATAAATAAATAAAAAAGATCGTAATTGTTTGACTAGGCTCACGAGCTTGTCAAGTTTGACTCTCAGCTTCATTAAGACCCCCTCCCCGGTCCCCCTGTGTTATAGCTGAGATATCTTCTCCATACATACTCTCAGCTTCATTTCATTCCATAAATTTCGACCTCTTTTCCTCCAACTCGTCGATGGAGAAGCCGATAAAACTCCATGCGGCACTCCTCTCGACCCCTGGCTTGGGCCACCTTGTCCATATCATTGAGCTCGGCAAGCGCCTCATCGCCGACTATGGCTTCATCCTCCCCATGTAGTCCTCTTGCACCGAGGCTGAGATCATCGATTCCGCCATGACCCCCAAGCTCCTCAACGTCATGGAGCTCCTGTTGGAAATTTTCTATAATATGGGCTTACATTAATTAATTAATTTTCTATTTTAAATAATCAGGTTAATGATATTTCAATATTTGTTGAACCCTATAGTGATCTGATTAAATTGGGTATTATCATCTATTGATAACGGGTCTAGGTGAGCAGTAAAGTATATGCAATTATGTTTAACTGAAGCTCGTAATGGGAATGGCCTAGTTGACACACTATTGATTAGAGTTTGCTAGATCCTCTCTCTAGCCTATAAAAGATATGTTATATCTATCAGTTGCTTTAATCCCATTGAAAGCTGCTATATCGAAATAGGTCATAGAGAGGAAGATCTGGTATTCCAATAAATCAATGATTATTAGATTGATCTATTTTTTTTCAAGTGAAACAATGGCTCAAATAGGTATATTTTATTTTGTTGTGCGTATCAATCTCGGTATATTACAGTCATATATATATCCGCTCCTTCTTGATTGATTAGTTGTTTGTGTGAATAAATTCATACATGTGGTGTTAGAGCTAATCATATATGATTGTAGAATCTTTAAAAAAAAAAAAAATTTAATGGAAAAATTCGAAATTTTCTTCTTTGAGCCGAATATGGATGTTGGATCTTTTGATTGATTGATTTTGAAACCTTGAGCTTTTGTTCTACATGTCGAGATCTTTCTAACCATATATAATTTGTATAATTCCGTTGAGAATTGAGTGAGAATTTAAATTTGAAATTCTAGGGTTTATGCATAGAAAAAGTTCTAGAATTTTAAGTTACATTCTAGTATTACCTTCGATTTTTATTCGACGGTAGTGACGGTTGGTTTAGAGATTACTGTAGCTGATTGTTTGTTCCCCTTTGGACGAGCGGTTAGGGTTTCTGCCTTCTCTTCCTCCAGCCTCGTGTTTCGGTGCGATTGTGCGTACGGGGTTTCTGTGTGTTCACATTAGGTTCCTGCGCCTCCTTCCTTTTCCTTGATTGCCGCTTTGCCACTTTACTCGGTGGACCGAGATTACGCCTCAATTGATCTACGTATGCAATGGAGACGCTTATGGGGTGCTTTTCAAGGTTTTTGCTGTTATAGAGTCGAGATTTGTGCCCTATTTTTCGTTGATTTTGGTTATTTCTATATTAAGTAGTTAGTGAGCCGTTGAAGCTTTGGGGCTATGGCGCCCACTTGTAGAATTGAGTCCGTCTCGTTTCGATGCATACATGGAAGAGGCTCCATAGGATGAATTGTGGACTCGAGAAGTTCGTATTTTTTTTTAATTCAAGATTGGATTTTGGAGCTATTTTGAGATGGTAATTTTAGATCCTTGGTGATGATCTGCTCTGCTTGTGATGCGGCAGAGCAAGGCCGTGATCTGGTCGCTCCAATTATCTTGTCTTTTATCGGAGTCTCCTCTGTTGAGCTGTCAAACCCTAGAACTTTATGACATATATCAAGCAAGCAAAATATCCGTATGTTTCAGGCAAAGAAGCATCAATCCTCATGTCCTGATTTTGACCCTTGATTTTGGTTCCTTAGACCCTCGATAGCAGCAATATTTTAACCTTCTCGTGGATGAGCACTGTCGCTCACAATCCCTTTTGCTGATCCAAGGCCGCAAAATGACCCATATTAGACACCAGAAAGGATAAACCGGCGTTAAACCTTATATAAATTTGTATGCTTTCAAATGAGAAGCATACAAATAATAATAATAATAATAATAAAATAGCATAAAACTCAGCCAATGAAAATTGATAGATCTTTGGGACTACGTAGTTCTCATCAGCCTAAGTCTAGGCTAGGCTCATCTCTAATAGCAGACAAAAATCCATAGTTCAAGTTTGCATAAGTAAAAACCTTATGCGAAAATCCTCCATTGAGCTGCCTTTGGTCTGTTTTAGATAGCACAGCAGAGTTATCGTAGATATTGCAGTAGCTACTGTTAATATATTGTTGCAATTGACCTTTACATATGGAGATTGAACAATGCTTCGGCGTTACTACGTAAATGACTGATTTCTTCTGGACTAAGCTTCCTTTTCCTTTTGAATTTTGCTCGAGGAGGAAATCCTTGTTTGATGATGGCCTTTTTAAGTCTAGGTCGGTTAGGGTTCCTGTTTAATGAAACCCGATCATTTGTTAGTGCAAGGTTTTGTCAATTTTAGCTTTTAGCTCTTTTATTGCTTTTCTTATATTAAGGTTAGGTCCTGCTGCTTTTCTGATAGAGTCACATTCCCTTATCAAATCGATGTTTTGGGATAACTTATATGATGTGATCATATTTCTTGATGGGGTCAAAGAATGAATCTTGTAAAATTGTCTAGATTATGTTGACCTTCTCGAGTTGGTTGTCAATTGGGCATGAAGATTTTTAAGGACTCTTCTCTGCCTTCAAATGTACGTGAGCGTTTCTTCCCACCCAATAAAGTAGTGAGTTAAAAAAAATTTAGCAAGTATACACAAGGAAGAAGCCGATTTTGGAAAATTGCTTAGATTTTGACTGAACAATTTCATCATGGTCGGAAATTTGCTGGCTTGGATTTAGCACTCTTTCTTGGCCAATGGATGTAGTCTGGTGACTGCAACTTATCGGATGTGCAAGACTCTAGAGAGCACTTGAAAATGCTAGGTAAATTAGTAGGATCTTAGTTTCAATCATTGTAGCAACCACAAAAACAAATGAATGAAAATGCCATGTCGTTGTTAATCTTTATTGATAAACCTCTGAATCATCAAACTGCGCCGAATCTGAATAAGGATCAATTTCATGATCATTGTCATCTTGATCTTAGTTTTGTGCGAAAAGATAGATGTTTTGACTAGAAAACTGATAGCAACAATGTGGCGGCCGGTTGTTTTGCAGCTAGGCATCCTTGCATGTTGTGTGTGTGAGTGCCTGTGTGGCTACTTTTTTCGGGTACACGTGTGCTTGTGTGTGTACACATGCTATGTGTCGGTGTGCTCGCCTGCTTGTTTGAGTTTATATATTCCTTTTACAAACTCAATTTGGATTTACGTTTACATTAAAAAAAAATTGTGGCAAAAATTGTTATTTGATAAATGCGATATGATATTTTGAAGCACATGTTGTAAAGTGTGTCATATTGTTTGATCAATTTTGGGCATAAATTTTTAGAGTTTCTTATTGATAAAAATTAATATATACAATTACTCGTCCAAAAGGGATTATTGTGTATATTAATTTGGAAAATAGCATGAAAATTAATTCCCACATTTAAAAAATGGGGATGTATAATTGAAAAATATTTATCTGCCTAAAGGGGGTAAAAGTTTTGAAAATTATATATAATTTCCCTCTATATTGATATTAGGGAAAATTCCAAATAAGGACCTAAAGTAAATATATTTTCTCAAATAAGGACCAAAAGTGAACTTTGTTTCAAATAAGTACTCGAAATAGATCCATTATTTCAAATAAGGACCCGAAGTGAATTTTGTGTCAAATAAGGACCCAAAGTGATCAACTTAATCTCTATTGAGGACCTTAGCTCGCTGGCAGACATTTTCCGACGATTAAAATAGGGGCAATTTTGTCAGAAATTTGTGATTGGAAAAAAAGGGAAAATTCTAAATTGATTAAGTTTAGGTTATTCATTTAGATGTTTACGTTTTTTTCTTTCTTCTCCCTGGCTGCTCCTCAACCAAATCGCTGCCCGGTCATCATCATGACTTGATTCTCGTCGCTCCTTGCCTTGCTCGACTGGCGAAGAATTTGGGTCTCCGCAAACAAAGAAAGAAGAATTTGGTTTTGTTCTTGTTTTTGAATTCGTGCCTTAACCGGCAGAGAATTTGGGTCTTCGAGTTTGCGAAGGATGGATATAAGGAATGGGGAGAACTTTGGTCTTTGACTTTGCAAAGGATGGGTACAAGGAACAGGGAGATCGTAAAAAACCTAGGGTTTTTTTGCTTATGTTTTAAGATTTGTTAATTTTTCCTAGATTTTTTTTGGACAAAATTGGCCAAACTCCGGTCGTCGAAAATGTAACATGCTTGATAGCTGGCGAATATTTGGCTGACCAGCAAGCTTAGGTCCTTATTTGGAATTGATTCAACCACTTCGGGTCCTTATTTGAGACAATGGGTCAACTTTAGGTCTTTATTTAACACAAAGTTCATTTCGGATCCTTATTTGAGAAAATTGGTCAACTTCGGGTCCTTATTTGGAATTTTCCCTAGATATTATGGAGATGTATGATTTCAAGAATTTATCTACCCAAAGGGGATGGATCCTTAACGATTATATGTAATTCTCCTTGTTGTTACTTTATAAACTTCATGCTATGGAAAATAATGATGCATTATACACTCTACCCAAATGGGAGTTTATAATGTATTAATTATTTTTGCCGAATTGCATATTGCTCATAATTGATCTTATTGCATTATTGTGACAAACAGTTACCTTTGTTGTAAACAATAATAATGCCACAATTGAAATATTAACTTGATAAAATATTATATTGTTAAGGACTTGGTCAAAAAAGGAGACATTGTGATTGAGAATATTAAAACTGAGTCTATATTGACTGATCCTCTAACAAAAGGCTTACGACCCATTTTGTTTAAAGAACATGTAAAAAAAATATGGGTTTTTTAGATTCTTTTGATTTCTTTTGTTAGTGGGAGTTATATAATTTGTATTTTTTTTTATATTATAGTTATATGCGAACTGATAATGCTTTCATAATATTATTAAAGCATTTATTTTCAATGATCATTATTGTTGATTCTATCGTTATCATTTCTCCTATTGACTGAGAAATGTAATTATAAAACAGTATCTTTAAACAAATTTTAGTTTAAAAATGACTGGATATCACTAATTATAAGATCTCATGTTGGATTGTGACATAGTCGTGTAATTTTATGTTGTTTAGAAATTGCGCTATTGTAATTTCATGTCATTGAGAAATTGCATTGAGAACCGATAAGAAATAGTGTATATTTTGATTACATGTTGGCACTATTTCTTACTACACTACTAGGCTCATGATCCATGAAAATATAATATTCATTATGTCATTATGGAAGGTCATGTGTAGTGGTTTTTTCTTAACACATTGATCTCCATAGTTCTTTACTGAGATTATATATGATTGGATTGGTTTTGAGATGCCGTTATTGGAATATTATTTTTTAAAGTTGTGGTCACACAAAACAAAATTTTCAATTATTAACCCGATAGTGTCATTTTCAATATAAAAATCTTTTCAAAATAAAATAAGTCAATTAATGTAGCCCAAGTGGGAGAATGTTGGAAATTTTCTATAATATGGGCTTACGTTAATTAATTAATTTTTTATTTTAAATAATCGGGTTAATGGATATTCCAATATTTATTGAACCCTATAGTGATTTGATTAAATTGGGTATTGTCATCTATTGATAATGGGCCTAGGTGAGCAGCAAAGTGTAGGCAATTGTATTTAACTGAAGCCCGTAATGGGAATAGCCTAATTGACACGCTGTTGATTAGGGTTTGCTAGGTCCCCTCTTTAACCTATAAAATGGTATGTTATACCTATTAGTTATTTTAATCCCATTGAAAGTTGCTATATCGGAATAGGTCATATAGAGGAAGATTTGGTATTCTGATATATCACTGATTATCAGATTGATCTACTTTTCTTTAAGTGAAGCAATGACTCAAGCATGTATGTTTTATTCCACTATGCTTATCAATCTCGGTGTTTTATAGTCATATATTGATCCAATCCTTCT
This sequence comes from Eucalyptus virginea, assembly GCA_014182375.1. Lineage (NCBI taxonomy): Eukaryota > Viridiplantae > Streptophyta > Magnoliopsida > Myrtales > Myrtaceae > Eucalyptus > Eucalyptus virginea. The sequence goes on along the minus strand of CM024521.1, from coordinate 21,725,001 downwards.
TGATCGATTAATTGTTTATGTGAATAAATTTATACAGCTCCTCCCCCCTGGCCTCTTGATCCTGTGCCTCACCTCAAAACTTGGACTTTCGCTCAAACCCTCCCAACATATTTAAGACAAAAATACTCCTTCTTTTTAAAAGAAATGAATTTTCTAATCCTTTCCCAATGTGAAAATCTTGTCATTTGTTCATGGTATTTTCTATTCTTTTTCGTATGAGATTATTTTGTTTCTTTTTTTAGCTATATGCCTTTTAATTTTATATCTATTCTCCATTTTATGTCTTTTAAACTAAAATGTGTTTAAGAGATGTAAACCCACCTAGCCTACGTAACTGGGCTTGGCCTGCTCATCCTTTCTCATTAGGCGAGCCTGGTGGTTCGTGGTTAACGAGGTGCTCGGGCCAAACCTGGTCTGGGACAAGGTGTCTCTGGCTGCTTTAGCTAAGCACGAGCCTATGTGTCTTAGGGTAGTCCCATCATTTTCCTATTAAGTTTCCCTGATTTCCATGAGGAAGATGTCTTGAGATGACAAGATGAGTTTAGAACCCATATTTTTTCTCATATTCAATTATGTGGGTAATAAATGAGTTACCTAATAACTTAATGGGTTTATATAGATCATAAATGGGTCACTTGATAAGCTTTAGTTAAGTGAATTAAATCATTTTTAATTATTTTTTAATTATAGCTTTCATTAATTTTCTAAATTTTTAAATATTTTTCTTTTTTTCTTTCTTTATTCTATGAAATCCACAATCCACACAAGGGTCGCCAACTGATCCTCGCAACACCAAGCAAGGGTTCGATCCTTGCCCGTGACGAACTCTCACCCTATGGTCAGTGTGGGTTGATGGACCCTTGCTGGACTTTGAATAAAACAAAAAGGAAAAGATGGAAAGAAAGGGAATAAAAAAAGAAAATTTAAAAATTTAAATTTAATTTTTTTAAAATAGAAAAATTGTCCACTAGATTTATATTGCATATAAATTTTTAAGTAATATAAATTTTTTCAAGAAATAAGAATTTTTTTTTTCTAGATTGGGTCATATATGGAAATGTTTTTGTAATATGGATTGCGTCAGATATGGATTGAGTTGGGTCGGTATAGGCTTTTATATTTTTATTAAATGGAAACAAGTCAAAATGAGTTAAATGAGTCAATTTACATCGAATCATTTTTGACTCGACCAATCAACCCACCCGTTTGATAGGTCTAGACTTGTGCCATATCAAACTACTTCAACATTTCCACGTGTCAAGAGGAAAATTATCCATAGATCACTTTAAAGAGGTTACGACTTGAAATGGAGTAAACTTAACAGCTAAGATGGGGTGAATCGGTTGTTGTGTGAATTTAAAAACTTTTTCATGCAATACATGCTTAGACCTTGAAATAGTTTTTGTAGACGAAATATGAAATACAGAGCAAATATCTTATAAAAAAAAAATTTCAAAGAGCATTAGGGATAGAACAAATTGTCAACCAAGGTTCTAGAAATATGTGGTCTAATGCGAATTTGGAGAAAAAGTTGATGATAATTTATGGTATTTCTTAAAAAGCAAAGGTGTAGATTTTAGGGATAATATTATAAAAAACCTGAAACTGGTACATGTATGACAAATTTTATCAAAACCAATTTTTTTATTATCAAAAATTACAAACCAATACATATGTGATAAATTTACTTTGAACTAATTTTTTTACTATCAAAAACCTTAAACTTATATATTATTATAATTTCCATTAAATTGGATTAATATAATGAAAAACTATAAACCAACATATACGTAAGAAATGGAAGATAAAACCCCAAATAGGTACAATCGTTAATTACCATATGTTATCTAACTTACCAATTTAACAGTAAAATTTAATAAAAAATAACGAATGGTAAATTTTTCACAAATATATAGTTTGAAATTTTTTTGGTTAAAAATTAATTCAAAATAAATTTATCATAAATATACTAATTCAAAATTTTTCGTCGTATTAACCTTAAATTTTATTCAGGGATGCGATTAAGAACAGTGGCTCTTGGTAGCTAAATGGCTAATAAATCCAAATGCCAATAAGACTTGGCAATCAATGAGAGGAAAGTGTGCAGCATCGTCGAAGACAGCAATCTCGATAATGCAAGCGGCCCCATTTGCGCCTGCATGCATTGACTATGCTCTCCAGCATTTTAATAGGGATGTTGCAAGTTGGAAATCAATCATATGGGACACCTTTTCAGAATTGACAAGAATTATTAGACATTTGAAATATCCCGCTCAAGATGGTCTGGAATCCACAGGTTTTTACATGCCAATTGCTCGTTCATCGGTTTAACGAATCATGTGATAACAAATTGGCGCGATATTTTCTCCAAATTGGTTTGGCCAATAGTGATTAAGTTTCCTTGAAATCCCCTCAATTCCCCACCAAAAGCAGCAACCCTGGGGCCTTTGAGTTTCGCCTTCGACTTCAATCCCATGTCGAAGGTGCGCGCATGAGGATGTGGATATGTATTTGTGTGCTGAGCCATTTTATTTTCGGCCGGCAATTATCTGAACGAAGGCTTCCATGAATTGATGGCAATGGAAGAATTTTCAAGAGAGCCTTAAGTTCGAGACAGTATTTTACTTGGCCAAATGGCTGATGTTGCCCTCAATCAATGGAGTTGACCTTCTGGACTGAGGGAAACGGTCTCTTTGGGGAATCGGAATCTTCTGGCAAGTTGCATGTTCAAGGCCATTGATCGCTCCATCCGTCTCCTTGATAGGTCGGGAGGAAAATTATCAAAAAAAAAAAAAAAATTGTTGTACGAATATCGATTTAATACTAAACATATTAATTTAGCCAATTTAACTTTATGTTTTTTAAAAAATTCACCAATAATGACCGTACTACATTGCATGCTTAATGCTTATGTAAATAATTTCTATAATTTGTTTAAAAGTTTCTAAATATATGTATTTTATTTTCTGCACTTTTTTTTTCCAACTATAACCAACGATATTGGGTGAGAGTTGTAGGCCATTACCAATCTAGACAAGTGCCAACCCTGCCCTCATCCAGTGGTCAATGAGCACCAACTACAATGAAGTAAAAAAATAATATATTAAAAAATACAAAAAATTATTCACATCAGATGTCAATTGTGCCACGTACACTAATCAATGTTTATATCAGCAATTTTCAATCAAAATTGGATTAAAGAATTGTATTAATTTTCAAAAGATTTAAAAATTTTAAAATTGAATTCACATTCATATATTAGATTTAGAAGATTTATTTTTATTATCATCTCTGTCCATGGGAAGCCCAGCTTCCGACCTTGCAATTCACTTTAAATTCATTGAAAAGTGATGAACCACAACCCAAACCCACACCCCAGCCCCCACCCACCCACCCCCCCCCGGCGGTGAAAAAGGCCTTGATGGGAAGAGTCAAGTCGTGATCCGTTTTGTCCTTTTCCTTCTTCTCTTCCTAACAATTGCAAAACATTATGACATGTTCACGAAAAGGACCCAAACACAAGATTTTGGAGAAGTCTTCCTTCCTCATGAATTTGACTCACCGCACAGCAGGATAAAATTCTATACTACATGATATATACCCGGAGTTAATCGAAACCACCGAAAAAGAAGAACATCGTCTAGGAACGATGCGCTTGTGCTCTAATCTTCTATGATACGAATTAGCGTTTATCTATTCAGTACATATATATATATATAAATCCTATCAGAAAGTGCCATAGGACACTTATTAACAATTATTGCATTTGATAAATATGTTACAATTAAGTGAATTTGATTTATCATAGTGGAGATAAATGCACAAAAACAATACTATTTAAACAATGTTTTGAAAATTTTGATTGAGATAATTGCTCTATATATGTATGAAGAGCGTATATATAGAGCATATTACTAACTATTTTGGTCACGGATAGCAATTTCCCTCTATATGGTGCTACGTGTCGATTTAAAATACTTTAATTTAGGGGTAAGCATAGTTCTAGGGTAGTACCATAAATTGCACAATTTGACCAACACTCCAGATGGGTAAGTTTCAAGAACAAGTTTTTTTATTCTTCTTGTTCCATGTCTTCACACAATCCTTTAGTATTTCATAGCATTCGATGATAAGTATGTAACTAGGATCTACTAATATCATATTTCATTTTCTGACAATATTCATGATTGAGAGTTTTACTTTGTTAATATTTCATACTCTTTGTTTGTCTAGATATGAATTGTGGTCAGTGAATTATAATAGTAAATGGTAGTCATTAAAGGTGATGATTCATTATAACATATAACGGGGTAAGTTTAGATTATAAGGTATGCAAAGTAGGTTGTAAGTTCCAAAATTTAAGAACCAGTTCTAATGAGTAGATTCTAAATTGTAATTCTTCTTCTTGTTGTTGTTTTCCCGCTATTCCACGAAAACACATCTTTAACACTGTATTATCCTTTTAATGTCGTCATGTTATCAACAGGAGAATTGAGCAAAAATTCTAAATTTATTGTACGGCCGTCAATTTAGTTCTCAATTTTCTAGTTTGATCATTGCAATTTTAAGACTTTTGATGGTTTTCCAAATTATTTTTTCAAGCTTATCCACGTGGACTAATCAATGCCATTTGTCCTATATGACACAGTCAACAATCTAATATGTCCAACGGAGCTCAAAATGAAGTCGTTTTGAGAAAAAATTTCAACTTTTTCAAATTTTCAAATTTTTATTTTTATTTTTATTTTCCTCAATCTTCTTGGATTCCAGTGGTCAGAGCCTTGGTCATGGCCGCTAACCCTTGCTTGCCACAAGCGAGATTGCACAGCCCGTGCTAAATCTAGGTGAGGGCTACAACCCTCGCCTTTGAGTCGGATCAGTTGGGAAGAAGATGAATTGAATAAAAAAAATGAAAAAAAAATTATAAAATTTATAAGAAACTTCAAAACAATGTTGTTTATTTTAAAATCATCAACGTCAGTTGCCAGTTGAGATACCCAAGCTAACCAAACTACCATATTGGCAATTTGTGATTTAAATAAGCTGAATGGACTACATTAAGGGAGCGCATGACAACATTTTTGTCTCTCTATTTCTCTGTTTTTCCGTTTCTTGGAACATGTTTGGAACAGAAATCCGTTTGGTAATGCAATTTCAGTTTTCTATTTTTGGAACAAATTTCTATTCCAGAAATAGATTTGGAGTAAAAATTAGAAGTTAAAATTTTTAGCTTTTTTATTCTGGAACAGAAATCAAAAATCAAAAATTTTCTCATCGTTCACTCTCGTTACCGCCCGTCACCTACTTGCTACCTGTGGGATGCCGGATGCCCGCCACTGATTACCGGCTAGCCACCACCGACCCCAACCACCGCAATCCGGCTGCCCATCGCCAACCGCCCGTCACCAGATGCCGAACGCCCACCAATCGTTGGCTGCTCATTGCCAATCATTGGATGCTGGAGGCTCATCACCAACCACTGGATGTTCACCGGCAACTGTTCGTCGCCGCCACCGACCGTCGGATGTTAGCCGCTTGCCACCTGCCGTTGGACTCCAGCCATTGGCCACCTACCATCGGCCTCCTATCGCCGAACTCTGGATGTCAAATGCTAAATGTCAAACTCCGAACGTCAAACACCGGTTGCCAATCATCGGACTCCGATGTCGGAGTCCGAACTTTGGCCATCCACCGCCGGTCACCAGACTTGGCGCCGGACATCAAACGTTGGACTTCAAACTTTGACCGCCCACCACCGGTTGCCAAATGATCGCCAAACGTCGGATTTCGGACTTCGGCCGTTGGTCACCAGATGCCAAACGCTAGTTGCCAAATGTCAAACTATGGCCACTGGACGCTAGTTGTTGCAGCTCCTAGAAATATAAATTTTATTATGTTATCAAATAAAATTTTATTTTAGAAATATAAATTTTAAATTGTTATCAAACACGTTTCTTTATTCAGAAACTCGTACATGGAATATAAACTGATTTTTGTTTTAAAAATTTTGTCACGCGCGTCCTAAAAAAATCACTATAAAATATTTAAAATTACATCGATCAATACAAAAAGTTTAGAATAAAATCCGTGACCGGCTAGTAGGTTCAAATCCTTTTGGACAATTTCCCTCGGTATCAATGCCCACGTCAATCTCGCCGCACGAGATACTTCAAGTATCATCATCGCCCATCATGAGACTTAAATGCGAACGTTGACGAACGCAGCTTCTTGCGGCGTAGGCAACAGTCACGTGGACGAAGACTTTGGCGATAGCAATAGCAATAACTTCAGCCAACGGGATCGATCGCAAGCAACGGACTTTTCAATACCTCGTGCGAGCTTTACGGCCATCGGGACCGGGACATGTTTCGCCATATTGGACCGATTTCTACCGGTCAGCAACTTGTAGACTTGGGCGAGCCGTTGGCACCGCAATCCCAGCCAAATTGGAAGATAAGATCAGGAGCTTTTGGAGCTTTTGGATGGTCACCCTTCACGCATGGTGGAAGTGTAGAAGCTATGATTTTCACGTCTTTGGAGCACGTGGGCACATGATGATGTAGTTAAAATACTAACTTGATTCACGGCAAATGCGTTAATATAGGTCGCAATTTCCCACTGCGGAGCTTGCCCGTGATTGATTTGATGGTTAATGAGAAAGTGGGTGGTAATCATTGAGGTGTCAAATTTTGCTATGTGCTCCCAACAAGTATGCCAAATCGTGATCTCTAGAACTTCTATGTTTGTCTCATTGGGAGAAGACTTACAAAATCTGGTTTGGTTTCAATGAGCAATTTCCTTCTTTCAACAAGCATGATCGGCTGGGTCCACCTCATGGGGCCAACATATCTTATTAAAAAAGAAAAAGACAAAAAAAAAAAGAAGAAGGAAGAGGCTGAACGTTCTTGATGGTGAAGAGATAAAAAAAGGGAGCGTTTGCACAAAGAAAAAAAGAAAACAAAGAGATAGCGGCTAGAGGAAGCGAGACTTTAGATTTGATGGTGAAATCTTGTCAGAATCTATTGAAATTTTATTACGTTGTTCATAAGATCTGGATCTACATGTTGGTTGGTCTTGTTTGTTGAAATCCTTCTTCAAATTTCCTCTCAACTTCTTCAACTGTGGTTAGAGTTTTCATACTCTTTTGTTTATTCACTTTTGTGATGATTATGTATTATTATATTGTCGATGTGTTGAGCCTCTAGCAGTGTGACTAAAGATGAACTATTGTGTATCTTACTATTCTCAAGTGATTAGTGGAAATTTTGAACGGCCTTGTAGTTTTAATTGTATTGGGTTTTCTGCGTAAAAATTATGAACGTTGCTTTTCTGCTTGGTCTTTAATTATGGTTGTCCTTACAATATATGCATGATTCCAGCAATATCAACACCCAACTAGTTTTTTTAACCAAAGTATATAAAAGCAACCCAATCACATGTAGAAATGATACGTGTTGTTTTTCCGTTTCTTCTTTAATTATAGGTTTTGTCACGACCTTCCCAAAGGTGGATCACCAAGAGGAAAGCTAGTGAATTACTAAATAAGAACGAAGATTCTTCTTACGAGGCCATCATTTGCATTTAGCATAGACTCTCTCAAATCCTACCAATCGCAACTTGGTAACCAATTCGACATGCGTTTAAACTTACCTATAGAGCCACCACTAATTAGTTTGGGTCGATTAAACACCCAAGTAAAATGTGGAAATATATTTTACTTTTATGAACTAGAGATTTATAGGTACGGGAACTTGATTATGCTATATTAATCTAACGCATTTTTGATACATTTTCTCTTTATTTTAAAAATATTTTAAATGCAATCTTTGCCAGTCTTTATACAATGCCACTAACATGTAAGATATGACCACACGAGCATGCAAATAATGAAATAACATCTGATAATCAAAATCATGAATGGATTATAGCAAAGAAATATATATATATTTTTGATGACCTAGGGAAAGCCGTAAGCCAACGGCCGGCGGGCAAACCCTAGGGCCCACGGAGGAACCCATCACTCCCGTGAAGCGGGTAAGTCCACCTGCGACGTGTTGGAGATTCGAACTTCTCCCCTTCGTGAGGGGGAGAAAGCCCAAATCTAGCAAAGAAATATGTATTCATCATCAAAAAGTTACTACATTCATGATTTAGAAAAATATGCAAACGAAATGCATGCATGCTATGGATGATTTTGCACGAAATTCTAACTAATTAACATGCGGTCTATACCGTTTCTTTTCATTTTTTTTATTACCACGCCTAATTTGACAAAACGAGGATAATCCTAGAAGCTTATATTAAAATGAAATTGACTTATATGCACTAATTACCACAGGACAGGCGAGAATGATACGCATGCTATGAGACTAAACAACTTTAATTAACACGATTCTAATGACATTTTATTTGATTTATTTTTTTAATGAAAAAATATGGATTTACCCTATATTTATACGTACTCTAATTAATATGCGTTGGCCTAACTATTAAAAGAAAAAACGTTAAATTATCAATGCACTTTAATTAACTGTGAATCTCGCTAATTCACCTCCAAATTAGCGCATCAAATTTTTTAGTTTCCTTATTAGTTTCTACTTATATTCCCGCGAATGCGTTCAAATCCATTCACCATTGGCGAGCTCATTCCATGAGTATTAATCTCTTGTCAATACTCCACTGATTCCTCCAATCAGATTCATATTCTTTTCCTTCTTTTTATTCTTTCCTACGAGAATTGTTTGCTTTGAGATCTAGGAGATGTCATCGTGGAGGAATCGGTGGAAAGTATATATCAAGAGTCAATTCCATCATCTTGATTTCCCTCCGTCATATTTGTTTCCTTTCAATCCGTGGATATTCTCGATTTGCCAACCGTGGTCGCATTTCTTTCCTTCTAAATTATCGATCAATATCTGTAAGAGACGATCCTATGCACGCTTGTCCATGGAGGCGTTGTGCGACAAAGAGTGATTTTGTCTGCATCAATCCATGGTGGATCATAAAGAAGTCATGCGACTAGGTTATGTGAGATGATCCATGCAAGTGATTTTTTTGTTTAGGGGTTGAATTCAATCCCTAAATTTTTCATACGATAAATGACTTTAAAAAAAAAAAATCAAAATTTAGGTGCCAATAGATTTTTCGTGAATTATGCATAACTCTTCATCTGTCATAACCAAAGTCAACAAATGCAGGACGACTGTAGTTATCCCACATTTCAATGATTGAGTGTCTCAGGACTTGCAAAGCAACCAACGTGGTGACAAGTTCCGGAAACAAGTTTATTAAAACATCCATTTAGTTGGTTGCATAGACGAGATAGTTAGCCTTAATGTATGTATATTAGCGCATGGAAGGCGCCGGGCGACTAAGGGCGCCACTATATGGAAGCAAGATTAGGTCATGATTATATGAACTATCCTGTCTTTTATTGAGCAGCGTCGTAGAATTGTCTAAGGGCGCCACCAAACGCCTGTTTGTCTCTTTTTTTTTTTTCTCTATACATTATATTTTTAAACAAGTTAATTCTTCGTTCATTCTTGTGATATTATATAATATATGCGTTAAAAAATATTATCTTAGAAGCTTAATTTAATCTCGCATGGAAGGGGCCAGGCGAGAAGCAAGATTAGGTCATGATTACATGAACTATCCTGTCTTTTATTGAGCAGCGTCGTAGAATTGTCTAAGGGCGCCACCAAACGCCTGTTTGTCTTTTTTTTTTCTCTATACATTATATTGTTAAACAAGTTAATTCTTCGTTCACTCTTGTGATATTATATAATATATGCGTCATAAAATATTATCTTAGAAGCTTAATTAATCTCGTTAGCCTGTCAAGTTGACTCTGCGAGTCTGAGCTGTATATGTAAATCAGGCACGTTTAATCTCAAGCGATTCTTGAGCGGATAGTTGCAACTATTTAAAATCCCCTTAGCCTGTCGACAAGTACCCACCAAACCTGTGTTTCCGGCAAAACATCCTCTTCGTACAAACTCTCCGCTTCGCTTCTTTCCATGGATTTTCATCTTTGTTCCTCCAATTCATTGATGGAGAAGCCGAAAAGGCTCCGTGCGGCGCTCCTCTCAAGCCCCGGCCTGGGCCACCTCATCCCCGTCATCGAGCTCAGTAAGCGCCTTGTCGCCGACCACGGCTTTGAGGTGACCGTCTTTGTCCTCCCCTCGCAGGCCTCCGGCCCCGAGGCTGAGATCATTGAGTCCACCGTGACCCCCAAACTCCTAGACGTCGTGGAGCTCCCGCCCCCCGACCTCTTGGCTGCAGGCCTCAGCCCAGATGCCGCCGTGGTCACGAGGCTCTTGGTCACGATGCGCGAGGTCCGGCCGGCATTCAGGTCAGCGCTCGCGGCGATGGAGGCCCAGCCCGATGTCCTCATCGTGGACTTGTTCGGGACGGAGCATCTGTGCATTGGCGAAGAGTTGGGGATCCCCAAGTACGTCTATGTCCCTTCCAATGCATGGTTTCTTGCGCTGTTCATATACTCACCGACGCTGGACAAAAAAGTGAAGGGAGAGTACGTGGACCAGACCGAACCGCTCGAGATCCCGGGTTGCAAGCAGGTCCGACGAGAGGACGTGGTGGACCCGATGCTAGACCGGTCCGACCAGCAGTACTGCGAGTACGTGCAGCAGGCTGTCAAGATCCCCATGGGAGATGGAATCTTGTTGAATGTGTGGGAGGATTTGCAGGCCGAGACGCTCGCCGCGCTGAGAAATGAGGAGTTCTTGGGCCGGGTCGCGGACGGTCCAGTATATACTGTTGGGCCGCTCATTAGACCGGTTAAACCGGCCGGTCTGGGGAAGGAGCTGCTGGAATGGCTGGATAAGCAGCCGAGCGAGTCGGTGTTGTTCGTCTCGTTCGGAAGTGGAGGGACTATGTCGGCTGAGCAGCTGGTCGAGCTGGCTTGGGGATTGGAGCTAAGCCGACAAAGGTACTGTTTACAATTTTTCGTGCAGTACGGGGTGGGGCGCGGCGGGGCGGGTAAAAGGAAAGCATATTTTATTTGTTCTAAAATATTTTTATCAAATGCTGTGCATGTTCCTTATTAGCGTTGATATGCGAAAGAATTCGTTATACAAAACTAATTCGTGGTACAGATATAATTCAATCCGATGATGAACGTGTAATTTTCTTTTTTCACACTTGCGGAAAACCTGATAACAATCCAAAAAGGATAAATAGAAAAGTGTGGCATGTATAAATTAAGATTCATTTTAGTGTTCATTGGTTATATACTTGATAATTTCCTTCATCTTACAAATATATAATTCCATAGGTTTGTATGGGTACTCCGGAAACCAACCACCAAATCTTTGGATGGATCGTTCTTTGATGCGGGGAAGGTGGGCGGTTGTGAAGAGCTTTTGACCTTTCTGCCGAAGGAATTCGCAATACGTACTCAGGAAGTTGGATTAATCCTCCCATCGTGGGGCCCACAGGTGGATATTCTGAGCCATCCTTCCGTGGGCGGCTTCCTATCTCATTGTGGATGGAACTCGACCCTAGAAAGCATAGTGAATGGAGTGCCCATGATTGCCTGGCCACTATATGCTGAGCAAAGGCTTAATGCGACACTCCTCACAGAGGAGATTGGGGTGGCAATCCGGCCAAAGGAACTACCGTCGAAGAAGATTGTGGGGAGGGAGGAGATAGAGAAGTTGGTGAGGACGATAATGGTGGAGAAAGAAGGGCACATGATGAGAGCTAGAGTCAAAGAGCTCAAGAGCAGTGCGGAAAAGGCTGTGATTAAAGAAGGTACTTCCTATGAGTCCCTAAGTAAAATGAAGGAAGATTGCAAAATGAGGATCCACCAAATTGGGAAAGCTCATTGAGCCATTGCATAAATGCATAAACATCAGTTGAATGGAAATAATAATGCAGATCGACAATACAATGCTTAAACTGGCAAATATTTGGTTGAAGTATATTGATGGTGAATGACTCCTACCTATTCATGTATTTAGTATTGAGGAGACATTGCTCTCATGTTTTTCTTTTGTTTTTGTTTTTTTTTTGTCAAATGAAATTTCCATTCATTGTCAAGTGATAACTAAAAGGATTCCTAGAAAATTTCATATGTCACCATAACAAAGCAAGTCTGTAAAACTCCAAAACAAACCAAAAACCAGAAATCAAGGTATATCATCAAAGTATGGTTAGTAGAGATACTCATAAGCTCGTCCTTAAAAATAAGATTTGTGACTATATCTAAACGAAAGGATAAGCGGCTGATCATTTAATCAAACATCATCATCAGTGATGCGCATATATCGGGATCTCCATCGGTAATTATGGCCGATCATTTAATCCAACATCATCATTAGTGATGAGCATATATCAGGATCTCCATCAATAGTTACAACTTTGTTTTTCAATGGTGCATGCCTAGATTTGACGTCCCCAATACCGTCACTATATGGAGAGGACATAACCATGTTGAACAAGCTTAGTTCTAATACTTCTGTAAGTGAATCCTTTAGCAAGTGTGAGATTTTAACAAAAACACGTTGAACGAGCACCAATTTGACACCAAAACTGTTATGAATATTATTGAAACTGAAGGCGGAGTACTTACTCATGAAAACTCCTAAGTCTAAAGGTAGATCAGACAAAATAGCACCCAATTCTAAGATCGGGAGAGCAAAACTCCCATATTTACATCTAGATGGGGAGAGTAAGGGAAGAAATTAAAGGTAAAAAATTTACCCTCCCAAAAACAGTTGTCGCACAGACGAGCAATTAAGTGTATCCGCTGATATTCAACGCAAAAAATCCTTCCCACTGACCATTCTCTAAACATTCTCTGTACCCACCACCAATTGCTCAAAAGAGAGAGAGAGAGAGAGAGAGAGAGAGAGAGAGAGATTGGTGTTGGAGAAATCTTCTTGAAGTGTTTTGAAGCTGACAAAACGTTTCCTTCAGTCTAGTCTGAAAGTTTGCAGACTCTGCTATTTAAAGTCTGAAGACCTCCGGACAGCCAGACTCAAGACTCAAAGTTTATCCTCATTGTGAGTCTCTAATCCGTTGAAGAAAGGTTATCCAGATCTGGATGATTCGTTAATGGTATGACCTTATCAACTGGAGAAGATCTCGTGGCTGGAAAAGACATATCGGAATCCATTGATTGATCGAGATTGACTCGATGATTGAAAATCCGATGATTGACTGAATATTCTTGGAAGATTCTACTTATGGAAACCGAGATCCTGATTGTATGGGCGAACAAGATTGATGGGCTATCGACACGTTCCTTTAATAGCTTGAATAATCTTCTTAATTGATTCCGTCCAACGGGTAGATTGGAGGAATTCCTTTGGTAAGTGCCAACGGGTATGATGGCATGAAGGAGTATATAAGGAAGACGTTCTAAGTTGTTTATGGTGTGCGCGATAGAAAAATTCCAAAGTCGAAAGCTTCCCGTTGTTTAGACAATTTCTTTGAGCGAATCATTGTATTCAAAAGAGAGTCTATATTTGTGAGAGACCTTAAGGAGGTGTAGTAGAACATCTACACTGTGGAATCAAGGAAGAGCTGTGGTGTAACTTCTCTTTTGCTCATAGTGGAATCCAGCCAGTGGGCTGTCAGTGCGGAAGAGTGGACGTAGGCTTGAAATAAGCCGAACCACTATAAACCCTGTGTTCAATTTTCTCTTCCTTACTCTCTTTACTTTGATCGTATTTCATTTTGTTAATCAAGAAAGAATTTCCCTTCTATCGTTTGCCAAGTATCGCTTCCGTATCTCGATAAATTGTTTATGCACCTATTCACCCCCCTGTAGGTGCTTATACTAGCTATCTCAATTGGTATCAGAGCTCGTGTGCTCACTTTATTTGAAGTGTTTTACTTCAGAGTAAAAGATCCATGGCTAGTATGTTGGCTCCAGGGCTGGTAGAAGAGCAAAGCAACACGAGACCGCCTTACTTTGATGGAAAGGATTACAACATATGGAAGAACAAGATGAAAGCGTTCTTAAGATCAAAGGATCCTCTCGGAATGGGACGTTGTAGAAAAAGGAATCATTCCTAAAGCCGCATCGATCTCGAAAGAGGAAAGGACACTGTTGAGTCCAGCGAAATGAGTCAGGAGGAGATAATCAAGAGATAGGCTCTTGATGCAAAAGCAATCTATTCTTTATATTGTGCTTTATCACCTACTGAATATAACAGAATATCTTCTTGTGATACAGCCAAAGAAGTATGGGATAGATTACACATTACTTATGAAGGAACCGATCGAGTGAAAGAGACCGAGTCAATATACTCCTCGGTCAATACGAAGCCTTCAGGATGAAATTGGAAGAATCTATAACTGACATGTTTAGTCGTTTTACAGAAATCGTGAATGGTCTTGAAAATCAAGGTCAACCAATTTCTGATCCCATGAAAGTGAACAAGCTACTGCGTGGACTCTCCAAGGATTGGAATCACATAAAGACCTCAATCAGAGAGACCCAAAGAATCATGCCACTGTCTGTCGATGAGTTGGTTGGGACCCTTCAGTCTTATGAAGTGGAACGAATCAATGAAGACGAAGATCCTAAAGGTAAGAAATCTATTGCATTAAAATCTAATGATGATCCGATGTAACAGATTCGAAGACGACATGGATGATGAAGAACTTGCTCTCATGATAAGAAGATTCAGAAAGCTGAATAGAAAAGGAAGAAGATTCAATACAAAGAAACAAAGTTTTCAAAAGCAACAAATCAAGTCTGCTGATGATGATGAATCAAACAAAGATATAGTCTGCTTTGAATGTAAGAAAAAGGGACACATCAAACCCAATTGTCATCTTCTAAGGAAGAAGAAAGGAAAAACTGAAAAATATCGAAAAGCTCTCAAAGCAGAAACCTGGAGTGATACGGAGTGCGAAGATAGTGATGATGATTATGCCAACATATGTCTAATGGCACAATCCGATTCAGAATCAAACTCCGAGACCGATTCGATTCGAAAGTGAATTCGAGGTAAGTAACTTCAAAATCCCTATTAAAGTTTCAAAATACATTGATGAATTATGTTTTAGTCTTAAGACTTCTCTTAAAAGAATTTCCGAACTCAAAAGGAAAATTCTGCTTTAAAACATCAAGAGAATGTTTTGGAAGAAAAAGTGAAATGCTTAGACTAGAATGTTTCTTCTCTCAATGAAAGTAAAGATAATCTTTTAAAAGAAAATGCATTTTTGAAAAATGACATTTCAAATATTTCCAAAAGATTTTCTCTGGGATCTGAAAAACTTGAAAAAATACTTTCTGTTCAAAGACCTTATTTCAATAAATCTGGTTTAGGAATGACTGCTGAAACTATTCCTTTAATCGATTTTCCTAAAGTAAAAGAAAGAATCAAACAAAGACCCACAAGAAATGCTTACAAAAATCATTTTGAAAGGACCTTTGTAAAACCAGTAGGTCGCAATGCTCTTAGATGTTCAAAATGCAATAGTGTAGATCATTTTGAGAAAGAATGTCCTATGGTATGGAAACTTGTCAATAAAGTCTGGGCAAAAACTGTATATCAAACTAACTCAAAAGGACCCAAGAAAATGTGGGTACCAAAGAAAGCTTGAGTCTCTTTTTAAATGCAGGTCACTATCAAGAAAAAGGTGAAATGGTACCTGGATAGTGGATGCTCGAGACACATGACAGGAGATTCAAATTGCTTCATAAAGCTTATTCAAGTGAATGGTGGAAAAGTCTCATTTGGAGGAAACAGCAAAGAAAAAATAGTAGGCTTTGGAACTGTGAAGATTGGGAACCTCACTATAAGCAATGTTTCTTTAGTTGAAGGGCTCAATTACAACTGCTCGGTGTCGGTTAGTTTGTGTGATGCCGGTTTTAAAATCAACTTTCAAGAGGGTATTTGTTCAGGAACTAGTAAAGACTCTACTCAGTCATTCATGGGTCGAAGACATGGAAATATCTACCTCTTGGACTTAAAACCAAATGAGTCGCAATGTTTAATCTCAATCCAAGACAAAGCAAGCTTATGGCACAAAAAGCTTGGGCATGTTAACATGAAGCAGATAGCCAAGATCTCAGCAAAGAAGCTTGTTCGTGGTCTACCCAATTTATCATACCAAAAATCTGATCTATGTACATCATGTATATTGGGAAAACAGGTAAGAAATTCCTTTAAATCAATAAATCAAGTTTCCACTAACCGTGTACTGCAGCTTTTGCATATGGATCTCTTTGGACCAACAAGAACGCAGAGCATTGGAGGTAAGAAATATTGCCTAGTAATTGTGGATGATTACTCACGATTTACTTGGGTATATTTCTTAGCAAGTAAGTCTGAAACTTTCTCTTACTTTGAAAAATTTGCTAAGATGGTTCAAAATGAAAAGGGGTATGTTATTTCAAGTATAAAAACAGACCATGGAGGTGAATTTGAAAATCAAGATTTTGCCAAATTTTGTGAAGAATGGGTTTTCAGCATTTATTCACTTCTCCATATACTCCAGAGCAAAACGGAGTTGTGGAAAGGAAGAATAGATCTCTTCAAGAAATGGCTAGAACTTTCTTAATTGAAAGTAATATCTCTTTACGATTTTGGGCTGAAGCAGTTTCAACATCATGTTATATTATCAATAGAGTTTTTCTAAGACCTATTCTAGAAAAAACCCCCTATGAACTATTTAAAGAAAAGAAGCCTATTGTTTCATACTTTCATGTATTTGGATGCAAATGTTTCATACTGAAAAATGCAAATGATCGAGTTGGTAAGTTTGAAGAAAAGTCAGATGAAGGCATCTTCCTTGGATATTCAACCACAAGCAAGGCATACAGAGTTTACAATAAGAAGACTCAAACAGTGGAAGAATCAATGAATGTCAAATTCCAAGATTCTACACAAAATGAATCCATTCAGACTCATCTCGAAGAGACTGAACCTGCTCCAGACTCTACAAAGTCTAAATCTCAAGAAGCAGCTCGAGACTTTGAAGGACCAAAGAACAAGTGATCGTTGAAGATTCTAGTGAAGGAAGTAACCATCAATCGATACATTAACCAAAGAATCGAAAACATAAGTCCAGTCATCCCAAAGATCTTATTATTGGCGATATCAATGAAGGAATTCGCACAAGATCCAAAAGGCGAGAAGAGTCTAGTGTTGTGGCTCTTATTTCGAAAAGAACCCAAGAGCATAGAAGAAGCTTTATCCAATGAAAGCTGGATTGAAGCTATGCAAGAAGAACTCCGATAATTCAGAATTAATGATGTCTGGGAACTGACTCCAAAACCAAAAGGTAAATCTGTCATTGGAGCTAAATGGGTTTTCAGAAACAAGATGGACGAAAAAGGCAAGGTAGTAAGAAACAAAGCAAGACTCGTGGCCAAAGGATACACACAAGAAGAATGGATCGACTATGTCGAGACTTATGCACCAGTAGCGAGGTTAGAAGCAATTCGTTTATTACTAGCATTTGCTTGTCATAAAAATTTCAGGTTATTCCAAATGGATGTCAAAAGTGCTTTCCTAAATGGATTTATCCATGAGGAAGTTTATGTGGAACAACCACCGGGTTTGAAGACCCAAGGAAACCCAGACTCGTATTCGAGACTCAAAAAGGCCCTATATGGCTTGAAACAAGCACCTCGAGCCTGGTACGAAAGATTAAGTAAGTTTTTAATACAAAATGGTTTTGTTAAAGGTAAAGTAGACACTACTCTTTTTATTAAAAGCGAAAGCAAAAGTTTTCTGCTTGTTCAAATATATGTGGATGATATTATTTTTGGATCCTCTAATGAAAGTCTGTGCAAGAAATTCTCTAAGACTATGCAGGATGAATTTGAAATGAGCATGATGGGTGAGTTAACCTTCTTTCTTGGACTTCAAATAAAACAATTGGAGGAAGGAACTTTCATTCATCAAGAAAAATATGCAAATGATCTTGTTAAAAAGTTTGGGTGGGCAATTGCAAAACGGCCTGATATACCAATGTCAAGTTCCTTGAAGATAGACAAAGATGAAGGAGGGAAGAAAGTCAATCAAAAGCTGTACGAAGTATCATCGGATCTCTTCTTTATCTTACGCTTCTAGACGACATTTTGTTTAGTGTTTGCATTTGTGCCAGATTTTAATCGACCCAAAAGAATCTCATTTGAATGCCGAAGTGTATTATCAAATATATTTCATCGACCTCAAGCTTTGGTCTCTGGTATCCAAAAAGGGGAGACTTTACTCTTCTTGGATATTCAGATGCAGATCTTGCTGGATGCAGAGTTGATAGAAAGAGTACCTCGGGTACCTGTCAACTTCTTGGAGGCAGGATAGTGTCTTGGTTTTCAAGAAAGCAAAGTACAGTAGCCCTCTCTACAGCAGAAGCAGAGTATATAGCTCTCGGAAGTTGCTGTTCGCAAATTCTATGGATAAAACAACAGCTAAGAGACTTTGGAATTGAAGACTCATGCACGGAGATTAATTGCGACAACACCAGCGCTATCAATCTCACTAAAAATCCAATTCTCCACTCAAGAGCAAAGCATATAGAAATTCGACATCACTTTATTAGAGACCATGTTCAAAATGGAGATGTTTCAATTCAATATGTTGATTCAAAGAACCAAGGCGGCGGATATATTCACAAAGCCTCTGGAGAAAAATTAATTTGAAACAATTCACTCCAGACTCAACATTTTAAGGTATGAGGAGATCAAAGTCTAAAGACTCTCAGACTCAGACATACAAGACTTTAACTGTAAGTTAGTCTTGGTACGATCGTCGACCGTAAGTTAGTCTTTCTCTCTCTCGAATTTTATCTTGAAAAGGTACGATTGTCAATCGTGGTTTATTGCTATCTTTAATCGGCGTAATTATTGCATCGTTTCCTTTTCGAAAAAGAAGTTATTTTTTTCAAATGAATATTTTCACGGAAAAAGGTTAGTTATTTTTAAAAAAGGCATCTTTTTACCTTCCTTTGTGACGGTTCGTTTATCTCTCTTTTTATTCGATAGTGCTCTGTTTATTCCTCTTCACTTTACTCTCAAAAACCCTAGAAAGCATCGATCTTCCATTCCCGTTTTTCTCCCTTGTTTAATCCTTGAAAAAGTTGTCATCTTTCTTGGGAAAGTCAAGCAAGGAATCTTCCAAAAGCGAGAAAGATGTCATCCTCAAGAAAGTCTTCGAGAATCGCAAGGGGGACCACGGCGAATGAGTGAGGGGCCTACGCACTTCGATCTTACTGAAGAAGAAGTGTCTCCAGAACAGCAACCGAGCCCACAACTTTCTCAGCAGCGTCATTCTCCTCCATCCAAGTCCTCAAGGCGTTGATCATCAACAAGAGGAAGAAATCATTGAGGATGCGAGATCCCGTAAGATCTCAAAAGCCTCGCTTTTATTTATAAGTCTGTATCGCGCTTTAAAAGGAACTCGTTCTCCCTTGAACTATGTCGATGATTTTCTTAAAGACAAAGGATATGGGAACGAAAATATCTTTTTGCGAAAAATGGAAAGTTTGGGAATTGCTCGACAAGGGGTGGCTGAGGAAACCCTTGCGAATATCCCAAGTGATCCTCGTGACGGGACCGAATCCTGTAGATGGGAATGATGATGACAAATTATACAGCCAATTTCAACCGAGAATGGGTGTTGCGGTTAAAAGTCGAGGAAAAAGGGGAGATTTGTTCAGATCGAAGGAACAAGAGGATTTGTACTCGAAATTGCTGAAGCGTGGGGTAATAAACCCTAGAAGTGTGGATTTTGATTTTCTGGATGCTGTGAAGATGAACTTGAGGGAGAAATTCAGTTATCTTCAACTTGAAACGTTCTGCTCTGACACTACAGAGGCCTATCCTGAACTGTCCGCATATTTCTATTCAAATCTTAGCTTTTTGGATGCGAATAGATTTTCTTTCAGTGTCAAAGATCAAGACTATGTTGTGGATATGAATAAGCTGGCAGATGTGTTAGGAGTTGAAAGAGGAAGATATCAACCGATCAAAGTTTTCATTGCTCGGGCCACACTGGAACTTGTGAAGGATAGAAGAACAGATGAGAAGATCACCTACCTAAGGATGAATGCATTCAATATCTTACTTCACAAGATTGTGATCAATTGCCTCCGACCTAAATCAACCTCCAAGACTGATGTTTCAAGTTCAGAGGCAAAACTGATGTATGCCATCCTCACTGGGAGGTTTTCTCTTCCCCACACTGTCATGTTCCACATGTATAGAGCGATGATGAAGGACAGAGGTCAACTCCCTTACCCAAGTCTTGTGACAAAGTTATTCGGACATCGAATATTCAACCTCCGCAAATCTTTTGTGTTCGATCGTGCGATCATATGGTGGTAGGACTGAAGATGGTGACCAAAATGCGTCTAAAGGAACTGAACAAGGAGTTGGAGAAATTCAAGGAGAAGACTCCAGTCAGAGCTCATCAATCTTCTTCTTCAAAAAGGAAAGGAAAGGAGCCCTTGGTTGCTTCAAAGCAGAAAAGAAGAGCTCTTATTGTAGAAGATGAAGAAGATGATGACCTTACCATTTCGGCAATAGCTTTGAAAAAGCTAAGTTGTACTGTTCCAGAATCAACGGAACAGCGTGAGACAGAAGGAAATGAAAGAGAAGGCCAAGAGGAAAGAGAAGGTCAAGAAAAGGAGAGAGAAGAAGAAGCAAGAGAAGAAGAAGAAGAAGAAAGAGCAGTTGGCGAAAAAGAAGCAGAGGAGGAAAGACCTGGAAATGAAAGAAGAGAAGAAGGAGAACCTGAGGAACACTCTTCTCCACCTATAGGCATGGAAACAGGGGGAGATCAAGAGAAAGGAGGGAAGTCCTTATATCCTGATACAAGTGAAGGAGTCAGTCGCTCTCCTGCAGACCCAGAGGATGTTTATGCCTCTCAATTTCCAGAAGAAGGTCATGAAGTTTCATCGCCAAACCTCCGAGATTATTCTGATATGCCATCATCTGCAGAACGTGCTGAAGTTAGTACGCAGACTGACAGCTCAGCCGATTTTCGCAGAATTCTCGATATTCTCTTGGAGATGCGCGGTCAAATTTATGCCTTGGGATGCGAGGTTCAAAATTTGTAGAATGCTGGTCAAGTTTCTTCAGTGTCTTTACAAGATCAGATCCAAGCCCTCTCTGTTCAGATTCAGGCCAATGCCAAGGGTGAGGAGATTGCTCAACTGAAGGAAGACTTGAAAAGGCTGGAAGGGATCGTTCAGTCCACGGAAGATTTCCAACTTGTCCGTGTTCCCAAGCAATCTTGACTTCATTCCATTTTCATCTCAACCTTTTTAATGCTGACAAAAAGGGGGAGAGATGCAAGAAATTTGAACACTTTGATTTGAACACTTTGATTTTTAATCTTTTGTCTGTTTGGTTTGTTTGATTTGGATTGATGGTTGACTTTAAATTTTGTGTCTTTGTGTCTGGATTTGAATTTGGACTGCTATTGATATCTTATGGATAGTTTTATCATATTCAAGACTAACCTATTTTCTGTGGTTGCAGATTTTAGTGTTAGCCATTAGCCATTTATCTCTATAAGATATGCACATATGTTTGAGATATGTTTTGTAGGTCAAAGTTGTCCAAATCTGCAAGAAAGTTTTGTCACCATCAAAAAGGGGGAGATTGTTGGAGAAATCTTCTTGAAGTGTTTTGAAGCTGACAAAACGTTTCCTTGATCTAGTACGAAGGTTTGCGGACTCGCTATTTAAAGTTTGAAGACCTCCGGACAGCCGGACTCAAGACTCAAAGTTTATCCTCATTGTGAGTCTCTAATCCGTTGAAGAAAGGTTATCCAGATCTGGATGATTCGTTAATGGTATGACCTTATCAACCGGAGAAGATCTCGTGGCTGGAAAAGATATATCGGAATCCATTGATTGATCGAGATTGACTCGATGATTGAAAATCCGATGATTGACTGAATATTCTTGGAAGATTCTACTTATGGAAATCGAGATCCTGATTGTATGGGCGAACAGGATTGATGGGCTATCGACACGTTCCTTTAATAGCTTGAATAATCTTCTTAATTGATTCCGCCCAACGGGTAGATTGGAGGAATTCCTTTGGTAAGTGCCAACGGGTATGATGGCATGAAGGAGTATATAAGGAAGACGTTCTAAGTTGTTTATGGTGTGCGCGATAGAAAAATTCCAAAGTCTAAAAGCTTCCTGTTGTTTAGACAATTTCTTTGAGCAAATCATTGTATTCAAAAGAGAGTCTATATTTGTGAGAGACCTTGAGCAGGTGTAGTAGAACATCTACACTGTGGAATCAAGGAAGAGCTGTGGTGTAACTTCTCTTTTGCTCATAGTGGAATCCAGCTAGTGGGCTGTCAGTGCGGAAGAGTGGACGTAGGCTTGGAATAAGCCGAACCACTATAAACCCTGTGTTCAATTTTCTCTTCCTTACTCTCTTTACTTTGATCGTATTTCATTTTGTTAATCAAGAAAGAATTTCCCTTCTATCGTTTGCCAAGTATCGCTTCCGTATCTCGATAAATTGTTTATGCACCTATTCACCCCCTCTAGGTGCTTATACTAGCTATCTCAATTGGAAAGAGGCGTCGTGGAAAAGAAGGCGATCGAAGGAAGGGCTTAGTGGCGGGCGAGGACTTGATGTTTACGAAAAGGATCATTTTCTTAGGCCTGACCCCAAAGCCGGAATAGTTGCTCAAGTCCTGCCACTATAATTATGACGAAAATAATTCTCCCCTTAATTCTCCCCTTTCAAGAATACAATTTCTAATCCTTTCCTTTATAATATAAAATCTTGTGACGTGCGCCATCTCATTTTTTAATTGAGAAATGATTGGATGATGATCTTAATCTATTGTGAGAATAATAATATGTTTATGATCATAAAAAAAATTAAATAACAAATAATTATAAATTAATGTGGAATCCACTTCCTCCACTTCTTTCAAAATTTGTGGCTCACAACAAGTTATATCTTTTCAACTTAAACTAGTTTAGAAATATTCAAAAACCCACGTTGCCTATGCAATTGGGCGAGCCTTGGGCATTTGACCTCGCTTGCAGATTCAAGCCTCGTCTCACCTGGTGTTGTAATGTTTTGACGTGCTTGAGGTGCTCAGGCCAACCTTGTCTAGGATGCGTTGTCTATGGTCGTTTTCGTTGAGCACAAGTTGATGTACCTTAGGGTAGTTTTTGAGTCTTTCCAAATGAATTTCCGTTTGATTCTTATCAAGGCGATGCCATATCAAATTGCTCTAGCATTTTCATGTGTCGAGAGAAAAAAAATGTCCATGGGACTCACGCCAGTTCTTCTTTAGCACAACCATCGAGTCGAATTCTATTGAGCAATTGAGATATGTTACGTTTCAATTTAATGGTAAAAAAATTATAAGAACACAGTGCTTCCTTAGGACCATAGAATCACCCCTTGCTTTTCGAGTGAGTTTATGGTCCCTAAGAGACACCATGTCTCCTAAACTTTTCACCATTAGATTGAAAAAGAAAAGTATTACA
Source organism: Eucalyptus virginea (assembly GCA_014182375.1). Taxonomy (NCBI): domain Eukaryota; kingdom Viridiplantae; phylum Streptophyta; class Magnoliopsida; order Myrtales; family Myrtaceae; genus Eucalyptus; species Eucalyptus virginea. The sequence continues at coordinate 21,701,535 of CM024521.1, read as the reverse complement.
ACCAGCAGACTAAGATCTATTTTTTTTTTTTTTTTTTAATCAAGTGAAAGAGATCTGTTGAACGATCAAGATTTATTAAATTTCAATCTCACAGAGAAAATTATATGGAGAAGATGTCCTTTGAAGACTATAGAATCGCCTCTAACTCTTCGGGTGAATGTCTGGTCCCGGGAGGCATGTTCCTCTTGAACTTACTATTGGATCTATAACCAAAAAGGAAATTATACTAGTTTAGGCTGAAATCTGTTGTGTTTTAATCCAATAACGAAATATTTTAAAGGCTTGATATTTCTCGGGACCATTGAATCACACATTAACTTTTCCATATTTTATAAGCAAATTATACAGAAGTAGTCTCATCGTAAGTTTCAACATTCTTCACGTTTATTTGATTAAGAATCTTTATTTTAAAAAGGGATGGATATCTTGATTAGTTTAAACAAAAAAGCGAACAGTCAAACATCTGTTTAGATAGATATGTGAAGGAAACAATTAGCTTTAATGCATTAACCATGAATGGTGCCTGGCGATTCAGTGCGCCATCAAATGAAGCAAAACATGATTATGACATTAGTGGTCCTATTGGCTAAACTACACCGTAAATGTCAAAACTTGACACAAGTAGACACTTAAGTATCAAAACTTTTAAAAGGTACACTTAAATGCCAATCAGATATGACTTATTTGTAGTAATATAAATGGTCTATGTGACTTGCTGGAATGCTTACTTAGTGACGTTATTTTGCCCCCAAATTTATTAATTTAAAATTTATTAAAAATAAATTATTTAAAAGGTGGGGAGGTGGCAACGTTTGGCAAGGGCCTCCATAGCTCTCACCATTGCCACCCCACCATCGTCGGAAAGGGTCGGTGAGGGTCAGCCAGGGTCGCTAAGCCCTAGGTAGTGGCCAATAACCTCGTCTGACCCTCGCCCATAGCCCTCACCATAGCTGTGGCTTCTTCCTCTTTTTTTTTTTTAAATATATATTTTTAATTAATATTTATATTAAAAAATAATTTTGGGGGCTTATAACATCACGTGGACAATTTTTTTTTTTTCAAAAAAAATTGCTATGTGTAAATTTTTTTTAAAAGAATTGCCATGTCGATATTTTTTTTTATTTTTAAAATGCCTCATTAGTTAAAAAAAAGTCGCCTGAAAATGCCATGTTAGCGATTTGGCTAGAATTTCTTATTGTTGGCACTTAAGTATTTTATTTTTCTTTGATTTTGATACTTAAGTGTAGCTTTTGAAACTTTTGGCACTTCAGTATCCACCAATGTCAGTCCTATCTTTTTCTTGAGCAACATCATGGAATCGACCAAGCCTTTCCACATCTAATGCTTGTTTCATTTCCTCTTTTGTGACTTTTCTTGCCAAAATTTTTATTATAGTTAGTTGCACAAACACAACAAAATAAAGAGTAAAGTGAGAAAGAGAAATCGAGACACAATATTTACCTTGATTTACTCTTAAATTAGGGCTACATTATCTGCACCTCCACTTTTCTGTTACAACCCTCTCAATTATAAGAGAAAAAAAGATTATCTATAGGTGGCACAAATCAATAGCTATTCATGGGCTTAAGTCCAAACTACTTCCAAGCTATAAAAACCCTCCAACAGGGCTGTCCCTTGCGACCCCTTTGCTTTCCTATTGATTAGAAGTAAAAATCACAGTTCAACAGTTTTAAGGTTATACGAACAAATGACATGAGATATGAAATCTATTGAGAACGAGTGTTCGTGCATCGGTCAATCGAACATTCATTTTTCATCGGAAGTGCATCGAGAGAATTCCAACGAGTAATCCACTCAACGATGAAGTCAAGCGATTCCTCTTTGAAAGCAGAGAACATAGTGACACGTATGGAGTTTGCGCAGAAGTTTTTGGCAGTAATAAAAGCCGAATTTCTTTGCTAGTTGCCCATTTTCACTTAGTTGTACACGCACAAAAGAATTATTCACAGACACACACGTCTAGGACAATCCTTTTGAACCTACTATGCACGTGATGAAGGTGCTATATCCATTGAGAACCACAAGCTCGCGCCAAGTCTCATTAGATACCTTCATCTAGAGAAATCGCTAACAGAAAGTCCAAATCCGAGTCCTTTAATATATTCAATTGGACCCATCTTCACTAAAAAACTTACGCCAATAAGTTATAGGTCAAGTAAGATATATTAACTACTTTGCACCACATCAATTCTCTAATGTGGAATTTCTTAAACACAACACACATGCATTGTAACAATCTATCCTCAGGTGCGAGCTCAATTTTGGGTTCACTCCCTCTTAATTCAAGCGTCCTTCTACATGAACTTCCTACGGGCCCACATTGCTACACCACAACATCTACTTGTCCGGAAATCGCAACCATAGGCTCCGATACTAATTGTTGGAAGCGCACAACATGAGTCTAATAACTTCACTTGGAGAGATCACCAAGAGAGAGCCCAAATCCAAGCCCATCAATATATTAGTTGGATTCATTTTCACTCAAAAGTTTAAGTTAATGAATAATTGACCAACTATGATATATGCTCTACACCCCATCAATTCTCCAATATGGGATTTCCCTAATACAATTCACTCACATGCATCCTAACAATATAGGGTGTCAAGTTGAAGCTTGACTTGACTCACGTTTTAGGGTTCAAAACTCAATCATCTTGAGCTCGATTGAGTATTTAATATCTTGCTTAATCTCGATACAAATAAAAGATTAAGATATGCAACCTTAATTCAACTCGACTAGATAATAATTGTTAAAATATCTTAATCTAATAGCTTAAAATTTTGAAACAGTTAGAAGTAGTCCCACAAATTTTTGTATAAGGAGATCCCGAGTTCAAATCTTTTTAAACCCCTTATTATATATTTTTCTGTTTAGTTTTAGGCTAAATTCCAGCCTACTTCTTAAAAGAAATGTCGAAATTTTTAGATATTAAATTACATATTTATTTCACAGCTTGATCAAGTGGTGTCACAAATTTTCACAACTTAAAAATGAATATTGAATTCAAGTTAAAGCTCGAGTTTAATAAGCTTAAATATATTTTCCTACACTTAAATGTTTATTTGGTGTACCGTAATCTTAAGAATTTCTTTATTTACTCATATAATATCTTATGCTTTAAAAAAAATCTTAAAAGTTAATTAGGCTCCCGAGCCTGTCAAGTTAGATTTAAAACTGCTTAACGATACCCACCAAACCAAACCCCACCCCCCAAGCTCCTTGACGTCGTGGAGGTCCCACCCCCTGACCTCTCTGCCGTGGGCCTCGGCCAGGGTGCCGCCGTGGTCAGGAGGCTGGCGGTCATGATGCGCAAGGCCAGGCCTGCGTTCAGGTCCACGCAAATGCCTGATGTCCTCATCGTGGACTTATCTGCCAGATAAGTTACGTCTATGTCCCTTCCCATGCATGGTTTCTTGCTTTGTTCATGTACTCGCCAACGCTGGACGAGCAAGTTAAGGGAGAGTATGTGGACCGGACTGGACCGGACCGCTCGAGATCCCTGGTTGCAAGCCCGTCTAACCAGAGGACGTGGTGGACCCGATGCTGGACCGATCCGACCAGCTGTACTGCGAGCACGTGCGGCTTGCTGAAGAGATCGCGAAGGGAGATGGGATCTTGTTGAATGCGTGGGAGCATTTGCAGGCCGAGACGCTCGCCGCGCTGAGGAATGAGGATTTTTTGGGCTGGGTCGCTGACGGTCTTGTATATACAGTTGGGCCGCTCATTAGACCGGTCGGACCAGCCGGTTTGGGGAAGGAGCTGCTGGAATGGCTGGATAAGCAGCCGAGCGAGTCGGGGATGTTCGTCTCGTTTGGAAGTGGACGGATTTTGTCGACTGAGCAGCCGGTCAAGCTGGCTTGGGGGTTGGAACTGAGCCAACAAAGGTACGGTCTGAAATTCGCGTACCTTGATAAACCGGGGTCAAGAAAAAAAACTTTTGCCTTTATTCCATCTATTTCAAGACAAAATAATGAGTTAAATAAATTTTCTTAAACATGATTACTTCTCTCACTTGAATAATTGATTGTGGAAAATATTTTCAATATCATCAATAATTTATATCTAAACATTTTTATAGACGATGAAAATAATTTTTATTCATTCATCTCTATAAGAGATAGGAGCAATCGTTTTTAAGAAAATAAATTCTAAATTATTCATTTTTCACTAAATAAACAAAACCATAGAAATAATGATTTAACCAAGTTACTATATTCATGGTCAATGGTTCAAAAATCATTTGAATGATGTTCCTATATGTAATTTATTATTAAGAGGCTTGATTGTAGGAAATTTTTCTCATTCCTCTAACCATTTCTGATTAAGAAAGAAAAAAAAATGAAGTCATTTTTCTGAATCAAAACAAAATCCATTAGCCAATATTAGCTAAAGCATTGAGGTAGTTTGCGTTTTCCCGTAAGAATTACTTGCCAAATAAATACTCCATGTTATAATAAAAAATATTTTTTATTTGGACTATTGTCAGTGTAAAGAATGCATTGCACGCTATTTACTACGAGTTGCTATAAGGAAGATTTCGTTCATAGAAATAACTCATTGCAAACATTTCATTCAATCCAATGATGAATGTATAATTTTTTTTCACACTTGCAAATGACCTAATAATAATCCAAAAATAATATACTAAAAAGCATAGCAATTATAGATTAAGCTTTGTATCAGTGTTATTTGATTATATACTCCATAACTTTCTTCATCTTACAAATGTATAATTTCATAGGTTCATATGGGTGTTCCAGAAACCAACCATCGAGTCTTTTGATGGATTGCAATCTGATGCAGGGAAGGCTAGGATTGCTGACGAGGTATTGAGCTTTTTGCCAGATGGATTCGTGTCACGTACCCGTGAGGTCGGATTAATACTCCCATCGTGGGCCCCACAAGTGGACATCTTTAGGCATCCATTAGTAGGCGGCTTCCTATCTCACTGTGGATGGAGCTCGACCCTAGGGAGCATCGTGAGCGAAGTGCCCATGCTTGTCTAGCCACTATATTCTGAGCAAAGACTAAATGCGACACTCCTAACAGAGGTGATTGGGGCGGCGATCTGGCCGAAGGAGCCACCGTCAAAGAAGATCGTGGGGAGGGAGGAGATAGCGAAGTTGGTGAGGACAATAATGGTGGAGAAAGAAGGGCACGGGATAAGAGTTAAGAGTAAAAGAACTTAAGAATAGGCAGTATAGGCCGTGATAAAAGATGGTAGCTCTTACGAGTCCCTTTGTAAAATGAAAGAAGATTGCCAAATGAGGACCCACTAGCTTAAGAAAGCTCATTAAGGCATTGCATGCCAAAAGTCTTTATCTTGGCACATGAAAAATAGTTGTACCTAGATGCATCGGAATAAAGGCCGTAACTCTTTAAGTTTCAAGTTCATTTCATGGAATTCAAAGCGGCCAGATGAAGCTGTTATGCTTTAAGCTAATGGTATCTTTGTGATTTGACAATGGTGGCCGCCATTTGCATTAGATTTGGCAAAAGTGCGATGATGATTTAGGACTCCTACACTTTTTGTGCATTTAAGTATGGTGCGGAGTTGACATTGCTTTCATTACTCTACCACAAACAATTGTCATAGAAATGAGCGATTGAGGGTATTCGTATATATTCAATATGGAAAACCGTAAATTTAGGTCTAGCCTCGATTCTACCTTAATTTTTTTTTTGTCCCTATTAACCAAATATGGGCTATCAGATTTGGAAGTTTTAGAATCTTATCTTTAAAAGTTTGAAAATTTTATATTTTATATATTTCTTTTCTTGCAAGTAAATCTTCTAGAATGTACACTTAGGTATATAAATATTCATCTAAGCTAAATAGAAGTACACAACGATTTCTGTCTCAACATGGTATCAAGAGTCATCTAAGGCTAACGCCCCTTTCAACCCCAATTTTCTTCTTCTCACTTTTTTGTTCCCCACAAAGGTGGTCAGTGTTGCCCCCGGCACCACCACTGTAACTCTCATGACAAGCCCCTCTTCTACACTTCCTCCGTTTGAATCTGCTTGCCACTTTCTTTCTTTATGTCTCACAACATCCAATTATCTGCTATGAAAAGTATAGTGTATCTTGTTTCTCAAGGGACAAAACCTCTATGGCTATGTGATGGAACTATAACTTGTCTCTTTGATGCAGCCCAAGTAGTCTACAAAACACCTTCAACTTTTGATCCTATCCCAATTTCACCGTAAACTTCTTCTTTTTTATCCTATAAAAACCCCCCCAACTTTAGGTCTTATCTCAATTTTAACGTCTAGTCCCAATTTTATATTACAAAAATTTTTAGTCTCATAAAAAATCACAAACTTTTACTTGGGTCACAAATATTCCATCATTAACCCTCTATTCAAAATTTCTCATTGACAATTGAGAGATAGAAAAGTCCTAATCATGAGCTGTACGAGCATCCCAAGTGCAAGCTCTCCAACCGAAAGAGATGGAACATACAAGTGAATGAAGACCGAGTGCAACAATAGAGGGATTGTGTTAATGAAGACAAATTTGAAACTCAAGTAAAAGTTAACAATCTTTTATAATACAATATTAGAGTAAAATTGAAATAAGAATTAAAGCTATGAATTTTTTAAGAGACAAAAAAATTTATGGTAGAATTAGTACTAGACCTAAAGTTGAGGGTTTTTTACATTACAAAAACAAAATTTATGATAGAAGTGAGACTAGATATAAAGTTGTAAACTTTTTTATAAGAGAAAAGGTATAATTGAGATAAGAGATTAGTTAGAGGTTTTTTTTAAGGTATTGGGCCTATTTTCTTAGGCCCGACCTCAAAACCTGGACTTTCGCTCAAACCCTTCCAACATATTTAAGACAAAAATACTCCTGCTTTTTAAAAGAAATGAATTTTCTAATCCTTTTCCCAATGTGAAAATCTTGTCATTTGTTCATGGTATTTTCTATTCTTTTTCGTATGAGATTACTTTATTTTGTTTGTTTTTTTTTTTAGCCATATGCCTTTTAATTTTATATGTATTCTCAATTTTATGTCTTTTAAACTAAAACGTGTTTAAGAGATGTAAACCCACCTTGCCTATGTAATCGGGCTTGGCCTGCTCATCCTTTCTCATTGGGCGAGCCTGGTGGGCCGTGATTGACGAGGTGCTTGGGCCAAACCTAGTCTGCAACGGGGTGTCTCTGGCCGCTTTAGCTAAGCACGAGCCTATGTGTCTTAGGGTAGTCCCAGCCTTTTCCGATTAAGTTTCCTTGATTTCCATGAGGAAGATGTCTTGAGATGACAAGATGAGTTTAGAACCCATATTTTTTCTCATATTCAATTATGTGGGTAATAAAAGAGTTACCTAATAACTTAATGGGCTTATATAGATCATAAATGGGTCACTTGATAAGCTTAAGTTAAGTGAATCATATCATTTTTAATTATTTTTTAATTATAGCTTTCATTAATTTTCTGAATTTTTTATTTTTTTATTTTTTTATTTTTCTTTCTTTCTTTTTTCTATGAAATCCACAATCCACACAAGGGTCACCAACTTATCCTCGCAACACCAAGCAACGGTTCGACCCTTGCTTGTGGCCAGCTCTCACCCTATGGTCAGCGTGGGTTAATGGACCCTTGCTGGACTTTGAATAAAACAAAAAGGAAAAGATAGAAAGAAAGGGAATAAGAAAAGATAATTTTAAATTTTAAATTTAATTTTTTTTTTAAAATATGAAAATTGTCCACTGGATTTATTGCACGGAAGTTTTTAAGTAATATAATTTTTTTCAAGAAATAAGAATTTTTTTTCTAGATTGAGTCATATATGGAAATGTTTTTGTAATATGGATTGTGTCAGGTATGGATTGAGTTGGGTTGGGTATGGGTTTTTATATTTGTATCGAATGGAAATGAGTCAAAATATGTTAAATGAGTCAATTTGGATCGAATCATTTTCGACTCGACCAATCAACCCACCCGTTTGATAGGTCTAGACTTGTGCCATATCAAACTACTTCAACATTTCCATGTGTCCAGAGGAAAATTATCCATAGATCACTTTAAAGAGGGTACGACTTGAAATGGACTAAACTTAACAGCTAAGATGGGGTGAATCGGTTGTTGTGTGAATTTTAAAACTTTTTCGTGCAAAACGATGCCTAGACCTTGAAATAGTTTTTGCAGACGAAATCTAAAATGCAAAACAAATATCTTATAAAAAAAAAATTTCAAAGAGCATTAGGGATAGAACAAATTGTCAAGCAAGGTTCTAGAAATACATGGTCTAATGTGATTTTGGAGAAAAAGTTGATGATAATTTATGGTATTTCTTAAAAGTAAAATTGTATAGATTTTAGGGATAATATCATGGAAAATCTAAAACTGGTACATGTATGACAAAGTTTACCCAAATCAATTTTTTTATTATCAAAAATCACAAACCAATACATATGTGATAAATTTACTTTAAACTAATTTTTTTACTATCAAAAACCTTAAACGATACATTATATTAATTTCCATTAAATTGGATTAATAAAAAGAAAAACTATAAACCGACATATATGTAAGAAATGGAAGATAAAACTCCAAATTGGTACAATCGTTAATTACTATATGTTATCTAACTTAGCAATTTAATGATAAGATTTAATTGAAATTAACCGATTATAAATTTGCCATAAATATATAGTTTGAAATTTTTTTTGATTAAGAAATTAATTTGAATAAATTTATCATATATGTACTAATTAAAAAATTTTCGTCGTATTAACCTTAGATTTTATTCAGGGATGCGATTAAGAACATTGGCTCTTGATAGCTAAATGGCTAATAAATCCAAATGCCAATAAGAATTGGCAATCAATGAGAGGAAAGTGTGCACATCGTCGAAGATAGCAATCTCGATAATGCAAGCGGCCCCATTCGTGACAGGGATGTTGCAAGTTGGAAATCGATCATATGAGACACATTTTCAGAATTGACAAGAATGATTAGCCATTTGAAATATCCCGCTCAAGATGGTCTGGAACCCATGGGTTTTTACATGCTAGTTGCTCATTCATCGGTTTAACGAATCATGTGATAGCGAATTGGCGCGATATTTTCTCCAAATTGGTTCGGCCAATAGTGATTTTTTTTTTTTTTTGGTCAGTCCTACTCTATTCCTACTCTACACTCACTGCAGACTTGTGCCCTGCCTCTTGCGGGCGTGGGAGTCGCAACTCACTCGAAACTTACGCGTCCCTACCCCCATCCCCCCCTGAGGAGGTGGGGATTTGAACCCCTCACCTCCCCCTTCCATGCTGGAAGGGTGGCCACTGGGGCGAACCCCCAGTGGTTGGCCAATAGTGATTAAGTTTCCTTGAAATCCCCTCAATTCCCCCACCAAAAGCAGCAACCCTGGGGCCTTTGAGTTTCGCCTTCTATTTCAATCCCATGTCGAAGGTGCGCGCATGAGGATGTGGATATGTATTTGTGTGCTGAGCCTTTTTTTTTTTTCGGCCGGCAATTATCTGAACGAAGGCTTCCATGAATTGACGGCAACGGAAGAATTTTCAAAAGAGCTTTAAGTTCGAGACAGTGTTTTACTTGGCCAAAATGGCTGATGTTGCCCTCAATCAATGGAGTTGACGTTCTGGACTGAGGGAAACGGTCTCTTTGGGGAGTCGGAATCTTCTGGCAAGTTGCATGTTCAAGGCCATTGATTGGGAATCAGAATCTTCTGGCAAGTTGCATGCTCAAGGCCATTGATTGCTCCATCCGTCTCTTGACAGTTGACAGGACGGGAGGAAAATTGTCAAAAAAAAAAAAAAAATTGTTATATGAATATCAATTTACTTCTAAACATATTAATTTAATCAATTTAATTTTATGATTTTAAAAATTCACCAATATTGTCCATACGACATAGCATGCTTTGTGCCGATGTAAATAATTTTTATAATATGTTTAAAAATTTTCTAAATATATGTTTTTTTATTTTATGTACTCTTTTTCCAACTATAATCATCGCTATTTGATGAGAGCCTGTGGGCCATTACCAATCTAGACAAGTGCAGCCTCGCTTGAGGCCAACCCTACCCTGATCCAGTGATCAATGAGCGCCAGCTACAATGAAATAAAAAATAATATATTAAAAAATACAAAAAATTATATACATCAGATGTCAATTGTGCCACGTAAACTAATTAATGTTTATATCAGCAATTTTCAATCAAAATTAGATTGAAGAATTGTATTAATTTTCAAAAGGTTTAAAAGATTTAAAATTGAATTCACATTCATATATTAGATTTAGAAGATTTATTTTTATTATTATCAGCTTCCGACCTTGCAATCATTTCAAATTCATTGAAAAGTGATGAACCCCCGGTCAAAAAGGCCTCGATGGGAAGAGTCAAGTTGTGATCCGTTTTTGTCCTTTTCCTTCTTCTTTTCCTAACAATTGCAAAACATTATGACATGTTCACGAAAAGGACCCAAACACAAGATTTTGGAGAAGTCTCCCTCATGAATTTGACTGACCGCGCAGCAGGATAAAATTCGATACTACATGATATATACCCGGAGTTAATCGAAACCACCGAAAAAGAATAACATCGTCCTAATTACAAACGATGTGCTTGTGCTCTAATCTTCTATGATACGATTAACGTTTGTCTATTTAGTACATATATAAATATAAATCCTATCAGAAAGTGCCACAGGACACTTATTAACAATTATTGCATTTGATAAGTATGTATTCTAAACAATTAAGTGAATTTGACTTATCATGGTGGAGATAAATGCACAAAAGCGATACTATTTAAACAATGTTTTGAAAATTTTGGTTGAGATAATCGCTCTATATATGTATGAAGAGCGTATATATAGAGCATATTACTAACTATTTTGGCCATGGATAGCAATTTCCCTCTATATGGTGCTACGTGTCGATTTAAAATACTTTAATTTAGGGGTAAGTATGGTTCTAGGGTAGTAGCATAAATTGCAGAATTTGACCAGCAGTCCAGATGGGTAAGTTTCAAGAACAAGTTTTTGTATTCTTCTTGTTCTATGTCTTCACACAATCCTACAGTATTTTATGGTGTTCGATGATGAGTATGTAACCAGGAACCACTAATCTAAGCTTTCATTTTTTGACAATATTCATGATTGAAATTTTTACTTTGTTAATATTTCATATTCTTTGTTTGTTTAGATATGAGTTGTGATCAATTAATTATAATAGTAAATGATAATCGTTAAAGGTGATGATTCATTACAGCACGTAACGGGGTAAGTTTAGATTATAAGATATGCAAAGCAGGTTGTAAGTTCCAAAATTTAAGAACTAGTTCTAATGAGTAGATTCTAAATTGGAAGTGGAATCTAGACCAACCTAGAACTACTCAACCTTACTTTAATTGATGCATGAGTAAATACTGTTGTCGAGTCATTATCATGCTTCTGCGTATGCTTAGCATTTTATTCCTTAATCTTTTCTCCAAAAGGAGCTTCCTCGACCAAGTAATTCCATGTTTAACTTGATTAAAGTGAAAGCCAATGAGAATTTTTAACTTTTTGGTCCCAAAAATTTCCATGTCAACGGGCACATTGCTCATCCTACAACAACCCACCTCGAAGGAGTAAAAGATGAATCCGGACAGAACTTCAGGACTGCCATTATCTATTGGGCAGCACATCTGAAGCTCCGAACCGTGGCTTCAAACATGCAACTTGGCAAGCACTTGGACAGCCACTCGAACCCCAACTTGTCTTGTTTGTGCTTCGATTTGACATCATTAGATGGCAAAGACGAGGCCAATGGATTCAAGGCCCCATTTGAACCGTTAAGCAGATCTCTGTAGGTACTGAAAACTCTCACAGAAGTTGGTCAAACGGGGCTCAAGCTTGCACTGAGCTTTCTAACTTGTGCGAGACTTTCCCTTCTCGACAAGCCCACATGCATCGCAAAAGGGTTTCCGTATGTGGAGATCTCTTCCAATATTAGTGAATTCTAAAAAAGGCAGAATTAGTTTTGGGAGAAACCAATCGACTCATTTAGTCATAGATTATGTCTTGTGGATTGCCACAAAGGAGTCGGTACCAATGGAGGTTTCTCTCAGTTAACGGTTTTAATTCTTCTTCTTCTTCTTGTTTTCCCGCTATTCCACGAAGACACGTCTTTAACACTGTATTATCCTTTTAATGTTGTCATGTTATTGACAGGAGAATTGTTCAAAAATTCTAAATTTATTGTACGGCCGTCAATTTAGTTTTAAATTTTCTAGTTTGATCATTGCAATTTTAAGACTTTTGATGGTTTTCCAATTTATTTTTTCGAGCTTATCCACGTGGACTAATCAATGCCATTTGTCCTATATGACACGATAGACAATCTAATATGTCCAACAGAGCTCAAAATGAAGTCGTTTTGAGAAAAAAAATTCAATTTTTCATATTTTCATTTCTTTTTATTATTTTCCTCCATCTTCCTGGATTCTAGTGGTTAGGGCCTTGGCGATGGCCGCCAACCCTTGCTTGCGACAAGCAAGGTCGCACAACCCTTGCCTGATCTAGGCGAGGGCTGCAACCCTCGCCTTTGACCGATGAGGGTTGTGTTGCTCTTGCATGTGGCTCAGGATCAGTAGGGAAGAAGATGAACCATATAAAAAGAAAAAATGAAAATAAAAAAAAATTATAAAATTTATAAGAAACTACAAAACTGTGTTGTTTAGTTTAAAATCATCCGCGTCAGTTGCTAGTTGAGATACCCAAGCTAACCAAACTACCATATTGGCAATTTGCGATTTAAATAAGCTGAATGGAATACGTTAAAGGTTCGCATGACAAAATTTCTGCCTCTCTATTTCTTTGTTTTTATGGTCCCCGAAATAAGTTTGGAATAGATATCCTTTTGGTAACGTAATTTTTTATTTATTTGGAACAGATTTCTATTCCAGAAACAGATTTGGAGCAGAAATTAGAAATTAAAATTGTTAGTTTTTTTATTTTTGGAACAGAAATAAGAAATCAAAATTTTTCTCATCATTCACTCTCGTCACCGCCTATCACCTACTTGCCGCTCGTGGGATTCCGGACGCCCGCCATCGGTTACCAACCAGCCACCACCGGCCTTGGCCACTAGTCGCGACCGTTGGCCACCGCACTCCAGCCGCTCGTTGCCAACTGCTGGTCGGTGGATGTTCATCGGTGACCGTCCGTCACTCGCCACCAACCGCCGCTTGCCACCCGCCACCGGACTCCGGCCATTGGCCGCCTGCGCCGGCTTCCCGTCGCCAAACTCTAGATGTCAAATGTTATACGTCGAACTCCAGATGTTGGACGCTAGTTGCCGATCGCTGGACTCCGGTGTTAGGCTCTAGACTTTGGCCGCTCGCCACCGATCACCAGACTTGGCGCTGGACATCGAACGTCAAACTTTGGCCGCCCACCGCCAATCGCCAAACGTCGAACGCTGGTCGCTGAACGTCGAACTTCGGACTTCGGCCGTCCATTGCCGGTCATCGGATGCCGAAAGCCAGTCACCAAACTTCGGACTCCGGCCAATAGACGTCGGTTGTGAATTAGAAATTTTATTCCGTTATCAAATGCATTTTTATTTTAGAAATAAAAATTTTGAATTGTTATCAAACATATTTCTTTACTTAAACTCGTTCATGGAATATAAATTAAGAAATCAATTTCTGGTCAAAAATTAATTTTTATTCTAGAAATTTTGTCATGCGCACCTTAAAAGAATCACTATAAAATGTTTAGGATTACCTCGATCAATATAAAAAGTTTAGAATAAAATCCGTGACCGGCGAGTAGGTTCAAATCCTTTTGGACAATTTCCCTCGGTATCAATGCCCACGTCAATCTCGCCGCACGAGATACTTCAATTATCATCATCGCCCATCATGAAACTTAAATGCGAACGTTGACGAACGCAGCTCCTGGCGGCGTAGGCAACAGTCACGTGGACGAATACTTTGGCGATAGCAATAGCAATAACTTCAGCCAACGGGATCGATCGCAAGCAACGGACTTTTCAATACCTCGTGCGAGCTTTACGGCCATCGGGACCGGGACATGTTTCGCCGTATTGGACCGATTTCTACCGGTCAGCCAACTTGTAGACTTGGGCGAGCCGTTGGCACAGCAATCGCAGCCAAATTGGAAGATAAGAACAGGAGCTTTCGGAGCTTTTGGGTGGTCACCCTTCACGCATGGTGGAAGTGTAGAAGCTATGATTTTCACGTCTTTGGAGCACGTGGGCACATGATGATGTAGTTAAAATACTAACTTGATTCACGGCAAATGCGTTAATATAGGTCGCAATTTCTCACTGCCGAGCTTGCCCGTGATTGATTTGATGGTTAATGAGAAAGTGGATGGTAATCATTGAGGTGTCAAATTTTGCTTTGTGCTCCCAACAAGTATGCCAAATCGTGATCTCTTGAACTTCTATGTTTGTCTGATTGGGAGAAGACTTACAAAAAGGGAGGCGGCTGAGGGAATCCCACAGCCGCCTCCCCCCCTTTTTTAATTTTTTTCTTGAGCAGCGTCGTAGAATTGTCTAAGGGCACCACCAAACGCCTGTTTCTTTTTTTTTTTTTAATCTCTATACATTATATTGTTAAACAACTTAAGGGTGTGTTTGTTTCACGGAAAATGTAACGTTTTTTGAAAATGTTTTCCGGGAAACCATTTTCCAGGAAAACAATTAGTTTTTCTTTGTTTGGTGATATGTGACTGAAAAAATTTCTGGTGTTTGGATTGCATTTGAAAAATGACTAAAGGTGTAGAAGACGCCAATGAAGAGGAAGAGGAGGGAGCGAAGCCAACGGGAGCACAAGAGGGGCTAGGGTTGGAGGAGGCGGCGGTAACGAAAGGGAGGGGGCGAAAGAGAAGGAGAGAGGGGAGGAGGAGTTAGGGTTTACGCTGACAGATAAAAAAAGAAAAGAGAAAACAAGAAAAGAAAAAAAAAAGCAGAAAGAAAAGAAAAGATATAATAATAACAAATTCAAAATTTTTAATTAAAAATTCTTTTTAATAATAATTTTTTTTATTAAGCAAAGACCTTAAAATATTTTGGAAAACGTTTTCTGGTTCTTTCAAATGGAAAATTGTTTTCCTGAATTTAAGCTTTGGAAGGAAAATATTTTCTGTTGACTAGGAAAACATTTTCCGTTTTCTTAAATGAACCAAACACTAGAAAATGAGGAAAACGTTTTCTCGGAAATTTTTTTTCGCAAAACAAACACACCCTAATTCTTCCTTCACTCTTGTGATATTATATAATATATGCGTTAAAAAATATTATTTTGGAAGCTTAATTAATCTCATTAGCCTGTCAAGTTTTTTTTTTTTTTTTGTCGGTCCTACTCTAATTCTACTCTAATACTCATTCTCAGACTTTTGCTCTGCCTCCTTGCAGGGCGTGGGAGTCGAAATCCACTCCTGAAATAAAATCGTCCCCACCTTAATCCCCCCTGAGAATGTGGGGATTTGAACCTCCCACCTCCCCCTTTCAAGTTGGAAAGGTGGCCACTGGGGCGAACCCTCAGTGGTTGCCTGTCAAGTTGACTCTACAAGTCTGAGCTTATCTGTAAATCAGGGACGTTGAATCTCAAGCGATTCTTGAGCGGATACTTGCAACTATATAAAATCCCGTTAGCCTGTTGACAAGTACCCACCAAACCTGTGTTTCCGATAAAACATCCTCTTCGTACAAACTCTCCGCTTCGCTTCTTTCCATGGATTTTCACCTCTTTTCCTCCAATTCATCGATGGAGAAGCCGAAAAGGCTCCGTGCGGCTCTCCTCTCAAGCCCCGGCCTGGGCCACCTCATCCCTGTCATTGAGCTCAGTAAGCGCCTTGTCGCCGACCACGGCTTTGAGGTGACCGTCTTTGTCCTCCCCTCGCAGGCCTCCGGCACCGAGGCCGAGATCATTGAGTCCGCCGTGACCCCCAAACTCCTAGACGTTGTGGAGCTCCCGCCCCCCGACCTCTTGGCTGCAGGCCTCAGCCCAGATGCCACCGTGGTCACGAGGCTCGTGGTCATGATGCGCGAGGCCCGGCCAGCATTCAGGTCAGCGCTTGCGAAGATGGAGGCCCAGCCCGATGTTCTCATCGTGGACTTGTTCGGAGCGGAGCATCTGTGCATTGGCGAAGAGTTGGGGATCCCCAAATACGTCTATGTCCCTTCCAATGCATGGTTTCTTGCGCTGTTCATATACTCACCGACGCTGGACAAAAAAGTGAAGGGAGAGTACGTGGACCAGACCGAACCGCTCGAGATCTCAGGTTGCAAGCCGGTCCGACCAGAGGACGTGGTGGACCCGATGCTAGACCGGTCCGACCAGCAGTACTGCGAGTACGTGCGGCTGGCTGGCAATGTCCCGATGGGAGATGGAATCTTGTTGAATGTGTGGGAGGATTTGGAGGCCGAGACGCTCGCCGCACTGAGGAATGAGGAGTTCTTGGGCCGGGTCGCTAACGGTCCAGTATATACTGTTGGGCCGCTCATTAGACCGGTTAGACCGGCCGGTTTGGGGAAGGAGCTGCTGGAATGGCTGGATAAGCAGCCGAGCGAGTCGGTGTTGTTCGTCTCGTTCGGAAGTGGAGGGACTATGTCGGCTGAGCAGCTGATCGAGCTGGCTTGGGGATTGGAGCTAAGCCGACAAAGGTACTGTTTACAATTTATCAAATGCTGTGCATGTTCCTTAGTAGCGTTGATATGCGAAAGAATTCGTTATACAGAACTAATTCGTGGTACAGATATAATTCAATCCGATGGTGAACGCGTAATTTTTTTTCACACTTGTGAAAAACCTGATAACAATCCAAAAAGGATAATAGAAAAGTGTGGCATGTATAAATTAAGATTCATTTTAGTGTCCGTTGGTTATATACTTGATAATTTCCTTCATCTTACAAATATATAATTCCATAGGTTTGTATGGGTACTCCGGAAACCAACCACCAAATCTCTGGATGGATCGTTCTTTGATGTGGGGAAGGTGGGCAGCGGCGAAGAGCTTTTGACCTTTCTGCCGGAGGAATTCGCAGTACGTACTCAGGAAGTCGGATTAATACTCCCATTGTGGGCCCCACAGGTGGATATTCTGAGCCATCCATCCGTGGGTGGCTTCCTATCTCATTGTGGATGGAACTCGACCCTAGAAAGCATAGTGAATGGAGTGCCCATGATTGCTTGGCCACTATATGCCGAGCAAAGGCTTAACGCGACACTCCTCACGGAGGAGATCGGGGTGGCAATCCAGCCAAAGGAGCTGCCGTCGAAGAAGATTGTGGGGAGGGAGGAGATAGAGAAGTTGGTGAGGACGATAATGGTGGAGAAAGAAGGGCACATGATGAGAGCTAGAGTCAAAGAGCTCAAGAGCAGTGCGGAAAAAGCTGTGATTAAAGAAGGTACTTCCTATGAGTCCCTACATAAAATGAAGGAAGATTGCAAAATGAGGATCCACCAGATTGGGAAAGCTCATTGAGCCGTTGCATATATGCATAAACATTAGTTGAATGGAAATAATAATGCAGACCGACGGTACAAATATTTGGTTGAAGTATATTGATAGTGAATGACTCCTACCTATTTGTGTATTCAGTATTGAGGAGACATTGCTTTCATGTTTTTTTTTTTTTATAATTTTTTTGTCAAATGAAATTTCCATTCATTGTCAAATGAAGGATTCCTAGAAAATTTCATATGTCACCATAACAAGGCAAGTCCATAAAATTCCAAAATAAACCAAAAACCAGAAATCAAGGTATATCATCAAAGTATGGTTAGTAGAGGTACTCATAAGCTCGTCCTAAAAAATAAGATCTATGACTATATGTAAGCGAAAGGATAAGCGGCCGATCATTTAATTAAATATCATCATCAGTGATGAGTATATATTGGGATCTCCATAAGTAATTATGGCCGATCATTTAATCCAATATCATCATCAATGATGAGCATATATTAGAATCTCCATCAGTAGTTACAGCTTTGTTTTTCAACGGTGCGTGCCTAGATTTGGCGTCCAAAAGGATCATTTTCTTAGGCCTAACCCCAAAGCCAGAACAGTTGCTCAAGTCCGGCCACTATAATTATGACAAAAATAATTCTCCCCTTTCAAGAATACAATTTCTAATCCTTTCCTTTATAATATAAAAATCTCGTGACATGCGCCATCTTATTTTTTAATTGAGAAATGATTGAGTAATGATCTTAATCTACTGTGAGAATAATAATATATTTTGGATCATAAAAAATTAAATAATAAATAATTATATATTATTATGAAATCCACTTCTTTCACTTCTTTTAGAATTTGTAACTCATAACAAGTTACGTCTATTCAATTTAAACTAGTTTAGAAATATTCAAAAACCACGTTGCCTATGCAATTGGGCGAGCCTTGGGCATTTGACCTCGCTTACAAATTCAAGCCTCGTCATGCCTGGTGTTGTAACGTTTTGACGTGCTTGAGGTGCTCAGGCCAACCTTGTCTAGGATGCGTTGTCTATGGTTGTTTTAGTTGAGCACAAGTTGATGTACCTTAGGGTAGTTTTTGAGTCTTTCCAAAAGAATTTCCGTTTGATTCCTGTCAAGGTGATGCCATATCAAGTTGCTCTAGTATTTTCATATGTCGAGAAAAAAAAGTCCATAAGACTCACGCCAGTTCTTTTTTAGCACAACCACCAAGTCGAATTCTGTTGAGCAATTGAGATATCTTACATTTCAATTTAACGGTAAAAAAATTATAAGAACACCGTACTTCCTTAGGACCATAGAATCACCCCTTACCTTTATGGTCCCTAAGAGACACCATGTCTCCTGAACTTTTCAGTCAGATTGAAAAAGAAAAATATTACAACCGATCAGACTAAGATCTTTTTTTTTTTTACTTTAAATCAAGTGAATGAGATCTGATGAACGATCAAGATTTATTAAATTGCAATCTCACAGTGAAAATTATATGGAGAAGATGTCCTTTGAAGACTATAGAATCGCCTCTAACTCTGCGGGCGAATCTATGGTCCCGGGAGGCATGTTCCTCTTGAACTTACTGTTGGATCTAGAAGCGAAAAGGAAATTATACTAATTTAGGCTGGAATCTGTTGTATTTTAATCCGACAACGAAATATTTTAAAGGCTTGATATTTCACGGGACCATTGAATCACGCATTAACTTTTCCATATTTTATAAGCAAATTATATAGAAGTAGTCTCATCGTAAGTTTCGACATTCTTCATGTTTATTTGATTAAGAATCTTTATTTTAAAAAGGGACGGATATCTTGATTAGTTTAAACAAAAAAGCGAATAGTCAAACATCTGTTTAGATAGTTCTGTGAAGGAAACAATTAACTTTAATGCATTAACCATGAACAGTGCCTGGCGATTCAGTGCGCCATCAAATGAAGCAAAACGTGATTATAACATTAGTGGTCTTATCAGCTAAAGTACACCATAAGTGTTATAAAACTTGACAGAAGTAGACATTTAAGTATCAAAACTTTTAAAAAGTACTCTTAAGTGCCAACACCGGTAAGGGTAATTGGAAATCCGATGTGGTTTATTTGTAGTAATATAAATAATCTACGTGACTCACTGGAATGCTTACTTAGCAACGAACGTGCAAAGTGATGTTATTTTGCCACCAATTTTATTAATTTAATATTTATTAAAAATAAATTATCTAAAAAGGTGGGGAGGTAGCAACATTCGGCAAGGGCCTCCATAGCCCTCACCGTTGCACTCCACCATCGCTGGAAATCAACCAAGGTCGCCAAGCCCTAGGTAGTGCCCAACAACCCCATCCGATCCTCGCCTCCCTGTTGCAAGCCCTTTCCAGTGATGGTGGGGCGGTGGCGGCAAGGGCTGTGGAGGCCCTCACCCATAGCCCTTGCCATAGCTGTGGCTTCTTCCTTTTTTTTTTTTTTAAAATTAAGTTTTTAAATTTCTTTTAATTAATATTTATATTAAAAATTAATTTTGGGGGCTTATAGCATCAAGTGGACATTTTTTCAAAAAGAAAATTTCCATGTGGAAATTTTTTATAAAAGAATGGCCACATCGATATTTTTTTTTTAAATTCTACATTAGTAAAAAAAGTTGCCAGAAAATACTATGTTAGCAGTTTGATCGGAATTTCTTACTATTGGCACTTAAGTGTTCTATTCTTACTTGATTTTGGCACTTAAGTGTTCTATTCTTACTTGATTTTGGCACTTGAGTGTACCTTTTGAAACTTTTTGTACTTTAATATCCACCATTGTCAAGTTTTGATACTTGCGGTGTTTGGCACTCTATCCTATCTTTTTCTTGAGCAACGTTATGGAATCAACCAAGCCTTTCCACATCTAATGCTTTTTTTTTTTAGTAAATGGTAAGAATTATATTAACTAAAGCCAAAGCGAAGCAAGAAGTTATACAACAAGAACTCGGCACTAAAAACTTATGTGATTTTTCTTTGTGATTTTTCTTGCCAAAATTTTTATTATGGTTAGTCCCACAAACACAACAAAATAAAGAGTAAAGCAAGAAAGAGAATCGAGACACAAAATTTATCTTAATTGACTCTTAAATGAGGGCCACATTCTCTGCATCTCCACTTTTCTGTTACAGCCCTCTCAATTATAATAGAAAAAAAGATTATCAATAAGTGGCAGAAATCAGTAACTATTCATGGGCTTAAGTCCAAACTATTAATAAAATACAAGTCATAGCTATAAAAACCCTCCGACGGGGCTGTCCCTTGCGACCCTTATGCTTTCCTATTGATGGGAAGTATAAATCACAGTCCAATAAGGTTATACGAACAAATGACATGAGAAATGAAACCTATTGAGAGCGAGTGTTCGTGCATCAGTAAGTCGAACATTCACTTTCCATCGGAAGTGCATTGAGAGAATTCCAACGAGTAATCCACTCAATGATGAAGTCAAGCGATTCCTCTTCGAAAGCAGAGAACACAGCGACACGTATGGAGTTTGCACATAAGTTTTTGGCAGTAATAAAAGCTGAATTTCTTTGCTGAATAGTCCTAGGAGTCGCCCATTTTCACTTAGTTGTACACGCACAAAAGAATTATTCACAGACGCACATGTCTAGGACAATCCTTTCGTACCTACTATGCACGTGATGAAGGTGCTATATCCATTGAGAACCACAGGCTCACGCCAAGTCTCATTCAATACCTTCATCTAGAGAAATCAATAACAGGAGGTCCAAATCCGAGCTTGTTAATATATTCAGTTGAACCCATTTTCACTCAGAAACTTAAGCCAATGAATTATAGGTCAATCAGGATATATTAACTGCTTTATACTACATCAATTCTTTGATGTGGAATTTCTTGAACACAACTCACTCACGCATGTATCCTAACAATCTATTCTCACGTGTGAGCTCAATGTTGGGTTCACTCCCTCCTAATTCAAGCATCCTTCTACATGAACTTCCTACGAGCTCTCGTTGCTACATCACAATGTTTACTTGTCCGAAAATTGCAACCATAGGCTCTGATACTATTTAGTGGAAGCACGCAGTAGAAGTCCAATAACTTCACTTGGGGAGATTGTCAAGAGAAAGCCCAAATCCAAGCCCATCAATATATTAGTTGGACCCAATTTCACTTTTTTTTTTTTTTAATGAGTAATGGGTAAAATATGATATATGCTCTACACCACATCAATTCTCCAATGTAGGATTTCCCTAATACAATTCACTCACATGCATCCTAACAATATAGGGTGTCAAGTTCAAGCTCGACTTGACTCACATTTTGGGGTTCGAAACTCAATCATCTTGAGCTCGATCGAGTATTGAATATCTTGCTTAATCTTGATACAAATATAAGATTAAGATGTGCAACTTTAATTCAATTCGACTAGATGATAATTGTTAAAATATCTTAATCTAATAGCTTAAGTTTTTGAAACAGTTAGAAGTAGTCCCATAAATTTTTGTATAAGAAGGTCCTGAATTTGAATTTTTCTAAACCCCTTATTATATATTTTTCAGTTTGGTTTTAGGCTAAAGTCCAGCCTACACCTTAAAAGAAGTGTCAAAATTTTTAGATATTAAATTACATATTTATTTCATAGCTTGAACATTTGATAGTGGTGTCACAAATTTTCACAACTTATAAATGAATATTGAATTCAAGTTAAAGCTCGAGTTTAATAAGCTTAAATATATTTTCCTACACTTAAATGATTATTGGTATATCGTAATCTTAAGAATTTCTTTATTTACTCATATAATATCTTATGCTTTAAAAAAATCGTGGAAAAGTTAATTAGGCTCGCGAGCCCGCCAAGTCGGATTAAAAACGGCTTAAAGACACCCACCAAACCAAACCCCAACCCCCAAGCTTCTTGACGTCGTGGAGGTCCCACCACCTGACCTCTCGGCCGCGGGCCTCGGCCAGGGTGCCGCCGTGGTTAGGAGGCTGGCGGTCATGATGCGCAAGGCCAGGCCTGCGTTCAGGTCCACGCAAATGCCTGATGTCCTCATCGTGGACTTATCTGCCAGATAAGTTACGTCTATGTCCCTTCCCATGCATGGTTTCTTGCTTTGTTCATGTACTCGCCAACGCTGGAC
This sequence comes from Eucalyptus virginea, assembly GCA_014182375.1. Classification (NCBI taxonomy): domain Eukaryota; kingdom Viridiplantae; phylum Streptophyta; class Magnoliopsida; order Myrtales; family Myrtaceae; genus Eucalyptus; species Eucalyptus virginea. The sequence continues at coordinate 21,678,923 of CM024521.1, read as the reverse complement.
GAGCAAGTTAAGGGAGAGTATGTGGACCGGACTGGACCGGACCGCTCGAGATCCCTGGTTGCAAGCCCGTCTAACCAGAGGACGTGGTGGACCCGATGCTGGACCGATCCGACCAGCTGTACTGCGAGCACGTGCGGCTTGCTGAAGAGATCGCGAAGGGAGATGGGATCTTGTTGAATGCGTGGGAGCATTTGCAGGCCGAGACGCTCGCCGCGCTGAGGAATGAGGATTTTTTGGGCTGGGTCGCTGACGGTCTTGTATATACAGTTGGGCCGCTCATTAGACCGGTCGGACCAGCCGGTTTGGGGAAGGAGCTGCTGGAATGGCTGGATAAGCAGCCGAGCGAGTCGGGGATGTTCGTCTCGTTTGGAAGTGGACGGATTTTGTCGACTCAGCAGCCGGTCAAGCTGGCTTGGGGGTTGGAACCGAGCCAACAAAGGTACGGTCTGAAATTCGCGTACCTTGATAAACCGGGGTCAAGAAAAAAAACTTTTGCCTTTATTCCATCTATTTCAAGACAAAATAATGAGTTAAATAAATTTTCTTAAACATGATTACTTCTCTCACTTGAATAATTGATTGTGGAAAATATTTTCAATATCATCAATAATTTATATCTAAACATTTTTATAGACGATGAAAATAATTTTTATTCATTCATCTCTATAAGAGATAGGAGAAATCGTTTTTAAGAAAATAAATTCTAAATTATTCATTTTTCACTAAATAAACAAAACCATAGAAATAATGATTTAACCAAGTTACTATATTCATGGTCAATGGTTCAAAAATCATTTGAATGATGTTCCTATATGTAATTTATTATTAAGAGGCTTGATTGTAGGAAATTTTTCTCATTCCTCTAACCATTTCTGATTAAGAAAGAAAAAAAAATGAATCAAAACAAAATCCATTAGCCAATATTAGCTAAAGCATTGAGGTAGTTTGCGTTTTCCCGTAAGAATTACTTGCCAAATAAATACTCCATGTTATAATAAAAAATATTTTTTATTTGGACTATTGTCAGTGTAAAGAATGCATTGCACGCTATTTACTACGAGTTGCTATAAGGAAGATTTCGTTCATAGAAATAACTCATTGCAAACATTTCATTCAATCCAATGATGAATGTATAATTTTTTTTCACACTTGCAAATGAACCTAATAATAATCCAAAAATAATATACTAAAAAGCATAGCAATTATAGATTAAGCTTTGTATCAGTGTTATTTGATTATATACTCCATAACTTTCTTCATCTTACAAATGTATAATTTCATAGGTTCATATGGGTATTCCAGAAACCAACCATCGAGTCTTTTGATGGATTGCAATCTGATGCAGGGAAGGCTAGGATTGCTGACGAGGTATTGAGCTTTTTTGCCAGATGGATTCGTGTCACGTACCCGTGAGGTCGGATTAATACTCCCATCGTGGGCCCCACAAGTGGACATCTTTAGGCATCCATTAGTAGGCGGCTTCCTATCTCACTGTGGATGGAGCTCGACCCTAGGGAGCATCGTGAGCGAAGTGCCCATGCTTGTCTAGCCACTATATTTTGAGCAAAGACTAAATGCAACACTCCTAATAGAGGTGATTGGGGCGGCGATCTGGCCGAAGGAGCCACCGTCAAAGAAGATCGTGGGGAGGGAGGAGATAGCGAAGTTGGTGAGGACAATAATGGTAGAGAAAGAAGGGCACGGGATAAGAGTTAAGAGTAAAGAACTTAAGAATAGGCAGTATAGGCCGTGATAAAAGATGGTAGCTCTTACGAGTCCCTTTGTAAAATGAAAGAAGATTGCCAAATGAGGACCCACTAGCTTAAGAAAGTTCATTTCATGGAATTCGAAGCGGGCAGATGAAGCTGTTATGCTTTAAGCTAATGGTATCTTTGTGATTTGACAATGGTGGCCGCCATTTGCATTAGATTTGGCAAAAGTGCGATGATGATTTAGGACTCCTACACTTTTGTGCATTTAAGTATGGTGCGGAGTTGACATTGCTTTCATTACTCTACCACAAACAATTGTCATAGAAATGAGCAATTGAGGGTATTCGTATATATTCAATATGGAAAACCGTAAATTTAGGTCTAGCCTCGATTCTACCTTAATTTTTTTTTTTTGTCCCTATTAACCAAATATGGGCTATCAGATTTGGAAGTTTTAGAATCTTATCTTTAAAAGTTTGAAAATTTTATATTTTATATATTTCTTTTCTTGCAAGTAAATCTTCTAGAATGTACACTTAGGTATATAAATATTCATCTAAGCTAAATAGAAGTACACAACGATTTCTGTCTCAACATGGTATCAAGAGTCATCTAAGGCTAACGCCCCTTTCAACCCCAATTTTCTTCTTCTCACTTTTTTGTTCCCCACAAAGGTGGTCAGTGTTGCCCCCGGCACCACCACTGTAACTCTCATGACAAGCCCCTCTTCTACACTTCCTCCGTTTGAATCTGCTTGCCACTTTCTTTCTTTATGTCTCACAACATCCAATTATCTGCTATGAAAAGTATAGTGTATCTTGTTTCTCAAGGGACAAAACCTCTATGGCTATGTGATGGAACTATAACTTGTCTCTTTGATGCAGCCCAAGTAGTCTACAAAACACCTTCAACTTTTGATCCTATCCCAATTTCACCATAAACTTCTTCTTTTTATCCTATAAACCCCCCAACTTTAGGTCTTATCTCAATTTTAACGTCTAGTCCCAATTTTATATTACAAAAATTTTTAGTCTCATAAAAAATCACAAACTTTTACTTGGGTCACAAATATTCCATCATTAACCCTCTATTCAAAATTTCTCATTGACAATTGAGAGATAGAAAAGTCCTAATCATGAGCTGTACGAGCATCCCAAGTGCAAGCTCTCCAACCGAAAGAGATGGAACATACAAGTGAATGAAGACCGAGTGCAACAATAGAGGGATTGTGTTAATGAAGACAAATTTGAAACTCAAGTAAAAGTTAACAATCTTTTATAATACAATATTAGAGTAAAATTGAAATAAGAATTAAAGCTATGAATTTTTTAAGAGACAAAAAAAAATTTATGGTAGAATTAGTACTAGACCTAAAGTTGAGGGTTTTTTACATTACAAAAACAAAATTTATGATAGAAGTGAGACTAGATATAAAGTTGTAAACTTTTTTATAAGAGAAAAGGTATAATTGAGATAAGAGATTAGTTAGAGGTTTTTTTTAAGGTATTGGGCCTATTTTCTTAGGCCCGACCTCAAAACCTGGACTTTCGCTCAAACCCTTCCAACATATTTAAGACAAAAATACTCCTGCTTTTTAAAAGAAATGAATTTTCTAATCCTTTTCCCAATGTGAAAATCTTGTCATTTGTTCATGGTATTTTCTATTCTTTTTCGTATGAGATTACTTTATTTTGTTTCTTTTTTTAGCCATATGCCTTTTAATTTTATATGTATTCTCAATTTTATGTCTTTTAAACTAAAACGTGTTTAAGAGATGTAAACCCACCTTGCCTATGTAATCGGGCTTGGCCTGCTCATCCTTTCTCATTGGGCGAGCCTGGTGGGCCGTGATTGACGAGGTGCTTGGGCCAAACCTAGTCTGCAACGGGGTGTCTCTGGCCACTTTAGCTAAGCACGAGCCTATGTGTCTTAGGGTAGTCGCAGCCTTTTCCGATTAAGTTTCCTTGATTTCCATGAGGAAGATGTCTTGAGATGACAAGATGAGTTTAGAACCCATATTTTTTCTCATATTCAATTATGTGGGTAATAAAAGAGTTACCTAATAACTTAATGGGCTTATATAGATCATAAATGGGTCACTTGATAAGCTTAAGTTAAGTGAATCAGATCATTTTTAATTATTTTTTTAATTATAGCTTTCATTAATTTTCTGAATTTTTTATTTTTTTATTCTTTTTCTTTTTCTTTCTTTCTTTTTTCTATGAAATCCACAATCCACACAAGGGTCACCAACTTATCCTCGCAACACCAAGCAAGGGTTCGACCCTTGCTTGTGTCCAGCTCTCACCCTATGGTCAGCGTGGGTTAATGGACCCTTGCTGGACTTTGAATAAAACAAAAAGGAAAAGATAGAAAGAAAGGGAATAAGAAAAGATAATTTTAAATTTTAAATTTATTTTTTTTTAAATATGAAAATTGTCCACTGGATTTATTGCACGGAAGTTTTTAAGTAATATAATTTTTTTCAAGAAATAAGAATTTTTTTTTCTAGATTGAGTCATATATGGAAATGTTTTGTAATATGGATTGTGTCAGGTATGGATTGAGTTGGGTTGGGTATGGGTTTTTATATTTGTATCGAATGGAAATGAGTCAAAATATGTTAAATGAGTCAATTTGGATCGAATCATTTTCGACTCGACCAATCAACCCACCCGTTTGATAGGTCTAGACTTGTGCCATATCAAACTACTTCAACATTTCCATGTGTCGAGAGGAAAATTATCCATAGATCACTTTAAAGAGGGTACGACTTGAAATGGACTAAACTTAACAGCTAAGATGGGGTGAATTGGTTGTTGTGTGAATTTTAAAACTTTTTCCTGCAAAACGATGCCTAGACCTTGAAATAGTTTTTGCAGACGAAATCTAAAATGCAAAACAAATATCTTATAAAAAAAAAATTTCAAAGAGCATTAGGGATAGAACAAATTGTCAAGCAAGGTTCTAGAAATACATGGTCTAATGTGATTTTGGAGAAAAAGTTGATGATAATTTATGGTATTTCTTAAAAGTAAAATTGTATAGATTTTAGGGATAATATCATGGAAAATCTAAAACTGGTACATGTATGACAAATTTTACCCAAATCAATTTTTTTATTATCAAAAATCACAAACCAATACATATGTGATAAATTTACTTTAAACTAATTTTTTTACTATCAAAAACCTTAAACTGATACATTATATTAATTTCCATTAAATTGGATTAATAAAAAGAAAAACTATAAACCGACATATATGTAAGAAATGGAAGATAAAACTCCAAATTGGTACAATCGTTAATTACTATATGTTATCTAACTTAAAGAATTTAACGATAAGATTTAATTGAAATTAACCGATTATAAATTTGCCATAAATATATAGTTTGAAATTTTTTTTGATTAAGAAATTAATTTGAATAAATTTATCATATATGTGCTAATTCAAAATTTTTCGTCGTATTAACCTTAGATTTTATTCAGGGATGCGATTAAGAACATTGGCTCTTGATAGCTAAATGGCTAATAAATCCAAATGCCAATAAGACTTGGCAATCAATGAGAGGAAAGTGTGTACATCGTCGAAGATAGCAATCTCGATAATGCAAGCGGCCCCATTCGTGACAGGGATGTTGCAAGTTGGAAATCGATCATATGAGACACATTTTCAGAATTGACAAGAATGTTTAGCCATTTGAAATATCCCGCTCAAGATGGTCTGGAACCCATGGGTTTTTACATGCCAGTTGCTCATTCATCGGTTTAACGAATCATGTGATAGCGAATTGGCGCGATATTTTCTCCAAATTGGTTCGGCCAATAGTGATTAAGTTTCCTTGAAATCCCCTCAATTCCCCCACCAAAAGCAGCAACCCTGGGGCCTTTGAGTTTCGCCTTCTATTTCAATCCCATGTCGAAGGTGCGCGCATGAGGATGTGGATATGTATTTGTGTGCTGAGCCATTTTTTTTTCGGCCGGCAATTATCTGAACGAAGGCTTCCATGAATTGATGGCAATGGAAGAATTTTCAAAAGAGCTTTAAGTTCGAGACAGTGTTTTACTTGGCCAAAATGGCTGATGTTAACCTCAATCAATGGAGTTGACGTTCTGGACTGAGGGAAACGGTCTCTTTGGGGAATCGGAATCTTCTGGCAAGTTGCATGTTCAAGGCCATTGATTGGGAATCGGAATCTTCTGGCAAGTTGCATGCTCAAGGCCATTGATTGCTCCATCCGTCTCTTGACAGTTGACAGGACAGGAGGAAAATTGTCAAAAATAAAAATAAAAATTGTTATATGAATATCAATTTACTTCTAAACATATTAATTTAACCAATTTAATTTTATAATTTTTAAAAATTCACCAATACTGTCCATACTACATAACATGCTTTGTGCCGATGTAAATAATTTTTATAATATGTTTAAAAAGTTTCTAAATATATGCATTTTTATTTTATGTACTTTTTTTTTCCAACTATAATCAACGGTATTTGATGAGAACTTGTGGGCCATTACCACGAGTGCAGCCTCGCTTGAGGCCGACCTTGCCCTCATCCAGTGGTCAATGAGCGCCAACTACAATGAAATAAGAAAAAATATATTAAAAAATACAAAAATTATCCACATCAGATGTCAATTGTGCCACGTAAACTAATTAACGTTTATATCAGCAATTTTCAGTCAAAATTGGATTGAAGAATTGTATTAATTTTCAAAAGGTTTAAAAGATTTAAAATTGAATTCACATTCATATGTTAGATTTAGAAGATTTATTTTTAGGGAAAAAGCCACGAAAAACCCCGAACTTTTGCCCAAAAGCCGACACATTTATCCCAAACTTTTTTTTTGTGACGTGAAAAATCCCAAACTTTTGCCAACCGTGACACATTTACCTCAAACTTTTTTTACGACACAAAAATCCTGAACTTTCGTTATGTGATACATTTACCCCAAAATTAGAGGGCATTTTGGTCTTTTCATTTTTAAAAAATTTTTAAAATTTTTTTTACTTTTTTTTTTTTTTTTTTTCTCTCTCTTCCCTTCGCCGGCCAGCCGGCGAAGGGAAGTTGGCGTTCAGCGAGGGCTGCCCTCACCGGCGTCGGGCGAGGGTCACCCTCGCCGGCCTCGGCTAGGGCGGCCCTCGCCGGCGTCGGGCGAGGGCCGCCCTCACCTGCGTCGGGCGAGGGCCGCCCTCGCTGCGTTGGGCGGGGTGCCCTCGCCAGATCGGCAAGGGCCGTCCTCGCCGACGCCGGCGAGGGCTGCCCTCGCTGCGTCGGCGAGGCCCTTGCCTGCGTCGGCGAGGGTGTCCCGCCCTCGCTGCGTCGGGCGAGGGTGCCCTCGCTAGATCTGGCAAGGGCCATCCTCGCCCGACGCCGGCGAGGGCCGCCCTCGCCTGCGTCGGGCGAGGGTGTCCCTGCCCTCGCCAGATCTGGCGAGGGCCGTCCTCGCCCGACGCCGGCGAGGTCGCCGGACACCGGCTTCCCTCCGCTGGCTCCGCCATGGCCGGCGGAGGGAAGAAGAAGAAAAAAAGAAAAAAAAAAAGAAAAAGGAAAAAACATAATAAAAAGACAAAAATGCCCTTGATGGGGTAAATGTGTCACGGTTTGGAAAGTTTGGGGTTTTTCACGTCACAAAAAAAAGTTTGGGATAAATATGTTACTTTAGGCAAAGTTCAGGGTTTTTCGTGGCTTTTTCCCTTATTTTTATTATTATCAGCGTCCGACCTTGCAATCACTTCAAATTCATTGAAAGGTGATGAATCCCCGGTCAAAAAGGCCTCGATGGGAAAGGTCAAGTTGTGATACGTTTTTGTCCTTTAACTTCTTCTTTTCCTAACAATTGCTAAACATTATGACATGTTCACGAAAAGGACCCAAACACAAGATTTTGGAGAAGTCTTCCTCATGAATTTGACTGACCGCATAGCAGGATAAAATTCGATACTACATGATATATACCCGGAGTTAATCGAAACCACCGAAAAAGAATAACATCGTCCTAATTACAAACGATGTGCTTGTGCTCTAATCTTCTATGATACGAATTAACGTTTGTCTATTCAGTACATATATAAATATAAATCCTATCAGAAAGTGCCACATGACACTTATTAACAATTATTGCATTTGATAAGTATGTATTCTAAACAATTAAGTGAATTTGACTTATCATGGTGGAGATAAATGCACAAAAGCGATACTATTTAAACAATGTTTTGAAAATTTTGGTTGAGATAATCGCTCTATATATGTATGAAGAGCGTATATATAGAGCATATTACTAACTAATTTGGCCACTGATAGCAATTTCCCTCTATATGGTGCTACGTGTCGATTTAAAATACTTTAATTTAGGGGTAAGTATGGTTCTAGGGTAGTATCATAAATTGCAGAATTTGACCAGCAGTCCAGATGGGTAAGTTTCAAGAACAAGTTTTTGCATTCTTCTTGTTCTATGTCTTCACACAATCCTATAGTATTTTATGGCGTTCGATGATGAGTATGTAACCAGGAACCACTAATCTAAGCTTTCATTTTTTGACAATATTCATGATTGAAATTTTTACTTTGTTAATATTTCATACTCTTTGTTTGTTTAGATATGAGTTGTGATCAGTGAATTATAACAGTAAATGATAGTCGTTAAAAGTGATGATTCATTACAGCACGTTACGGGGTAAGTTTAGATTATAAGGTATGCAAAGCAGGTTGTAAATTCCAAAATTTAAGAACTAGTTCTAATGAGTTGTAAGTGGAATCTAGACCAACCTAGAACTACCCAACCTTACTTTAATTGACGCATGAGTAAATACTGTTGTCGAGTCATTATCATGCTTGTGCGTATGCTTAGCATTTTCTTCCTTAATCTTTTCTCCAAAAGGAGCTTCCTTGACCAAGTAATTCCATGTTTAACTTGATTAAAGTGAAAGCCAATGAGATTTTTTAACTTTTTGGCTCCAAAAATTTCCATGTCAACGGGCACATTGCTCATCCTACAACAACCCACCTCGATAGAGTAAAAGATGAATCCGGACAGAACTTCAGGACTGCCATTATCTATTGGGCAGCACATCTGAAGCTCCGAACCGAGGCTTGAAACATGCAACTTGGCGGGGACTCGGACAGCCACTCGAACCCCAACTTGTCTCGTTTGTGCTTCGGTTTGACATCATCAGATGGCGGTGACGAGGCCAATGGATTCAAGGCCCCATTTGAACCGTTAAGCAGATCTCTGTACGTACTGAAAACTCTCACAGAAGTTGGTCAAACGGGGCTCAAGCTTGCACTGAGCTTTCTCACTTGTGCGAGACTTTCCCTTCTCGACAAGCCCACATGCATCGGAAAAGGGTTTCCGTATGTGGAGATCTCTTCCAATATTAGTGAATTCTTAAAGGCAGAAATAGTTTTGGGAGAAACCAATCGACTCAATTTAGTCATAGATTATGTCTTGTGGATTGCCACAAAGGAGTCGGTACCAATGGAGGTTTCTCTCTGTTAATGGTTTTAATTCTTCTTCTTCTTCTTGTTTTCCTGCTATTCCACGAAGACACGTCTTTAACACTATATTATCCTTTTGTCATCATGTTATTGACAAGGGATTTGTTCAAAAATTCTAAACTTATTGTACGGCCATTAATTTAGTTCTAAATTTTCCAGTTTGATCATTGCAATCTTAAGACTTTTGATAATTTTCCAATTAATTTTTCGAGCTTATTCACGTGGACTAATCAATGCCATTTGTCCTATATGACACAATCAACAATCTAATATGTCCAACAGAGCTCAAAATGGAGTCGTTTTGAGAAAAAAATTTCAATTTTTCAATTTTTTTATTTCTTTTTATTATTTTCCTCCATCTTCCTGAATTCCAGTGGTCAGGGCCTTGGCGATGGCCGCCAACCCTTGCTTGCCACAAGCGAGGGTTGCACAGCCCTTGCTAGATCTAGGCGAGGGCTACAACCCTTTGATCAATTGGGAAGAAGATGGACCGTATAAAAGGAAAAAAACGAAAATAAAAAATTATAAAATTTATAAGAAACTACAAAACGGTGTTGTTTAATTTAAAATCATCCACGTCAGTCACCAATTATACCCGATGCTAACCAAACTACCATATTGGCAATTTGCGATTTAAATAAGCTAAATGGACTACATTAAAAGAATCACTATAAAATGTTTAAGACTACATCGGTCAGTATAAAATAGGGGTGTGCATGGTCCGGGCGAGTGGTTCCTGATCTAGAACCGGGAACCGCCCGCTAAGGACCGGTTCTGAAAAATTGGAACCGGGATCCACCCGTTTGTTGCATGGATCCACCCGAGAACCGGACCGTCGGTCTGGTCCGGTTCCCAGGTGGATCCATGGAACCGATCGTAATGCGAAACAATTTTGGTTTTCAACATAAAACGACTACGTGACATCAAAGCAAGCCAAAGAAAGAAAAACCAAATTTAAGTACGTAGAACAAAGATTCATTTGTTGCAACTATAAATGTATCTCATAGATAAATAAATAAATGAAAAAAAAAAAACACGAACTAATGGAATGCAACATTCTCCCATTTCCTGCTTGCAAGTAACCACAGATGGCTAAATTTTCTTTGACCAAAGATAAAGGTTCCCTATTGTCCTGCTTCCTTGTTTGTTTTGTCTAGAGACGCCAGTCTTTCTCCCTGAACGTCCATTAGAGTCGTTTTGCCTGCACCACTAATGCCTACTAGTGCTGTCAGCACACTTGGCCTAAATGCACCACTAACATCTCTTAGCAGCTGGAGACGATCTTCTTCAACTCCTTGTTTCTTTATTTCCTAGCATACAACGCATGTGTAACTTTTACAGCTAGACCTTACACTCGAGAAATTTATGTAAAGAACTAGTTTGTCCCAGAAAAATTAATATGTAAATAGAATAGCTTGGTAGGACATTACAAGCTGTGACATTCAATATGATGTCAAACCGGACAAAAGTTTCTGAGTGACAGAGGAATGTTCAAAATGAGTGACAGAACTGAAGACAAAGAGACAGTGAGATGAGATCTAGGGTTTGTTTTAGTAATTTTTTTTTAATATTAAAAATTAATCGGTCCGGTTCGGGTGGGCCGGCGGGCGGATCCTCCCATGGAACCGGGAACTGGACCGGTACCCACCGGTTCCCATAAATTGTAACCGGGAACCGGACCGGTTCCCTCAAGAACCGCCGCTTCTGGCCAGTTCTGGTCTGATTCCAGGCGGTCCAAGCGGATCCCGGTTCTTTTGCACACCCCTAGTATAAAAGGTTTAGAATAAAATCCGTGACCGGTCAGTGTCGCGACCTCTTTTTTTTCTCGGCGCCCGCAATCGGGTATGGGCGCCTAAGGAGGCTAATGGCTCGGCTGAAATTAATTATGCCCGGACTCTCCCAAGTCCACCAATTCACGACTTTAATAGTTTGAGTTTTTAACCTGTAAATCAATTTTTAAAATAGAGTCGCCACTAATCGATTTGGGGTGGGTTGATTAGAAACCCAAGTGAAGTATCGGGAGAAATACTCACTCCTGCGCAACCAGAGAAATTAGGATCGGGGACTTGATTACACTAGTTAATCACTAATGCCCTTTCGGTACCTAATCTTGTTTAAACCCTAAGGTTTTTTGGATGTTTGAGGGATTTTCCATGCATTTTTGGGAGGAAAAACATCTTTTGAGTCATTTTCTAATTTTTTGGACACAAAATGGATTTTTTGGGATTTTTTGGTATTTTTTGGGAAAAATACAAGTCTTTTTGGCTTTTTCTGAATTTTTTTTGCTTTTTCATGAATTTTTGGCCTTTTTGGATTTTTGACATTTTCGGAAAATATGAAATATTTTTGATTTTCTTGATTTTTCGGAAAATAAAATATTTTTAAATATTTTTTAATATTTTTGGAAAATAAATTATTTTTTAACATTTTTCGATTTTTTTGGAAAATAAAACATTTTTTAACATTTTTTTAAATATTTTTGAAAATAAAACATTTTTTGATTTTTTGATTTTTGAAATAAAATATTTATTTTTATTTATTAGAATATTATTTTATATTAAAATAACAAAATAAAACCGACCCGGGTCGGATCCGCGGGTTGGGTCCGACTCGGGTCGACGAAGATTTTTTTCTTTTTCTTAAAAACTCAGCCCACACACACGGAATTGGGCCTATTTTAAAAAAGGGGATGCCCGGCCCGCGGAGAAGCTGGCCTTGCGTAACCCTAGAGCGCCGGGTCACACGCCCGACCCGATGACCCGCTTCCCCCTGCGAAAACCCTACCCGGATCCGACCCGAATCGCGACCCGGCCTTCCGCCGCCCAAAACCGGGAAACCCTACCCGACTCGCCGACCCGGCTCCGACTCCACGACCCGGAAAATCGCAAACCCTAGGGTTTGCGAATCCGCGGCGCCGAGGGGGGAAACCGAGGCATTATGGCGGCGACGGCGGCAACGGCGACGACGGTGGCGACAACGGTGACAAACCGCTTACGAGGACGGCGAGGACGAGCGACAACGTGGTTGCGTTGGTGCGGTCGGTGGCAACACGGTCCGAGAGGAGGAATGCAACGGCGACAATGCGACCGGCGGCGGTGATGGCTACGTTACATGCGTGACGGGGTGGCGAACGGTGGCGGTGACGGGGCAACAACGGCGGCAACTCGGCTTCTCGATCCGGCGCGGCGTCGGGACTTGGTCGGGCGAACGGCGGCGGCACGAGTCCGACGGCAACAGCAGCAGCAAAAAAACCAGATCCGAGGCGCAGATCTCGCGAAACCCTACCCTCGGCCTCAATCTCCTCTCACTCGGGCCGGATCCAAGCCTCCACCGGCCGGATCGACCTTCTCGAAGTCGCTTGCCGCCCTGCCTTCCCGAAGTCTCTCGGTGGAGGGTGGGCCGAGCTCGCGACTCGAGCTCTCTCTGCGCTCGCTCTTCAACCCTTCCCGATGTCTCTCGGTGAAGGATCTCCGAACTCGCCACGCCCTCCGACGATGCTTGCGGCCAGCTATTTATAGGCGAGGGGGCGGCCGGTCGACGAAGCTTCGACCGCCGGTCTTCGCGCATCGAACGGTCCTCCTCGGCTGAACCGGCGTCTCATCCGAGCTTATCCGGTGAAGCTCGCTCAACATTAATGGCGCCTGCAATCTTATCCCCTCCGGCCGACGTCGGCCTACTCCCCTTGGCCATAGGCCATCATTCGCGCGCGTCGCCGGCCACTACGCGTGAGATGCGGGCGGCGAGGAAGAAGAAGGCGGGAGGAGGAAGAAGAGAAGGGGGTCGGGCTCGCGAGAGAGAAAAAGAGGGGAGGGGCTGGGCTCGAAGCCCAGCCCCAATGGGCTGCTTTTTTTTTTTTTTTTTTTATTATCTACTTATTAAAAACTTAATTAATGAAATTAACCTAATTAAAATTGAGGTGTCAACAGCTGCCCCTCTTTGAAGGTGAGCTCGCAGAGGTTGCATTCAAAGACAGACTGATGCCTCAATTTTATCCATGCATGCGTAGTAGATTATATTTTATTTGGGACCTATTATTCTATGCGGAAAAAGAGCACTATAACACATACTAAGACAGATAAGAAGATACCTGTAGTTACTTACCGGGAGTGAGTGAGATAGGGTGTGAACCCCGAGTTTTGGCAAGTATCAAGGCGTCATCTTACCTGTTGCATGAGGAGATTGCTTCTCCAGGACCCGAACCATTCTTCGGTCGCCTATTGGAGCAATAAGTGGTTTATCTAGGACCCGAACCTTTCTTCAGTCGCCTTGACGAGGAATTGCTTTTCCAGGACCCGAACCTTTCTTCGATCGCCTTGACGGGGAATCGCTTTTCCAGGACCCGAACCTTTCTTCGGTCGCCTTGACGGGAGATGCGCTGACCTTTCTCAAGGCACCTGTTTGTTGGGAGATAGTACCTGGACGATCACAGGTACAAACTCTTGGAGGATACCTAGATGATCACAAGTATCGAGGGGGTACTTGGATGATCACAAGTACAAACTCTTGGAGGACACCTGGATGATCACAGGTATCGAAGGGGTACCTCCTGGTATGTGGGAATATCGAGGATGGGTCTCGTATATTCATGAAGGTCTCTCACCTCCTGGTAATTGGGAATATCGAGGACGTGCCCCGCATATTCATGAAGGTCTCTCACCTCCTGGTAACATAAACTTGAATGTAGCACGAGGCTTACCTGGATTGCCGCAGGCACTTAAAAGGGGTGAAACACCTAGGTAGCCGCAAGTGTACAAAGCATTGGAATACTTGGATGAACACAAGTATTTAATGATATGATCTGGGACCACTCAAGCTGGTCCAAGTGCTAGAAAGCATACCTGGATGGCGATGCCAAGCAAAGCAATGGAATGCTTGAACAGCTGTTATATTATTTGGGGACAACTCGAGCAGGTTGAGTGTCATGAAAAGGAAGTACCTGGACAACAGTGGGTACTTGACGATATGGGGATACCTAAACAGCAGTAGGTATTCAACGATAAAGGGATACTTGGTCAGTCACAAGCATCAATACTTTGGGGACAACTCGAACAGGTCGAGTGTCAGGAAAAGGGAGTATCCGAATGGTGATCGGTACTCAAAGACAGTGGGATGCTAAGACAGTTGCAAGCATCCAAACTCAAGGGACGACTCGAATAGGTCGAGTGTCAATAGAGGGAGCACCCGGCAAGTGGTGGGTACTCAAAAACAAGGGGATACTTAGACAGTTGTAAGCATCCAAACTCAAGAGATGACTCGAATAGGTCGAGTGTCAAGGAGAGAGTACCTGGACAGTGGTAGGTACTTTAAGACAAATGGGGATAGAAATATGCTTACTTGGCAATATCTCTGATCTCTGAGAGTATGTCTGCTATTTGCACAATATGCACACATGTTTGTATGTGTTGTAAATTCATGAGTTCAAATGAGATTCATGCATGATAATTTTGTCAGTTTTGCATCCTCTGATTTCCACTGGGGAAGATTTTGAAAGACAACCTTCATTTAGAATGTAGATGTCTTGAGCATGCCGGATGAGGGACTTTCGATCCGAAAGGACTTTTCGCTCACTCTCATGGAAAAGGCTATCCTGACCATTAATGCAGGATTTATAAAGACCACACTATCTCACTATCATCATGTCAGCAGGGGTCTGAGTATTCTCGCAAACGGTACGACTTTACCAATGTGAGAGGTCTTTGTTGAAATTGTGATGAAGACTTGGTCAACGGCTCATCAAATGGGACCGTCGAGGTCAAGGCTCATGAACGAAGTGCCGCACGATCATCTCTGGATTTGCAAGTCAAGAATCCTGCGAAAAGAGATAGAGTAATCTTGCTCGTACTTCTTCGAGCGATGCTTATGCACATATGAAATCCTACGTTAATTGAAGTGCCCCTAGTCTGAAGAGACTTTTACAATGGGGATGTAACGTAGACTTGGCTCACATGTAAGAGAGTGAGAGTTGGTGACTGTCTTGGCATTTGTCACTAGTCTTTCTTGTCAAATGGAGGTTCTATGGACCACAAAAACAACTTTTCTTGGCTGTATTTTTGACTGGGGGGCATTGGCCTTGCTTTTACCAGGCACACTGCTTTTTTCATGCCCCTATTTTATTCCAGTTCTTCTTTTGTGGGCATTGACCTTGCTTTTACCAGGTACACTGCTTTTTTATGCCCCTGTTTTTTTATTCTTGTCGTTAGAGGAACTAGCCTAAGCAAGTTCAATCACGACACTGTTATTTATCTCTTGAGTCTTTATCTTCAACTGGCGCTCTAGGCTATGGCAATGACTTCTGCTTTGCCTTCATGAGATGGTCAAATTACAGACTCAATTGGTTTGTACAATGAATACAAGTGCATAGAGAAAGAATTGCTCTTCGTCATTCTATGGCACTTAAATTAACGCGAGTGTTCATATGCAATAAAGACACCCGAAGATTGATGCAAGTGCGAGCAAGAAAATTTCTATCTCTCTTCTCACCTTGTGATGCTGCTTCGCTTCTAATCTGCCCTGGTGTAGGGGTTGTTCTTGACGGGGGTATGAGAGAAACTTCACCAATGTATGGGGCTTAATGGGGTGAGCGATGGAATGCCTCTCACTATTTTGGTTATCGTACCATTCGCGAGAGAACTCTTTACCCTGCAGCCATGGAATCTTCTGCACTCATCTCACAAGTGTATAGATGGGGATTTGTGTGTAGGATATGACTCGCCTTTCATCATTCTGACGCACCTCATCCAGCATGCTCAATGAATCTTGTATTCTTCACTTAGCTGTCTATTCTAATAGTCCTTGATGGAATTAGTGATCTAGATAGACAAAATCATCATGCAAAAATCCATTTGGAAAAGGCATGCAGTATTTTAAATGTGATGGAGTTTGTACTCTCAGAACAAATGAATGGTTTTGGCTCAAAAGATCTTCTTGGTAGCTTTAAGGGTCAACGAGAATAGTATTGTTAAATTTTGAACATCAAAAGGATTATTCACAAAGGAGTGTCGATGGTTGTCCCTATTGATTAGGAATATGACACATGAATGATCACCGGGGTTGGGAATCGATCGGGCATCTTTGTTTCTTTTTCCTTGCTTGGATCACTTGGTTTACCCTATTTAACCATTTAATCTGGCTCTTGAATCCCAATGCCTCCTGTCAATATGAGTTCAGAGAGTGAGTGTTAGAAATGATGCCAAGTTACCTTTCCCCTAGAGTTTATTTGTGCTGGCTCTTAGGGAAGTTCTTTGATGGCCCTTTTTACATTTCAATGCTTCATTCGACTGGCCTTTCCTACTTGTGGCCACATATGCATAATTTCTGGTCGTTGATTGATTTTCAAAGCTTTCCTTTTGTGGAATTTTTCCTTCCGCCTTTGATTATAGCAGCGTCAGGCAAAGTCATGTACCTCAAGCTTCTATGGAATTTGAGATGGACAATCAAAACTTCCAATTCTCCGATGGTAATTACTTCTTGCAAGTGCATGTGTCTGGAACAAGAAGTGAGGCCTCTAGATTCTAAGATTGTTGACTCGGACAAAAGATTCCTTTTAACTGATCGGTTCTGAATGACGCGTCCTTTACACCGAGCTGGGTGAAATTGACATGGATTACTCTTACGCGTCCGCTTGGGTAACGTTGATTTGCTCAAGTTATGCCATCGAGTTTGCTACTTGATTTTCGGCACTTCCTTAAATGCTGATGATTACCATTCATTTTTCTTCATTGAGTCAACCCAAACACACGTTTTTATGATGGTGTAAACACATCACTCATATATAAAGGTGCATAGGCATTTTCATTATGATAGAGAAATGCTCGGCAATGCCAGACAATGAACATCTTTCAAGGGTAGTACTTTTTCACAGCATCGAAATTAACTGGTTTAGAGAATTCTCGCCCATCCATCTCGTCGAGAATCAAGGCTCCTCGGAAGTATCTTCTTTATTACATAGGGACCCTTGTAATTTGGGGCAAACTTGCCTCCAGGCTCTGGAAAGATTGGCAGTATCTTTCTCAAGACTAGCTCGTTTACCTCAAAGTGCTTGGGTCGCACCTTTTGATTGAACGATCGAGCTACCCTCTGCTGGTAACACTGACCATGACAAAGTGCTTTCAATCGTTTTTCGTCGATCATATTCAGTTGCTCAAGCCTTTGTTGTGTCCATTCTTCCTTGGACAATCCTGCTTGGGATAAAATTCGCAAGGAAGGGATTTCTACTTCTACAGGCAAAACCGCCTCCATGCCGTAAACCAAGGAAAAAGGCGTTGCCCCAGTGGAAGTTCGAATCGAAGTTCGATATGCTGTTAGTGCGAAGGGTAACCTCTCATGCCAGTCGCGGTAGTTTTCAGCTGTCTTGGATAGGATTCTCTTGATGTTCTTGTTGGCGGCTTCCACGGCTCCATTCATTTGTGGACGATAAGGGGATGAGTTCAAATGTTGGATTTTGAACTCAGAAAACAATTGATCAATCAACTTGTTGTTCGGGTTTGACCCATTATCGGTGACGATAGCTTACGGTACGCCATAACGGGCAATTATGTCACGTCGATGAATTTCATAACGTTTCGTGCGATTACGCTTGCATAGGATGCAGCCTCGATCCATTTTGAGAAGTAGTCGATTGCGACCAAAATGAATCGGTGCCCATTTGATGCCTTCGGATTGATTGGGCCAATTACATCAATACCCCACATTGAAAATGGCCACGGCTCGGATAAGCGATGCAATTCAGTTGGAGGGACATTTATCTTGTCCCCGTGAATCTGACAACGATGACACCTTCGCACATGCTGAGCACAATCACTCTCTAAAGGGAACCAGTAATAACCCAATCTCATTATTTTCTTGGCCAACATACGTCCATTCATGTGAGGGCCACATACTCCCCCATGTATTTCTTGCATTATTTGTGTGGCTTCATTTGCATCCACACACCTTAGCAGGACTGAGTTATATGATCTTTTGTACAAATTTTCACCGCTAACGAAGAACCTCGAAGCCATTTTCATCAGGTATTTTCGATCAGAGGGAGTGCTTTCTTCAGGAAATTCTTGCTTCTGGACGTATCTCATGATGTCATAATACCAGGGTTTCCCGTCGGGTTCTTCAATTATAGTCATGCAATGGGCCTGTCTTGTCAGGACTTCAATCTTCAAAGGCTCTACTTCTAACCCCTTCGTTACTTGCAACATAGATGATAGTGTTGCTAGTGCATCAAAAAGCGGTTATGAATTCTAGGTAGGTATTCAAACGAGACGTCCTGGAATTCTCCTACCAATTCTTCCAAGTAGTCGTGATAAGGCACTAGTTTGGCGTCTCTTGTCTTCCATTCGCCCACAGTCTGGAGGATAATTAAGGTAGAGTCACCGAACACTTTTAGTTTTAACACTCCCATTTCAATAGCCGCTTGTAGGCCGAGGATGCATGCTTCATATTCGGCTATATTGTTGGTGCATGGAAACATCAATTTTGCAGCCACAGGATAATGTTGTCCATTTGGGGATATCAAGACCGCCCCGGTGCCTGAACCTGACAAATTTACAGCTCCGTCAAAGAACATAGTCCATGTGTCCTCTTCTACTGTTGAAATTCGATCATCTGGGGAATGATCCTCGCGTACTTCTTTAGGGCAATCTGCTAACATATCAGCAATCACCCGACCTTTAAGCGATTTTTGCGACATCACACTGGATGTCGAATTCGAGATCGGGATTTGCCATTTGGCCAATTTTCCCACCAAGGCCGGGCAACCGAGCAAATACTTGATTGGGTCACTTTCGGTTACAAGGAATGTGCGGTAATGCAAGGTATCTTTGCCGGAGTCGTGCAACACCCATACCAATGCAGCGCATGTTTTTCGATTTGGAGTAATTTTGTTCGACGTGGTGAACTTTTTACTCAAATAGTAAATGGCTCGTTCCTTCCCATCATGGGGTCCTTTCTGTGCCAACATTGCACCTAGGGATTCATTGTTGATGGTAAGGTAGAGGGTCAAAGGGTGTCCTAGAGTCGGGGGTACTAAAACCGGGGGTTTCATTAGGTACCTCTTTAAATTTTCAAACGCCAGTCGGCAGTCATCATCCCATTTGATTTGTGCATCTTTCTTGAGAAGTTTAAAGAAAGGTTTTGCAGTTTCAGAAAGCTGGGAAATGAATCGCGCAATGTAATTTAATCTTCCTAGGAGGCTCCGGACTTCTTTCACAGTTGAGGGAGGAGGCATCTCAAATATCGCTTTAGTTTTTGACGGGTCCACTTCTATCCCTTTACAGCTCACAATGAATCCAAGTAACTTGCCAGAAGTTGCCCCGAACACACATTTTTTGGGTTCAAGCGCAACTTGAACTGGCGAAGTCGATTGAATAATTTTCCGGGGTCTTCACATGGTCTTCTCCATGTCTGGTTTTAGCGATCATGTCATCGACATATACTTCAATTTCTTTGTGCATCATGTCATGGAAAAGAGTGACCATGGCACGTTGGTAAGTTGCTCCAGCGTTTTTCAGGCCAAAAGGCATGACCTTATAGTGAAAAGTCCCCATGGAGTAATGAATGCCGTCTTTTCCTTGTCTTCCTCCTTCATTTTTATTTGGTTGTATCCACGAGAACCCATCCATGAAAGAGAAAAGTTTGAATCCAGCG
Organism: Eucalyptus virginea; assembly: GCA_014182375.1. Taxonomy (NCBI): domain Eukaryota; kingdom Viridiplantae; phylum Streptophyta; class Magnoliopsida; order Myrtales; family Myrtaceae; genus Eucalyptus; species Eucalyptus virginea. Next base: position 21,659,071 of record CM024521.1, on the reverse strand, counting down.
GTACTATCCACAAGAACGTCTATGTGAGGTAGCGGGAAATCATCCTTTGGGCTTGCTTTGTTCAAATCGCGGTAGTCGACACAAATCCGGATTCGACCATCTTTCTTCTTCACTTTGGTACAATGTTTGCCACCCAACTAGGATATTGCGAGACTTCGAGGAAGCCTCTTTGCCGGGAGCTTCATTACTTCTTCTTCAATCTTTTTTGACAATTCAGGCTTAACTCTTCTTAGCCGTTGTTTCTTGGGGGCTACATCAGGGTTGGTTGGCAAGCTATGCTCCACGATCATTGGATCAAGGCCTGGCATATCGGCATAAGACCATGCGAATACATCTTGATATCTCTTTAGGAGGGCAATTAAGCTTGCAGCTTCTTCTTCGGGAAGGTTCGCGCCAATCTTTATCTCCCTTGGATCTTCGTGCTTTGCCTAAATTGACAACGATGGTGTCTTCGGTAGTAGGGGCCTTGCTTCTTCGTGGCGCTTCCAATTCCATTGAATTTCGTCGGAATCATCAAAATCATCATCGAGTCATCGAATTGCTATCATGGCTACTTACGGTGTTGGTCCTGGACCGTTCCCATACCCTACTTTGCCGCTAGATTATTCCTGTGTCATAGAGTAGATAGGCTAAGGGAACAAATAAGGTTAGTAGCATGCATGCTTCTTTCTTTTGAAAAGGTGATAAATTGTGCTTGAAGATTTAGGACAAGGAAACATGAGGAGACCCGGGCCTCAGATTTCTTCTTTCATTTGGTGGCTATCATCAACGGGCCGGTTTGGTGTGTCTCCTCATGCCCTCAAAATGTTTTCAACTTTATTTATTAGTAGATGGATTTACAAGGTGATTTCAAAAAAGTTCCTTGAGTGGAACTGATGTTGAAAACAAAACGAACCAGACTTTAATAAATATGTACAGGCTCCCACGTAGGGGAGTATGCGAGAGGAATTAAAAAGGATTCTACTCGAGCGGGTGCACCCATTTCCCCTGACGGTCCTTCGTTGATAGTGCCCACGAAGAAGTCTTCATACCAGTCGCCAGCCACGTCTCCCTGTGCTCCCGGCTTTGCGGATTTCAGATCATCCATGTCTTCCCATCCATCAGGGATGATGTTGTGATGATGATCATAGAAACTCTGGGGAATTGAATAATTGACGTAGTAGTCAAATTTACCACTTGATTGGCCCAAAGTGTCCATGATTGCCTTTCCTCTACGTACTTCCTTAGCATGCCTAGGGAACATGGTATGGGTGTTGGGTACCACGAGAAGGTGATCCTTGCCAAAACACAGCCACGGAGAGCGGAACGTGAATGCCCCAGCATCCAAAAGATCCTGAACCTTGTTTCTCAAGATGGTGCAGTCATCTAGCGAGTGTCCTAATTCCCCCGAATGATAGTCACATCGCTTGGATGGATCATAATCAAGGAAGTACTCGGGAGTAGGATGGCTCAATTCCCTGCCGATGATCCCTTGCTCTAGGAGGATTGGGAAGATAATGGCCATTGATTTAGGAAGAGGCGAATATGGCTGTGTGCTTTTTGGGGATAAGGGTAGCCGTGCCCCTTGCCAGGTCGTGTCAGTAGGGTTTTCTTCATTCACTACCAGCTCCTCATTGTGACGAGAGTGGAATGCACGGGTAGCCCGAGCGAAGTTTTCTATCAAATGGTGTACAGTCTTGTGTAATTCTTCGACTTGGTGTTGAAGCTGGATGAATGAGAAGTTATCGCTTGTCTCTTCTAACTGCTCTTCCTCAATGGCACCTATGAAAATGTCCCCGAACATGGAGGTCACATCATCTAGCCCCTCTTTCTTAAGTGAGGGCCAAGTTGTGTCTTCCTGGATTATGGGCAATTTCGCGCTTTCGGGGTTGAACCATTTTGGAGTATCCACTTCCTCTTCCTCATGCATCATCTGGTGGGCTGGGAAAGTTTCCTCGAGACGGGGATATACAAGGCCGACTTTTTTCTTTGCTTTTCTATCTGGGGAATATCCTAAACCGATAGTATAGGGTCTTCTCCGAGCTTCAATAGGCTGACGAATGCCCTGGCCTTTCCTACCAAACCCTTGTCCTGGAAGGAAACCGTGTCCTACCATGATTTTTCCTACCATGATTGCAGCACTTGATATCTCGGGGACAAGGGGCAAAGTCCCTCTATTTTCGTGTATAGTAGACACGAGCTCGAACGATTGATAGCTAGCTTCGCTTTTGTCACTAGGTTCAACATAAGGGATGGCCGTCTCGTGGTAGATGCGGTGATCTTCTTCTCCTCGGACCGTGATCAGTTTTCCTCCAACCACGAACTTCACACTTTGGTGGAGGCTAGAAGGTATTGCTCCTGCGACGTGGATCCATGGGCGGCCTAAGAGGAAATTGAACGCAAAGTGGGGATATCCATCACGGAACAAAATTTTGAATATGGTTGGGCCAATTTGAATGTCGAGCTCGATCTCTCCCCTTTGTTTCCTTCTTTGTTCCATCGAACGCTCGAACAGAAGTCTTGGGTACCTGGATCCATGATCTCTCTATTTTAAGGCGACAGAGTGTCGCTAGTGGACATATGTTAAGAGCAGATCCGTTGTCAATCAGTACTCGAGCGACGTGAGATGCGTTGCACTTGACTGATATGTAGAGGCCCTTGGTGTGTCCTCTACCCTCCTCAGGAATTTCTTCATCAGAAAATGCCATTTGATCCTTTAGAAGGATGGTACTGACAAATTCCTCGAGTTTGTCATGCTCAATCGTTTCAGGGACATGTACTTCACTTAATACTTTTATGAGAGATTTCTGGTGTTTGACAGATGTTTGAAGCAATTCCAGCAGAGAAATCTGTGCTGGTGATTTTCGTAACTGTTCCACCACATTATATTCACTGGCCTTAACTACGGCTAAAAACTCCTTGGCTTCTTCATCAGTGACGGGCTTAGCAGACTGAGTATTTGCTTGAGCATAGGTTCGCCCAGATCTCGTGACTAAACCAACATCGAGGTCATAAGACCATGGTACTGCATTGTTGTACTCGTATTTGTAAGGCTGGGGGATCTCGATGACTATAGCCGTTTCTGCTGCTGATGCTTGAACAATGGTTCCCTTCCTTTCAAGGATGCTCTCAGGTGAGGTGGAATCCTTCTCCTCCTTTTCCGCATTTAGAGCAGCAAATTCTTCATCCCAGTTGATGAGGACTTGCGATATGGTAGAAACTATGCTGGCGTGGCCAGTGTACACAATTATTCCGGCCTCTATCATTCCTAATACTCTTTCCTCCATTATTGCAAAGGGTGGTATCTCATCACCCGAATAATACCCGGTTTCTACTAGCCCTCGATAGATGTCAACAATATGTGCATTGACATTTCTGACTTGACCGGCTTCAGAACTGAATATCATGTTTACTTTGTTGGCATGATCAGGGAGCGGATTGCTTTGGACATTTGGCTTTGCAGTTTGGAATGAGAAGGCCTTAGTATCCAGCAAGTTCTGGATCCGATGCTTAAGGACGAAACACTCATCAGTTGAATGGCCTACTTCTCCCATGTGATAGTCACATTTTTTGGACGAGTCATAGCTGGAGAAGTTTTCAGCATTGGGTCGTTTTGGCTCAGTTGAAAGGAGGCTCTTGTTTTGAAGGATTGCCAAAACTTGGGAGGGAGATCCAGGAAGCGGAGTGAATTGTCTTCGGTTGTTGTAGCGCTGGGGTGGACGGCTATTAGTCTGTTGTTGGCCTGTACTTGTCTGAACAGTCGGGAGATGACCAGTGTTTGCAGTGTAGGTGGCATTGACATCAATCAAGGATTCTTTATCTTTTTTCATGTTGAGCCTTCTGCTGACAGGTGCAGGCTCAGTGAACCAACCGTCCCTTAAACCTATCTCAATCTGCTCTCCCACTGGAATGAGTTGATTGAATGATTCAGCGATCGTAGTCACCATCCGATTGCGGTATTCGAAAGGAGGGTTTTGATGAACATTTTCTCAATTCAAAGTCGGTTGGCTCGGGGACTGATCTGGGCGGCAAGATTCCTCCATCTAATAGCATATTCTTTGAAAGATTCCTGCTTTTTCTTTTCCGTGCGATCGAGATCCTCACGAGAAGGGGTAATGTCCATTATGAATTTGTACTGCTTGAGGAATGCTTCACTTGCGTCGCTCCATGTCTCAATGAGGTTTATGTTCTTTTTGATGTACCACCTCAGGGCGGGACCTACCAGGCTTGATTGGAACAACTGGATCATTAAAGGTTCATTATTGACGTACTGGGTCATTCGAACCAAATACATCGCAAGTGAGCTCTTGGGCGGAGGTCGTGCCATCGTATTTCTCGAACTCGGGCATTTTGAATTTTTCCGGCATTTTGACCTTAGAGTAGATGGAGAGGTGCATTTGGAGTAGGATCTTGAAGACCCTGCAATTGTTTTAGCCTCTCTTCAAGTTTCTCAAGGCGTTTGTCATGTTCAGTCTTAGACAAACTATTGGGCTTTGCTTTCTCAACTATGATTTGGTGCGTATCATCCTCCAATTCGGGCATGTTATCATCGGTATCTCTTCCTTGATCACCTCGGATAGACGATTGCGGTAACAATACTTCGATTGATGTTGGGGCGGGAGCCAATTTGCCTTGGATGGAATCTATCTGCTTTGAGAGTTGTTGAAGCACATTGAAGACTTGCTTCATTTCACTTTCCATAATCTCAACACGGCTTGGTACATTTTCTTCAGCCATTCTAGCTTTTGGATTTGGCAAATACGACTATGATGTGATTACTGTCGGTCACGAGAAAATGGAGAAAACGTAAACAAGGGAAACACATAGAAAACTGGCTCATAGCAAGGGTCGAGTCTTTCTTATTTATTAACAGGAGATTTATACAATGCCAAAGGGGCTTTTTACACAAGGCAGAACGACCCTATATATTCACATTAGAAATATTCACATCAAAAGTCCCACTGCCCATTTTTATATGAGATGGGAAGCTCCAGTCTTGCGAAGCCGCTTGCTTCTTCGTACTAGCTTCGATACATGTCTCCTGCTTGTCTCCAAGCTCTTTTCAAGAGATTCGATTCGCCCTTGCAGGGTAAGTTTATCAACTACATCGGGGATTACTGGTTGCAACTCCTTGGGAATTATATGGTTGAGGATGTAGAATGTTGATGCATGATGAACTTTTTCTTGTCCCTTTAACCTTCTAGGCACAACAATCTTCTCAGTGTGACATCTACTCCATGCGTTCGAATTATGCGGACCTCCTCCAAGTAGTTGTAGTACGTACGGGTGAAATGGATTCGGAACAATCCCGATTTGAGTGGTGGCGGGATTTCTTGGAGGACCCCTGTATTGACGAGCCACCCTATATGGATAATATGAGGTAGCTCGGAGAGGCCCAGCAACGGGATGGGGTTGTAATAATTAAGCGCAAAGCGCGCCTCTCTGTAGTGAACCATTTAGCTCGCCATAGGAATGTCTCGGGGACCGGGTTTTTAGCAAGTTAATCCATCGAGAATACTCTTCATTGGGAGAATATTTTTCCAAGGTTTGAAACTTTTGTAATGGGTGTTTAAACTCGTTGATTTCAAATATTTGCATGAGGTGTCCAAATCTTTTGATATGGGAAAAGAACCACATTTGTAAAATTTCTGGAGCGGCCCTCATGATTTTTTCTTTTTGGTCCTTGAAACGATTAAGGGATAAAAAGGTTTCAGCCAAAACCATGTTTACATATCCTGCTCCGAAAGTGACTTGACTTATTACCCCTGCGATTGAAGGATTTATAGCATTCTTTCTATATGGGAAGATGATAAGTCCAAAGAAGGCCAATAGGAAAATCTTGGTTTTTGGGTCATTGATTGTTTTTCAAAACATTCAGTTAAGGATGATAGTGGAAAAGCATTGTTGTTGGCTCCAACAATTTCTCTTACCGAATGATTTTTTAAAAAGCGGGATAGACTGACTACAGGGTCGTTGCCAAATGGTGGTTTAACGAGCTCCCTTCCTAAGGGCATTCCTATGGCGAGACTGTACTCTTCCAATGTTGGAGTCAGTTCAAGTTTTCCAAACACAAAGGTAGATGTTTCAGGACACCAAAAATGTGGTAGCGCTTGCATGACTCGGAGTGGATATTGATTTGAAGCAATGGGAGGAGATGACCGATTCTTGCTTTGACGTGCTCTTGGCCAAACTGATCTAACTGCTTCCACCATCTGAGAAGCTCTCCCTTGGGGGTAGGAATGAACTGGATATCAATTCTTCCCATCGCATATAAGAACGGGAAATATACGACCTGACCCTATTTTGCCATGAGCCAAAAAAGACTGAGTAAAAGTAAATAAATTACTTTGCTTTTAAAGAAAATGGCAAGCACAGAGACATACAGATGGGACGTGTGGCTCGATTTCTAACTGAGAAGGTTTGTTGAGATTAAAAGGGTATCCGCCCGTCGCAGTCTCGCGTTAGCAGCATACCCCCTTAACCTCGGCTAAGAAATTCGGGGAAAAGAAAGGCAACCTCTACATCGCAGTCTCGCGTTCGAGGTCGTATCTTTCTTAACACCATCCTAGAAATCCTATGGCGGCCCAGTGTCCGGAAAGGGTTGTGTGTGCCACGTGTAGTGTTTAAAACAGTAAAGCATGCAAGACAGTTTATAATCACAAGATAATTTATTTTAAGCAAAATAAGTTTCTAAGCCACTAACCTGCATAAAAAAAAACCTAAGTCAGTAAAGATATTAAACAAGACAAAAAAGGCCTAAGTCCTCAAACTCTCCAGCGGAGTCGCCAAGCTGTCGCGACCTCTTTTTTTTCTCGGCGCCCGCAATCGGATATGGGCGCCTAAGGAGGCTAATGGCTCGGCTGAAATTAATTATCCGGACTCTCCCAAAGTCCACCAATTCACGACTTTAATAGTTTGAGTTTTTAACGCCTGTAAATCAATTTTTAAAATGGAGTCGCCACTAATCGATTTGGGGTGGGTTGATTAAACCCCAAGTGAAGTATCGGGAGAAATACTCGGCTCTGCGCAAAGGAGAGAAATTAGGATCGGGCTGATTGACACAGTTAAGTTAATCACTAATCTTGCTTTCGGTCTGTCTTGTTTAAAGCGAGGTTTTTGGATGTTTGAGGATTTTCCATGCGTTTTGGGAGGAAAAACATCTTTTGAGTCATTTTCTAATTTTTGGACACAAAATGGATTTTTGGGATTTTTGGTATTTTTTGGAAAAATACAAGTCTTTTTGGCTTTTTCTGAATTTTTTTGCTTTTTCATGAATTTTTGGCCTTTTTGGATTTTTGACATTTTTCGGAAAATATGAAATATTTTTGATTTTCTTGATTTTTCGGAAAATAAAATATTTTTAAATATTTTTTAATATTTTTGGAAAATAAATTATTTTTTAACATTTTTCGATTTTTTTGGAAAATAAAACATTTTTAAATATTTTTGAAAATAAAACATTTTTTGATTTTTTGATTTTTTGAAATAAAATATTTATTTTTTATTTATTAGAATATTATTTTATATTAAAATAACAAAATAAAACCAACCCGGGTCGGATCCGCGGGTTGGGTCCGACCCGGGTCGACGACCCAAAACGCGGGCCCGACTCAGATTATTTTCTTTTTCTTAAAAACTCAGCCCACACACACGGAATTGGGCCTATTTTAAAAAAGGGGATGCCCGGCCCGCGAAGAAGCTGGCCTTGCGTAACCCTAGAGCGCCGGGTCACACGCCCGACCTGATGACCCGCTTCCCCCTGCGAAAACCCTACCCGGATCCGACCCGAATCGCGACCCGGCCTTCCGCCGCCCAAAAACCGCGGAAACCCTACCCGACTCGCCGACCCGGCTCCGACTCCACGACCCGGAAAATCGCAAACCCTAGGGTTTGCGAATCCGCGGCGCCGAGGGGGAAACCGAGGCATTACGGCAGCGACGGCGACGACGGCGGCGACAACGGCGACAAACCGCTTACGAGGACAGCGAGGACGAGCGACAACGTGGCTGCGTTGGTGCGGTCGGTGGCGACACGGTCCGAGAGGAGGAATGCGACGGCGACAATGCGACCAGCGGCGGTGACGGCTACGTTACCTGTCTGTGACGGGGTGGCGAACGGTGGCGGTGACAGGGCAACAACGGCGGCAACTCAGCTTCTCGATCTGGCGCGGCGTCGGGACTTGGTCGGGGCGAACGGCGGCGGCACAGCGTCCGACGGCAACAGCAGCAGCAAAAAAACCAGATCTGAGGCGCAGATCTCGCGAAACCCTACCCTCGGCCTCAATCTCCTCTCACTCAGGCCAGATCCGAGCCTCCACCGGCCGGATCTGACCTTCTCGAAGTCGCTTGCCGCCTGCCTTCCCCGAAGTCTCTCGGTGGAGGGTGGGCTGAGCTCGCGACTCGAGCTCTCTCCTGCGCTCGCTCTTCAACCCTTCCCGATGTCTCTCAGTGAAGGATCTCCGAACTCGCCACGCCCTCCGACGATGCTTGCGGCCAGCTATTTATAGGCGAGGGGGCGGCCGGTCGACGAAGCTTCGACCGCCGGTCTTCGCGCATCGAACGGTCCTCCTCGGCTGAACCGGCGTCTCATCCGAGCTTATCCAGTGAAGCTCGCTCAACATTAATGGCGCCTGCAATCTTATCCCCTCCGGCCGACGTCGGCCTACTCCCCTTGGCCATAGGCCATCATTCGCGCGCGTCGCCGGCCACTGCGCGTGAGATGCAGGCGACTGAGGAAGAAGAAGGCAGGAGGAGGAAGAAGAGAAGGGGGGTCGGGCTCGCGAGAGAGAAAAAGAGGGGAGGGGCTGGGCCTTCGAGCCCAGCCCCAATGGGCTGCTTTTTTTTTTTTTTTTTAATTATCTACTTATTAAAAACTTAATTAATGAAATTAACCTAATTAAAATTGAGGTGTCAACAGTCAGTAGGTTCAAAACATTTTGGACAATTTCCCTCACTATCGACGACCGTGTCATTCTTGCCGCACGAGATACTTTAATTATCATCATCGCCCATCATGAAACTTTAATGCGAACGTTGACGAACGCAGCTTCTTGCGGCGTAGGCAACACTACAGTCACTTGGACGAAGACTTTGGTGACAGCAATAACTTCAGCGAACGGGATCGATCGCAAGCAACGGACTTTTCAATACCTCGTGCGAGCTTTACAGCGATCGGGACCGGGAAATGTTTCGCCGTATTGGACCGATTTCTACCGGTCAGCAAACTTAAAGACTTGGGCGAGCCGTTGGGACCGCAATCCCAGCCAAACTGGAAGATAAGATCAGTAGCTTTTGGAGCTTTTGGGTGGTCACCCTCCTCGCATGGTGGAAGTGTAGAAGCTATAATTTTCACGTCTTTGGAGCACGCGGGCACATGATAATGTAGACTTGACGCACGGCAAATGCGTTAATATAGTTCGCAATTTCCCACAGCTGGGCTTGCCCGTGATTGATTTGATGATTAATGAGAAATTGGGTGGTGAAAACCTTCAGATCAAGGATGGATTGAATTGCTTGCGTAAAATTTTCTTTATGCAAAGTGACCTGTTATGCATGCGGAATTATTATATCGAAGGAAGCAAATACTACAAAAGAAAGAATATTTCTCTCTTCCGAAAATCCAGAGTCTATTTGGTTTTGCTTTTAGCATTTTTCTTTTACTCCTTTTCCTTTTCTTTGTTTACCATTTGATTTTAAACCAACTGTTGAAAGCTCAAAATATCTTTGATTAGATGTCTGTGTGCATGGACGGAGTCATGCGAAAGTTTTCTTGACGTTTTAAAAACGTAAAGAGTACGGCGGTCCTAAAGTTCATAGACAAACTCCGGAAAAATGAGCATGGCAGTTTGAAAGTTTCAAAAAATTGCTGAAGCTGACAAATGGGCAATGGCAATACGGACAGACCCACTGTAAATTGCAAATCGGGTCACTTCTCCGTCTGTCTGAACAAGTCCACGTCGCGTCTCCGAGACTCCCAGCCATGACGCCCACTTGATGAGGCTGATAAGAGAGGACAATTAATGGGCACATAGCAACTTGCAAAAAGCGGGTCCTAGTGTTTCTGTAGAAATTTCTCATGCCCCTTGGTTGACTTCTCCATTATAACAGTCACTAGTCCGGGAAGATGCATATGTAATTGTACCCTTATACAGCTTTATCGTGTTAGATACTTCTTGATTATCGTACTCGTCTTCGCTATAAATACCGCTTGCACAAACCCATTCATGCAACACAACCCAACACAAACCCTTTTGCTAAGTCCTCTCTCTCGCTTGTCCTAGAAAAGTTAGCCATGAAAACCCTAAAGCCTCATGCAGCTCTCCTCGCCAGCCCCGGCATGGGCCACCTCATCCCTGTCGTGGAGCTTGGGAAGCGCCTCGCCGCCCACCATGGCTTCGATGTCACCATCTTCGTGGTGGCACCTGACTCGTTGATCAGGGAATCCCCCGTTTTCAGCTCGGCGTCGGCTCTGAACCACCTGAAACTCGTCTTGCTCCCCCCAGTGGACATCTCTGGACTCACCGACTCGACCTCCTCGGTCGTGACCCAGCTCGTGATGATGATGCGCGAGGCCTTGCCTTCGTTGAGGGCTGCAATCTCCTCCATGAGGGCACGTCCAACGGCTCTCGTGGTCGATTTGTTCGGAACTGAAGCTCTGGCTGTGGCTGAGGAGTTTGACATGCTCAAGTACGTTTTCATCAGTTCGACGGCGCGGTTTCTCGCGGCCACCATTCACTTGCCCACCATAGATGGGAAAGTAGAACAGGAGCATCGTATCATGAAAAAGCCTTTGGAAATTCCAGGTCTTGAACCAGTCCGATTCGAGGACACCTTAGACCTGTTTTTGGACCAGACCGATAAGAGTCTTTATGCCGAGTATACTCGAATTGGGAGGGAGATACCGACGGCCGATGGAATTCTATTAAACACGTGGCAAGATCTAGAGCCTTCAGCGTTCCATGCACTGGAAGATGACAAGTTCTTGGGCCGCGTCACTAAGGCACCGGTTTACCCAGTCGGTCCATTGGTCAGACCGGTTGGACCGAATTCAAAGAGTGAGGTGATCAACTGGTTGGACATGCAACCAGTCGAATCGGTCATTTACGTTTCTTTCGGGAGCGGCGGGACCCTATCGGCTGAGCAAACCACCGAGCTGGCCTGGGGGATGGAGCTGAGCCAGCAGAGATTCGTTTGGGTTGTGCGCCCGCCCATGGACGACGACGCGTCCGGGAATTTCTTCAACGGGTCCAACGGCCAGGATGGGACTCCGAATTACCTCCCCGAGGGTTTCTACACCCGGACCCACGATAGGGGAATGGTGGTGCCCATGTGGGCACCGCAAACCGAGATCCTAGCCCACGAGTCCGTGGGAGGGTTCGTGTCACACTGCGGCTGGAACTCAACCTTGGAAAGCATAGTGAACGGAGTTCCCATGGTGGCGTGGCCACTCTACGCGGAGCAAGGGATGAATGCCACCATGCTGGTGGAGAAGCTTGGCACAGCGGTCCGGTCAAGGACGAGGCCAGTCGGCGGGGCGATCGGGAGGGAGGAGATAGCAGACATGGTGAGAAGCGTCATGAATTCGAAAGGGAATGGGATGAGGACTAGGGCCAAGGAACAGCAGCGTGGTGCCACGGGAGCCGTACTCGAGGGCGGCTCCTCTCACAATTCACTGACCCGCGTGGCCAAGGAATGTGAAGTCAAGCTGCACGGCCTAAGTGCCAGGGCTCTTGGCGCTTAGAAATTGCAAGGATTTAGCTTCCTTTTTTCTGTTTGTCCGATGCTTTTCGTGATCATCTTTTCGTTCTCCTTCTTTCGGTTTCGAAACGTGTGGAACGGCGGCAGTGGATTTATCTATATGCATAGAATCATCTCTAGTTTTGTCGTACCGGTTTTTCTTAATATATAAGCCATGGTGACAGGAAAATGTACATATAGACCGACGCCGCAAGAGGACAAGGCACACCGTAACTCAGACAACTCCACACGCACGTCGCATTGAGTTTGTGATTACGTTTGCTAGAGAGTTCATATAGGGTTTCGATGTCTAGATCAGTGGGTCGGCGACATTCACGTTGTGACCCGGCCAGAAAAAGGGCATTGGACCATCGCGCTCCGTCCCTAGTTCCAAGCCCCTTGTTCCTTGGGCGCTGACTGAGATGAAAGAGGGAATGAATGTCAACGCAAATGAATGAGCATGGATCTTCTTTGTCCCTAATGCCCTGTGCCCATATTAGATGAGCCGCCCTCACGGGTTCTAGGCCTAGACCTTTTGTCTCAAACATCGATCCATGATAAAGATCCATAATTGAAAAATGATTGTCGTACCTATGTAAAGAATATGTAATCGAGTTGATCAATTTTTGTAATAGATGTGAAAGGGAAAATTTGTCACAAAAAAAAAAAATCTAAACTTATTATATGATGATTAATTCAGTTCTAAACTTTTAAATTTGGTTAATTTAGTCATAAACATTTCGATTATTTGCCAATGTAGTCATTCTAGTCAAATTTAACCGAAAATAGCTAACATGGATGCTTGCTGTTTTGCATAGTTTGGGACTAAATTAGCTGTTGTATAATAGGTTTATAATTTTTCGGATAATTATCCCAATGTGAAAGATTTTTCCTTCTTTATTAATATTAGCATGTTATATGCCACGTCAACATTTTTGCCCAAAATTAAATCAAAATTCGGAGCTTGATTGCAAAATCCACCTATAGCCTAGAGAACATCGATTGAATTCACTTGTATCATAAAATGCACCCCTGCTCGAGATTACTTCAAGTAATCTAAAAGTTTAATAAAGACATGATTTCACATCCGAAGACGGCAACAACAAGCTAGAAGTACTATTAGGGTCAATCGGCATTATGTCAACGGACATACTTTTCCGTGATATCAAAGTACATCTTTAGCTTAATCAAACCTAGAGTTTCAAGATTCTCATGCCGTGAGCATTGGAGTAAGCCGTTTGGACAACAAAAAATTCAATAGATAATCCGAGGAGGTCGCGTGCACACACTCTTTCCTCTTGGATTTTCACCATCCATCTTCCAAGCTCTTTCCTCTACGAAAAGGAAAAAAACAGAAAAAAATTAACTTTTTTCACCTGTTCAAAACTCTTTCCCTCTGGACGGATAGATGGTAATCTTATAAATATATAAATTAATCGGAAACGACAATGCACGAGAATGAAACAAAAATAAAATAAATCGAATTGGAGGATTACGGGGAATGAACGAGATTTTAGCCTGATCAATGCGGGCCCGGCCTATCATCACTTCTACCTTGTGGACAATGCACGAGATTTGTATACATAAATTTTGGGATTGTGGACTTGTAGAAAAAATTGGGCTGACATTCAAGCCTGATCAATGCGGGCCCGGCCTATCATCACTTCTACCTTGTTGCTAGGGCAAAGAACGAGGTGGAAGAAAGGCTGGATTGGACTATCTAGAGAGAGAGAGAGAGAGAGAGAGAATGAAATTGAACGCAATTAAAGGTTGAACCAAGATTTTGGTCGGCAACTTTCTATGGTCTGTGCACACATGAAGTTGGCTCCAAGTCTATTTCATCTAGAAATGCTGGTTGCAAGGCCACATGATCATTAATTCCATGATGATCACCCCCCATAGGATCGAAAATGAGGTACTAGTAAAGTCTAATTAGGATTACACTAAACTTGATATAATAGATATAATACCATGTTGCCTAGCGTTAATTACAAAATATAAACTATAAAGAAATGAACCCACATTGTATTTTCTTTTTTGATTTTTATCAATATATTATTGTAGAAGACCTCGTCTCATAGCTCACATTTGATTCTTTGCTAAGCAAGAATTGTCAGTCTTGCACGAAGTAGTGACATTGGAAGCAAAATGTAGAACAAACAAAGAGTGACGCTAAGAAAATTATCAAAAAAGTTATCAATTTATTTGTCAAAAATCACTAACATGGATGCTAGCCATCTTATGTAGTACAATTGATTCAACTATAAACAAATTTTATAATTCTTTAATTAATGTTTCTATTTTTTCCATTTTCTTTCCTTTTTTTTTTTCTTTTTGTTTTTCTTTTTTTTGGTGGTTGGCTACCTCGCCAATATTGAGCAAGGGCTCGCTATGGTTGGTGAGGGCCTAGGCAAAGACCATAATGCCCTGGCTAGATTTGGGCTAGGCAAGGGCATCATGTTGGCCAAATCTAGTAGCAGCGTCTTGGCCCCCGCTTGTGGTTGGCAAACTCCGCCAACTCCTATTGAAGCCGCGAACTAGCAAAAGGAAATAAGAAAAAAAGGAATAAAGATAAATTATCAAATTAAGTTAGTTTAGTTGCAAATTTTGGATAATGAGGCCTTCCCACGAGATCGCTCCAATCCATCAAGGCAGACATCGTGGTAAGTTGGAAATAAAGAACACCACAAGTGCCATAATTTTTGTATAACAATCACTTAAATGTCATAATTTTTCTTTTGACCACCTAATTGGCATAATATCTAAAAAGACATTTACTTGAGTGTCATAACTTTCAATCAATTACTTGAATATTAAAAATTTCTAAAAATATTCGCTCAAAAGTGCTGGAAATTTGACGTCGCATAACATTAGTGATAAACATTTTTACAAAGTTATGGCATTTAAGTAATCGATTGAAAAATTATATGGCACTCAAGTGATCGGGAAATAAAAATTTATAGCACTCAAGCGACATTGTATATAAGTTTGGAACTCAAGTGATCTAAAAAAAAATTATAGTACTCAAGTGAATAGCGTACAAAAGTTATAATACTTGCAATGTCTTTTTTCTGTGCTTTGTTTCTATTCTGTCTTCAACACAAAACGGCAATCTTCACCTGTTCAAACTCTAGTATGTACTGACCAAAAAAAAAAAAAAAAACTCTAGTATGTGAATGGAAATGGAGGTTACAGAAGAAACCAGAAAACATGCGCAAAAAGCAAGGGGAATAATATGAACGGAAATGGAGGCTACAGAGAAATTTCGCTGTTATTATGGACGGCAACGTGCTTAAAAGCGAAATGTCCATCAACAAACGAAGACGACAGCACATGCGTAGGTTACAGAAGAATTTCGCTGTCTATTGAGGCCTCGAACAGCTATCAACCCCCCTTTAAATCTTTGATAACATTTGAGAGAATGAAATTGAACGCTATTGAAGGTTAAACCAAGATTTTGCTTTGTCAATTTTCAGAAAAATTATTTAAAAAATCATAAACTTATTATATGGTGACCAATTCAGTCCTAAGCCTTCTAATTTTCCAATCCAATCATAAACCTTTTTACAACTTTTTAATTAAGTCCTAAATATTTTAATTATGCTAATTCATTCCTCAAATTTTTAATCATTTGCCAAACAAGTCTTAAATTTTTTAGCGAATTACCAATTTAATCATTTTGATCAATTTTGGCCGGACATTGCTGATGTGATGGCCTAATCAACGCCAACCATCCTACTTGGCGCAGTTGATACTCGCCTGAATAATTTTTTTAAATTTAAAAAAAAAATTCCAAAATTTTCTATTATTTTTATTGATTTTTTATAATTGATTTTTTCTTTTTATTTTCTTTTTTCCTTTTACAAAGGGCCAGTGGGGTAGTCAGCCACTAGCTGATAGTTGATGGAAGGGCCTACAACCCTGCCAGCCCTTCGGCAAGGGTCACAACCTTTGCTGGTCTAGCAATTTGTTAAAGAGTTTAGAATTAAATTGGCATAATTAAAATGTTTAAGATTAAATTAGTAAAATAAAAAAGTTTAGGAAACCACACCAAACATCGATACATATTGTGAATGGGCCAGCAATCAACCATTGGCTATTATATCAATTGTTAGGAGCGCAAGTGGAAACCCAATACATTTATTTGGAAAGATTGCGAAAAAAGAATCCAATGTCAAACCTGTCAACATATGCATTTGAATTTACATTTACTCAAAAGTTTAAATCAATAAGTTATGAGCCTATTAAAAAATATCTCTCAAATATGAGATTTCAACAATTTTAACAAATAATGGATATCTATCACACAATTTCGAGAATTTTCCTGCCGTCCCTCACAAAATTAATTACAATAACTGTTTCCGCACTAAGCCAAATTCATGAGTCTCTCCAACATCGTGTGTTTCGGTCCTTTTCACAAAAAATAAAGAAAAAGATGAAAACGAACAAAAACTGATTCGTTATAGACCATGATTACATGTAATTAGCAGTACGTATGCAGGGCCAAGTATCCTTAAATAGGCCCGATTTGACGCTTACCACCAGCACCTTTCTGACCAGGAGGTTCACCACATTTCCAATTAAATACCATAGAGTTAATTGACTTCATATTCATTTTCAATCCGTGGACATTAAATTGGAATTGAGGGTCAGAAAGAGGTAACTTGATGCTGAAATGAAGACAGTATCGTAAAAATAAACGGAAAGAATCAGACACACAAAATGCAGAATCCATCTTCTTCAACCACCAAGAGCCATAGCACTCAGGCGATGCAGCTTGAGTTCACACTCCTTTGACACTCTTGCCAGTGAATTGTAAGAGGAACCACCTTGCATTAGCACTCGCTCGGCACTTGCTTGTAGCTCCTTAACTTTACCTCTCATCTCATTGCCCTTCATCTCCATGACCCTTCTCACCATCCCCGCTATCTCCTCCCTCTCAATCATGCCAACGTTCGGCTGTGTCTTTGGCCGGACCGCCACCCCGAGCTCTTCCACTAACATCGCCGCGTTCATCTGTTGCTCGGCGTAGAGCGGCCACGCCACCATTGGCACCCCGTTGACCATACTCTCCAGGCTCGAATTCCAACCGCAGTGCGAGAAGAACCCACCAATCGATTTATGCACCAAGATCTCGGTCTGCGGCGCCCACATGGGGACCACCACGCCCCTCTTCCCGATTCTAGTGTAGAAGCCGCTAGGGAGATAGCTCGGGGTTCCGTCGTGGCTGTTCGTCACGTTGAAGAAGTTGGCGGACGCATCGCCATCCACAGGAGGGCGGACCACCCAGATGAATTTATGTTGGCTCAGCTCCAGCCCCCAGGCGAGCTCAGACGTTTGCTTCGCCGACAAGGTTCCGCCGCTTCCGAACGAGACGTAGATCACCGACTCCGTTGGTTGCATGTCTAGCCAATCCATCACCTCACTATTGGAACTTTGCCCGATCGGTCTGGTGAGCGGACCCACTGGGTAAACCGGTGCCTTGGCGACCCGACCCAGGGACTTCTCATCTTTGAGAGCACACAAGGTCAACGGCTCGAGATCCTGCCACGTGTTCACTAAGATCCCGTCGGCGTTCGATATCTCCATCCCAACGCGAGCGAAGCCCGAAACGAGACTCTTATCGGTTTGGTCAAGGAATAGGTCCAAGGTATCCTCATGTCGGATAGACCGGCAGCCCGGGATGTCAAGCGGCCTTTTCATAATGCGGTGCTTGTGTTCTGCTTCTTCATCTATATACGGAAAATGAACGGTGACCGCGAGAAACCATGCTGTCGATGTGATGAATACGTACTTAAGCACGTCGAACTCCTCTGCTATCGCTAAAGCTTCAGTTCCAAACATGTCGACAATGAGAGCGGTGGGGCGAGACTTCGTGGCCGAGATGGCAGCCCGAAGTGACGGGAGAGCCTCACGCATCATGATCATGAGTTGGGTCACGACAGAGGCGGTCGAATCAACTAGGGTCGAAATGTCCACCGGAGGAAGCAATTCGAGATTCAATGGACTCGACCGTGATGGCTTGAACAGTGAAGATTTTGTTATGGAGGCATCGGCGGCGACCACGAAGATGGTCACGTCAAAGCCATGGTGGGTGGCGAGGCGCTTGCCGAGCTCCACCACAGGAATGAGGTGGCCCATGCCAGGGCTGGCGAGGAGGACTGCATGAGGGTTTGGGTTTTGCATGGCTGAATACCTGAGAGAGGACTAGAAGCAGTACTTGATATGGGCCTCGCTGTGATAAATTTGCATGAGTTGGATTGAATGACATTTATAGGCAGAATGAAGCATCTATTTCAGATTTTCGTTTGTTCATTCTTTTGTATATTGATCGCGCCACGCACTCGTTTATGTGTATACATGAAAACTAATGTCAAACCAGGTGGTTAACTACCGAACGCCTGCTTGGCATTTTCTGAGGCCAAATTTCACATGGTCGACTCGATACTTTTTGTATAATAAACTCTTCGTCTAATCCTGGTTGAAGTGGGGTCGATAGCGGTCCGAGGCCTCCATAAACAGCGGAACTTCTCTGTAACCTATGGACGCATGTACTGTCGCGTTCGTTTGGTAATGGAGATTTCTTCTGTCGGCGCATGACGGTCCAAATGACAGCGAAATTTCTCTGTAACCTCCATTTCCATTGTTCCTTTTCCTATTTGCGCTTGTTTTGTGGTCTGTTTTCGTGCATACGTTTCTTTCTTTCTTTCTTTCTTTCTTTTTGGTGAAGCATCTGTGAGAATTTGAACAAAGTAATAAGGTTTCGTTTGTTTCGTAGAAAATTAATGATTTCAAAAATATTTTCTTAAAAAAATAGATTGTATCAATTGAAATAATTAATCAATGAGAAATGTTTTCATTATCGACTACAATTTATGTCTCAATATTTTCATGGACGATGAAAATATTTTCTATTTATTTATTTTTGTATGTAATACAAGTAATTATTTTTTGAGAAATATTTTTTAAATCATTCATTTTCTGTTGAATAAATAAAGCCTAAGATGACAATGATGATGATAGACTTGGACCCTTGGAACCCAAAAGACAAATTCATGTGCGCACAGGCCATAGGAAGTTGTTGAGCAAAATTAAAAGACTGTACCAAACAATAGCTTGTATCAATTGACACCTATGTGGCACAAATGACGTTGACATGGATGATCTTTGCAAATTAATCAATCATTACCCATTACCCTTCTAAGTTTTGAGTCGCTGATTTGGTAGTTTAACTATTAGCTGTGGCTGTGATGCTTTTGTCATGATTGTTTTGGAGAACATGGTCTTCATAAAGCCGCTTCCACGCTTGAGACTTCACAACTGGACAACTACTATTGAATAAAGCATCTCCTCCCTTATTTGCGTGAAAGGTGGAAAAGATGTGCGAATATAGAAAATTGGTTGCGAGTGCGCCATGTTCGCATTTTGCTAGAAAATGGTTAGATTACGATTGTGAACGTTTAGTTTGTCAGGTGACTGAATTAAAATAGGGCACTTGATTGCAAAGTTGTAACTATAGTCTAATGAATATCAACAGGCGTTACTTGTTTGATGAAACGTATTATTGTATAGAGAATACTATCAACTAATCTAAACATTTAAAAAAGACACAGTTTAATATTTATTGACAGTAACAACTAACTAGAAGTACTGTTAGAGGGACATTGCACGACGTGATTTATGGAGCTACCTAAATTTCCGAACACGTACATAATTTCCCAAGTCACTAATGACGTTGAAAAGTACATGTTCAGCTTAATCAAACCTAGGATTTCAAGATTCCCACGCCGTGATCAATGGAGTAGCTGTCTGGGCAACGAAGACTTCAAACATATAATCCGAGGAGGTCGCCGTGTTCAATGCAGACACACTGGTATTCTCTTGGGCATCAAGAGCAATTTACCACCTGTTCAAACTCTCTTACTCATGACTGACAGACGATAATCTAACAAATAATTTAATCAATAGGAAACGATAACGCACCAGAATAAAACAGAAATAAGATAAGTTGAAATGGCGAGTCGATGTTCTAACATGGAGGATTACGGGGAAATTTCTTAATTTGTATGCCAAAACCTTTAATTACAACGGAACCCAATCGCGGATGTTAGGTTAGTTAGGGTATGATAATTCGGTATTTCCTATCTATGTGGAGGTTTTTTACTTTTTATATTTGTCTTTCATCATTTAAGAGTTAACCGGCCACGGTGGCTCCACTGGATAAGGCCCTGCTGATCCTCTGCCTAGAGGTGAAGGGTTCAAAACCCGGGGAGGCGCTAGGTGTATTAAGTGTGACTCAGGGATGGTGGGTCCTCCTGCTTAAGTGTCACCTGGGGGTTTACGGCGCGGGTCCTCCTGCTTAAGTGTCACCTGGGGGTTTACGGCATTTACTGCAGGCCTGGCCAGTTCCTCTAAGCACCAAAAAATATATATATGTCTATCTAGGTGTGGTTTGTCCATGCTTGCATAGATTTAAAATGCTTTGTGCAAATTTGAGATTATTCAAGACTTATCAACCAATATAACAAAATAGACGCGGGTCGTGTTGGATTGGAATGTACCCGACACACAATGCCCCCACCCTAGCTTTGTGTCGCAACCTTCCCGAGGGTGAATTACTCAAAGAAAGCTAATGGATTACTAAGTCCGAAAACTTGGCACAAACCCTCCCAAGGCCTACCAATCGTGACTTGATACTAAGAAATTAACCCATTTAAACATACAATTATATTCAATTTGGAGCCGCCACTAACCAATTAGGGTTGATTATAAACCAAAGTAAAGTATCCCATACTTTACTTTTGTGAACCAGAGATTCAATAAGTTTGGGGACATGGTTACGCTAGATTAATCTAACATCATTTCGGTACCTTTTTATTTTAATTTCAAAATATTTTGCACGCAATCTTGATTACTTTTAACCTAAGCTACTAACACGCAAAGGGTAGTCATGCGGGTGCACAATCAGTAAAATAACATTCAATCAACCGAAGTGATAAATTGTAAGAAATTATAAACTACAACTTCGTTAAGGTCCACTCTCTAAAGAAAAACTTACAAAAAATGCTAATAAAAATGCATGCCCTAAACATGATTTCTAAATGACATGACATCTAATTTTCTTTTTCTTTAAAAAAAATGTTAATTATATACATTCTTAATCTAAATTTGATATGCATGAGTTTTTCTTTAATGACATATGAGATGCAATTTATGTGACATAATTTGAATCGTAACAATATGTGTGCAATCTAATTTACATAATCCTAAATATGCATGTGCTACATGATATGGGATGGATGGCATGACAGTTTTATATACATGTTCTTTTTATGATTTTTTAATAATTTTTTTATACATATATGCAACCTACACTAAACAATGATGACATAAAATGGGATTAATTATGAACTAACCTATTAACTAACTAAGTAAATGACCTTTGTGTTTTCTTCTTTTTAAAATGACTTAATAATTCTTATTAAAAAACAACATAATGATGTAATACTAATCTTTGGCTTTTTTATTAAAAGACTACGCGACGGGAATATTAAAACATTAACCTATGACCCACTAACTAAAGCGCAACATGTGGTGTGCACATTATGAAATCTATATAACCTAAATAACATTTTTTGTTCTTTTTTTTTGGTTTTATTAAAGGAAAATTATCCTAATTCTATATGAATCTTAAAAAATTAAAATGCATTGCTTTAAACATGAAATGTGTATGGACCTAAATACCTAAATTCTAGATATGACATGTGATGCATGATATGCAATGAGCAAATAACGATAACGCACCAAAATATATGTCCTATTGTAAATCAATGACATATTATCTTAATGCAAATCAATTACGCGAAGCAGTCCATGAATTTGCCATGAAAAGTCGAAATAATCAAAAATCTAACCCGACGTCTCTCGGCTCAATATTTTTTTATTATTGTGACTTAATATGACAAATTTCCTAATCGGATAATGATAAAAATAAATCAGAACAAACCAAGTTAGAATAAAAAAACTATGAGTCCGAATACTCGAACTAAATTTAATATAAAAAATTTACCTATTCCGAGATATGGTTTCCTCGAGGGGTGGCGCCGGCACAAGTGGTTGCCTGCGATGGTGGTTCACCGAGGGTGATGGGTCCTGGTGGCCGGAGCTCCGGCGAGATCAGGCGAGGTCTGGCGAAGGTAGACCTGCAACAAAACAGGGGATCGCTTCGGGCAGTAGCTGATGGCGCAGCGAGGACAGCAGCAGGTCGTCGGTCACAGCAGCAAAGGTGCTCGGGTGAAAGCGAGCAGTGGGCGGCGCGAGGCGGCGCCGGGGTCGCGTTGCAAAGGCACGGTGATTGAGCGACAGCAGCAGCGTAGCGATCAGGGGGTTCAGGGACCGGCGGTTCAGCTTGGCGAGGTGATGACCGGTGAAAGCTCGAGCTGCAGAGGTGTGGTGGCGTCGGACTCCGACGAAGGGTGCGATCGCTGGACGCCGGGACAGCGGTGCTCGTGGAGATGCAGGGACGCAGGCTGCTCGAGGTTGCAGCGGAGGTGCTGGATCAACGGCGTTGGCGACGGATGGAGAGTAGGGGCGGCAGAGGCAACATCGCGACTTCGGGGACTGTTCTTCAATCGTCGTCGCCGGCGCTGGTGTGGGTCTCGCGGACGGAGACCGGCGGGGGAAGAAGACCCACACGAAGAAGACAACCTTTGGGCTTTTTTTCTTTTTTTCCTTTTCTTTTCTCTCTTTCCTCACGTCAATCACGTCTCTCTATGTCGCTGCCTGCACATTTCTTCTGTGTCTCTTCTCTCTGTTGCACTTTTCACTTTTTCAGCAGAGCTGACTTCTCTCCTCCCCGAAGACTTTTTCCTTTCTTTTTACCAAGAGAAACTCTCCTCACTTTTTCTTCTTTATTTTCACTTGTGTATTCTTTTCTCCTTCGACGAAGACGAAGAGAAGCCCCCTGTTTCGAAGCCTCGCATCCTTTATTTATATGGAAAAACTCAAAGTTGTTTTTGTAAGCGAGATATTCTCTCAACCACTTAAAAAAAAAATGACTCCAAAATCACATAATAACTAATATTTTTTTTTTAATTTTGAAATGATGATATATTTTCAACAACAAAGATTTTCAAAACCAAATGTTTTATTTTATTTATTACTTTCTAAAATATTATGTATAAACACCTTGACATCATTAACTGCAACCTTAATACTATTTGCTCTAGCTAGGGCTCACGTGTGCTCCCAAAACTTTGAAATGTGTGATGCTAATGTGAGATCTTATCAATGGTAGGATTGATTGGTTCCCGGTTCCCAAATTCCGAGACCTGGAACTAGACTGACCGGTCCTAGAACCAAGAACTAGACCTATCGATCGGTCCGGTCCGATCCGGTGGAACCGGTAAATTTATTGTTTTGGACAAAAAATAAAATGAAAAATGAGAAAAATTTGCAGGAATTAGGGTTTTTAATTAAAAATATATATTATATATATAATTAACCGATCTGGTTCAGTCATTTCAGTTCCCACCTTGGAACCAAGAACCGAACCAACCAGCCACCGGTTCCGAAAGTGGGAACTAGGAACCGGACCGCTCTCTTTAGGAACTACCCAAAATCGGCTAGTTCGGTCTGGTTTGAGCGGTTCCTGGTTCGAGTGGCTCCCAGTGCACACCCCTAATCAATAGGTACGATAACCTAAGCACGGGCATGTGTTGGCTCAAGACTTATGGTTGTCCTGGCTAGTTAGACCTGATCATAGGCTCGAAACTCATAGGTCTATTCAGGCCTAACCTAAGCAACAATGGCCCAAAACAATTTGTAGTGGGTTTGTTAAGAATTTAGCGCAAAAGTTCAACCAAGTCCCGAGATTTGTATATATAAATTTTGTGATGACCAAATTTGGAAAAGAGGTTAGGTTAACATTAAGCCCGATAAGATGTGGGCCCAGCCCTAATAAAACCGGTTGCCGGCCGACCCTCACCGATCAAATGGCAAGGGCTTCAGCCGTCACTTAGACCTAGGCAAGAGTCGACCCTCTTATAGGCGAGTTTATCGAGGGTGCAAAGGCCCTTCCCTAAGGTCAATGAAGGTCAGCTGGCAACCTCACCCATACCATGCAAGGGTTGCTAGCCTAGGGTTAGGGGTTAAAAAAAAAAAGAGAGAGAAAAGGAAATAATGATAATAATAATATTAGATTAAAAAATATTAAAAAATTTTAAAAAATTATTCATGTTAACGTTAGTCGACCCACATAGGATGGCCAGTATCTATGTCAATAATTTTTCAATCAAAATTTGATCGAATGGACTTAATTAGCAAAATATGAAAAGATTTACTAAAGTTTCAAAAAAATTTGGACAATTTTTATCATGTCCTTCCTACTACGGTTTTGAAGTTTCAAATTGTGCTCAAGCTAAGACATGGGCATGGCAATACGGGCTACCATTTTAATTATTTCATAGATTTCATTTTTTGGTCGGTAATTATTTCATAGATTCCAAGCTGAGCAGCTTGTTAAACTGCTCCCTTAGAAATGATGGGCAAGCCCTAAGGAGGGGCTTGCAGCTGATCCGGACAGGGTCGCCATGCCTTGCCGGGCCTCCCCGACCTTAAACTAAGGGAGGTATTGGGGTGTTACCCACCCAAGAAAAATATATGAGGTAACCGAATGGGTGAAAGGCCTTATGAGCTGAGCAGCTCGTTAAACTACTCCCTCGGAAATGATGGGCAAGCCCTAAGGGGGGCTTGCAACTGATCCGGGCAAGGTTGTCGTGCCTTTGCCGGGCTTCCCCGACCTTAAACTAAGGGAGGTATTGGGGTGTTACCCACCCAAGAAAAATATATGAGGTAACCGAACAAGTGAAAGGTGGACTTGAGCATGTCCTAAAAGGCTCACGGAGGAAATAAGTGGGAGAACCGCCTTGGGGTGAGAGACCCCGTGCCATCCTCTTATTCCCTCTTTGTAGGGAAGACAATAATAGACAGAAAATTTGAGGGCCTCACGGTGGTGAAGGTAGACACCACGTCAGAACTTTGGTTCTGGCTACTAACGGGTAGGTAGGTATAGTAGCCTCTCGTGCCTAGAGTGAGTGAGGGTGGATTAAATACCCACAGCTGAGTTGACAATGCCTTACGGACTACCTTTTTTTTAATTATTTCATAGATTTCTTTTTTTGGTCGGTAATTATTTCATAGATTCGTCGGGCAAAACGTCAGGACCCTTCGCAGGTACGGGTGGCCGCAGCGGCAATATGCGAGGCGCAACAATTAGGCATAGTAATTGCAAAGAACCCGCTTCTCTGTATTTCCCATTTCTCTTTTCGACCTTCCGCCCCTTCTTCGTGAGATACTCACCGCCTTTTATACTAATTGTTTACGTCTCCATGTATGGTCAGAAACTCTGCTCCTCGATTCCCAAGATTTGAAATGCCTTCCTTGTGCATACTTATTTCCTTTCGGATTTCATTCAGTCGAATATTGTGATCAATTCTCGGCCTTCTCTTTATTTGCTTGCTCAAATTGCTCCTCTTGGCATGGCGGAAAATGCTGAATTGATTCGTTTCTTTCCTTCTTTCACAATCTTTTCCTTTTCTGCTTCACTTATATCGCAGTGAACGTGTCCAGATTCACTCATTATCATTTATGATTTCACGGGCAGCATTATCTCCTTATTCCTTCCCTTAATTTCCTCTCCGCTCAATCTTTCCAATCGGCTTTTCTTTGTTGTATTGCCTTGCGCATGAACGTCCAATATTCCAGCCGAGTTGAGTGTCAATTCTTTCCATATTGCTTGACAAGTCTGATTGATTCCTCTCTCACTATCTTCACGATTTCATTCCAGCAGCCCAGACCTTCCATAAACGCTTTGATTTCTTTCCTTTATTTTGTCCATCTTCACCGATTTGTCTCTCAATTGCTACACTTACTTTTCCTTTCAGCCCTGAATCTCACTGATTGCGATTGCTTCTTCAGAATTTGCTCATTTCTTCTTGGCTGAGAATATCTCCCCCCTTTCTTACTCTAAAATATTAATATTTTTGTTTAGGAATTGAACTCAATCCCTAATTTTTCATGTGATAAATGACTAAGAAAAATCAAAATTAGTGTATTATCAACCACAAAAATTAAATAAAAAATTATTATAAATTATTATGAAATCTACTTTTTCAATAATTTATATCTCATAATGTGTTATTCTCATAATAGTGTAAATACTATTATGCTAACAAAGCCCTTTAATATAATACTCGCCCGTCCCTATATATTCCACTTGCACCAACCCATTCATGCAACACAAACGCAAATCCAAACCCAAAATCCTCTGAGTCCTCTATCTTGCTTGTCCCAGAAAAGCTAGCCATGCAAACCCTAAAGCCTCATGCAGCTCTCCTCACCAGCCCCGGCATAGGCCACCTCATCCCCGTCGTGGAGCTCGGGAAGCGCCTCGCTGCCCACCACGGCCTCAACGTCACTGTCTTTGTGGTGGCATCCGACTCATCGATTCAAGGAATCGCCCATTTTCAGTTCGGCATCGGCTCTGAACCGCCTGGAGCTCATCTTGCTCCCCCCGGTGGACGTCTCTGGGCTCATCAACTCAACCACCTCGGTCGTGACCCAGCTAGCGAGGATAATGCGTGCGACCTTGCCTTCTTTGAGGGCCGCAATCTCCGCCATGAGGGCACGTCCGTCGGCTCTCATAGTCGATATCTTTGGCACCGAAGCTCTCGCTGTGGCTAAGGAGTACGGCATGCTCAAGTACGTGTTCATTACTACGACGGCGCGGTTTCTCGCGGCCTTCATTCACTTGCCCAACATAGACAGGAAGACAGAACGGGAGCATCGTATTCTGAAAAGGCCTCTGCAAATTCCGGGTCTTGAACCGGTGCGGTTCGAGGACACCTTGGACCTGTTCCTGGACAACACCGATCAGTGTCACCACGCAGAGTGTACCCGCATTGGGAGGGAAATCCCGACGGCCGATGGAATCCTGGTCAACACGTGGCAAGATCTGGAGCCTTCAGCATTGCATGCGCTGGAAGATGAGAAGTTCTTGGGCCGGGTCGCTAGGGCGCCGGTTTACCCGGTCGGTCCATTGGTTAGGGCGGTTGAACCGGATTCGAAGAGTAGGGTGATGAACTGGTTGAACATGCAACCGGTCGAATCGGTCATTTACGTTTCTTTTGGGAGCAGTGGGACGCTATCAACGGAGCAAACCGCCGAGCTAGCGTGGGGGCTCGAGCGTAGCCAGCAGAGATTCCTTTGGGTGGCGCGCCCGCCCGTGGACGACGACGCGTCCGGGAATTTCTTCAACGTGTCCAACAGCCAGGACGGGATGCCGAATTATCTCCCCGACGGGTTCCACACCCGGACCCACGACAGGGGGATGGTGGCGCCCATGTGGGCCCCACAGGCCGAGATCCTGGCCCACAAGTCCGTGGGAGGGTTCGTGTCGCACTGTGGCTGGAACTCAACGTTAGAGAGTATAGTGAACGGAGTGCCCATGGTGGCGTGGCCGCTCCATGCGGAGCAGAGAATGAATGCCGCCATGCTGGTGGAGCAGCTTGGCACAGCGGTCCGGTCGAGGATGAGATCGGCCCACGGGACGATCGGAAGGGAGGAGATAGCGGACATGGTTAGAAGCATCATGAACTTGGAAGGGAATGGAATGAGGACCAAGGCCAAGGAACTGCAGCGTGCTGCAGCGGAAGCCATACGCAAGGGTGGTTCTTCTAACAATTCACTGACCCAAGTAGCCAAGAAATGTGAAATTAAGCTGCACAGCCAGGCTCCTGGTGATTAGAAATTGCATAGATTCAACTTCCTATTTTGTTTACCTGATACTTTTTGTGATGGGCTTTGCGTTATGGCCTTCGCTAGTATGATGGTATTTGGATTGTTGTAAGAATAACAAATAAAATAATACATCTATAATTTTTGTGATGGGCTTTGCATGATGGGCTTTGCGTGATGGCCTTTGCTTGTGTGATGGCCTTTGAATTACAGTGGAAATAGCAGCTTACTATGAACCACAAATACTTGAAAAAGTGGATCCCATAGTAATAGTTTCTGAGCTATTGCTAAAATAACAATATGTTGTGAGTAATAAATTCTTGAATGAATGAATCTCACAACGATTTCTAATTATTTGTTATTTATTTTTTAACTTAAAAAAATATTATTCTTACTGTTGATTAAAGATAGTCGTACAAGCATTTCTCTTATAATTATTTTTTATTTGATTTTTTGTGGGCATGAACAGGTTATTATTCTCACGTTAAATTAAAGAACTTCACACAATCATTTTTCTTTCGTGATTATCTTTCCTTCTCCTTCTTCCGGTTTCAAAATGTGTGGAAATGCGGCAATGGATCCATGTGGTTTGTCATAATAATTTTTCTTAATATTGGAGTCTATGGGATAGGAAAGTCCTCATAGACGAATCCCATGTGATGATAGGGCACATTATATCTTCTTCAGAGGTGGACTCCCCGTCTCTTCTTCAAAGGGTATGATAAGGCGCACTGTATATCTTCTTTAAAGGTGGACACCCCTCTCTTCTTCACAGGTGGCTACCGTTGGGTAGATAGGCATGGTAGTCTCCCATGCCTAGGGTGAGGTGGTGGAAGTCGCAAGACTTTCTGCTGAGTTGACCTATGCTTACCTCTAGTTACAAGACACTATGCACGCATTTCGCGGTCAGTGTGAAGACATTGAAAACTTCAATGACCGAGATGGAAGAAAGAATGGAAGCCTGCGTGATCGAATCGGCAGAGATGGGGTTTGCTCCAATGCTCTCTCCTCCGCATATTACAAGAGGCCCACTTCACGTGTTCCTGTCGATCATATAATATATGACTTACTAAGTATACCCAGCGGAAAATATTGCAATGTTCAATATATTAATTTGCCATAGTATGAAGAAAATAATGTATCACAAATTACAAAACATTAACGTGACCGATGCATCGAAACACTAGTGAATGAAAGTAGAATGTCCAACATCCCATGGTCCATCTAGTATGGTCCCATTTAGATATTTCAAAAATTTTACGGCCCTCTTCTCTTGATGAAGTGATTTTATTAATCAGTACCTAACATTATCCTTCTAAGTTTGAGTCGCTAATTTTTTTCAATCAAAAGAAATTGTATCCATTACCCAAGAGGATGTAGAAGTACATAGTTTTTATGACAAAACAAATCTAAACAAAGTCAAAGCCAAATCTAGAAAAAAAATGAGGAGCATCAGCAAAGTGAAGTAGACACTCATTCCACAAGAATGGATTTTGTCAAGCAAAATTGGCAGCCAATTACTAAATCTCGTGTTCTAGTTAGTGATGAGCATGTGCCATCAATTTCTTCTCCAATCACTACGATGTTGCCAATTGGTGGTGTGCGTCTAGGTTCGACTTCCTTCATACCATCGTCATACAAAGATAACCAAAATAGATTAATAAACACAAATTTAACATGTCATGGAGTAAATTTTCGTAATTTAACAAAAGGAAAAAACTCCTACGATCAGTATTAAAACCAAAGGCAAAAATACTTGTACACAAACAAAGTAGAGTGGTATCGAATCCCCAAAAGAATATATATTAAAGCTTCCAAATTTAGATTGGGAGAAAATAACACCTAAATCTAGAATTAGATCCAAGCAGTTCTAACCCTCAAATCGAGAACTAGATTGGGAGAAAAGAGCTCCCAAATCAAAATTGGGAGAGAATAAAAAGCATGAAAAGAATAATGAAACGTAAACAAAATTAACAAAAGAGAGAGGGATCCTCTCCATGGCTGAAGGTCGGAAAGAAAAGAAAGAGAGGAAAGAGAAGAGACTTTAAAGATTGCTCTAAGTCGCTGATTTGATGGTATAGCAATCAGCTATGGCCGTGATGCTTTCGCCATTTGGAAAACATCCTCGTCGTAAAGTCCCTCCCACGTTCGAGACTTTCCAATTGGACAGCTATTACTGAACAAAGCATCTCTTCCCTTATTTGCGCAAGCTTCCGTCCTAGTTAGCACTTAGACGATCATCAATTAAGGACAAAAACAAAGACACCGTGTAATAAAGTCTGGCCTACATGTTGTCTTCAATCTTTCCCGATTTCCTACCATGGCGTAAAGTCACCGCAGAAAGGACCTTTGCTTATTCTTGATAGTTCATTCCAAAAACAGAGCAAACATGAGCAGGAATCCCAAAATGATGCACTCTCCCTCTTTCTTTAACCTACCAAGAAATACCAATCGAAAGGCAGGCAATGACAAACTAGAGACCAGCTAGCAGGGTTTGCTGCTCACGTCTGATCTTTGCGCAATTGATCCACATCCCTCCCATGCAAGGAAACGAATTGTCTTATCTATGATGCCTACAGTCGATGGTTTACATGTACATGGTATCCATAACTTGTGACCCTCCGATCAGAGATCTCCAATTAGGAATGGAAGACAATGTAGACCTTTCCGATGTAATGCAATGGTCACGTGGCAACGATGTGGAATACAAAAAATAGCTAATCATGAGTGTGCCATGTGCACATTTCGCTAAACAATGTTTAGATTACGGTTGTGAAAGTTTAGTGTATCGTGTGATTAAATCAAAATCCAGTAGTTCGATTGCAAGATATTAACTTTAGTCTAATGAACATCGACGGAATTTACTTGTCTAATGAAACGTATCATCGTACGAGGTTACTATAGACTATCTAAAAGTTTGGTAAAGACACAGTTTAATATCTGTAGGCCATAACAAAAAGCTAGAAGTACTGTCAGAGGCATATTGCAAGACGTGATTTACGGAGCTCCGCAAATTTCCAAACACACATGATTTCTCAACTCATCAATGACGTTGAAAACTAACTGTTCAACTTAATTAAATAAGATTCTCATGCCGTGGTAATTGGAACAAGCCATCAGGGTAACAAAAACTTAAATAAATAATCCAAGGAGGTCGCGTGTTCAGTTCAGACGCGCGTCTTCTCTTGGGTTTCAAAAGCAATTTTCATCTGTTCAAACTCTCTATATCGTGACCGAGAGATGTTAATCTGAAAAATAATTTGATTAATAGGATAGGACAATGCATGAGAATAAAACAGAAATAAAATGAGTCGAAATGGAGGATTACGGGGAAATTTCGTAATTTGTAAATTGGACCGAAACCTTTGTTATTAAGGGACCCAACGGCAGATGCTGGGCTAGCTAGGGCATGACAATTCGGGCTTTCCTTTGCAATAGTTTTTCCATTTTATATCTGTCTCTCATCGTTTAGGAGATGACAGAGACAAAGAAGAGGACAATGTTTTGAAAAGGTAGGTATTTGAGCCAACACGATTTGTCGAAAGCAGCTGCACTCGGACGCATTGCTAGCGCGATCTTATCCATTCTGGTTCTTGTCGGTCCATATGCCCGCATAGCTTCAAAACGGGTTCTGCAAGTTTGAGGTTATACGATACTTATTTACCAGCGAAACAACTCGGACGCAGGCGGTGTTGGATCAGAGATATACCCAGCACCCAACAAACCCACCCTGGCTTTGACATCACTGACTACAATCTTATCCGACCGAACCACCAACGCAACAATATACGCTCTAGTTGTAGTTCATATGTGCTCGCAAGATTCTGAAATATGTTGTGAAATTGCACAAGACTTCTCTACCAGCACAATAATCCAAGCGCGAGCATAGTTTGCTCAAGACTTATGGTTGCCCCAACCACGTTAGACCTGATCACAAGCCCGGAAACCGGTAGGGCCCACCCACGCCCAGCCTGACCAAAAAGGGCAAAAGAACAATTTGCAGTGGGGTTTGTTCGGGGATTTAGTCCAAAAGTCTAGACAAGCCCCAAGATTTGTATATCCATATATTGTGATGGCCAAGTTTGGAAAAAAGGTTAGGGCGACATTCCCACTCTGATCAGATTTGGGCCTGGCCTATTATCACCTCTAATTTTGGGACAGTTGTATCGATCGCTCATTTTCTCATAATTATGTATCACATAAAAGTAAGGTATATGAGTTATGAGAATTTCACACCACCTCAAATCGAGTTGTTGTAGGGAAGCCAATGGTCAAAAAACTAACGAAAACAGAATCTATGTGTCTGGTCATGGACTCATCTAGAAGAACCGAATCCAGTGGAGGAAGACTAGAACTCCAATTCTAGATGATAGAGTGGACAATACTAGAGAGAGAGAGAGAAAGAGAATGACGTTGAATTCCATTAAGGGTTTAACACAAACAGGTCTTTTGGGTTCCAAGGGTCCAAGTCCGTTTCATCTAGAAATGCATGATGATCACCCCCATAAGGATTTGAAAATGAGGTGCCGATAAAGTCCGACTACAAGCACGCTAGATATGATGAAAATAAGATCTAATACCATGTCACGGAGCTGAAGTCCAAAAACGAGCTATCCCGTAGGGCCCATCCACGCCCAGCCGGACCAAAAAGGGCAAAAGAACAATTTGCAGTGGGGTTTGTTCAGGGATTTAGTCCAAAAGTCTAGTCAAGCCCCAAGATTTGTATATCCATATATTGTGATGGCCAAGTTTGGAAAAAAGGTTAGGGCGACATTCTCGCTCTGATCAGATGTGGGCCCGGCCTATTATCACCTTTAATTTTGAGACAATTGTATCAATCGCTCATTTTCTCATAGTTATGTATTACATAAAAGTAAGGTACATGAGTTATGAGAATTCCACACCACCTCATAATCGAGTTGTTTAGGGAAGTCAAAGGTCAAAAAACGGGATAAGTACACTAATAGTGCCATAAGTTGTGTACGGCGCTCATTTTAGTGCCAAAAATTTTCGTCAAATCACTTAAGTGCCAAAAAATTTGAAAAACGCTCAATTTGGTGCCAATGCCGATCTGATCGGTCGGAAATCCAATGTGGCCTTTTTTTTTATTATTAATTTCTTATACTGATGTGGCTCGCCGGAGAGTCCAGTTAGCATGTAAACCACCAAATGACGTCGTTTGGCGTCTTAAACCCCAAGTCGAAACCCTAAAATCCCCAAATCGAGAGAGAGAGAGAGAGGCCATGGCGGCGTTGTCTTCTTCCCCGAAGAACAACACTAGCAAAGAGAGAGAGAAGCCATGGCAGCATCGTCTTCTTCCCCGAAGAATAACACCAGTAGAGAGAGAGAGAGAGAAGCCATGGCGGTGTCATCTTCTTCCCCGAAAAACAACACCAGCAGAGAGAGAGAAGCCATGGCGGCGGCGTCTTCTTCCCCGAAAAACAACACCAGCACCAGCCACTCTCTGAACAAAGCCCAAACCACCATCTCCATCTGCACCCTCTTTGTTTGCCTCGCACTCCTCGTCTTCTCTCTCTCTCTACACCTTCAACCCCCCTTCCTCCTCCTCCTCCTCCACCCTCACCTCCTATTTTCCCATCACTTCTTGGCTAAGCAATGGTGGCCGAGCACGGTGGCCGAGCACGGTGGCCGAGCGATGATGGCCGAGCAAGCTAGGTCGGCGAGGATGAACAAAAAAAAAAACCCTAATTTCAATCACAAATGAGCTATACGGCGTCATTTTTCCTAAGCCATCCACATAGGACGGCAAAACGACGTCGTTTTCTTAAGTTGGATAGAAAACGACGTCGTTTAAAGGGTTTATCGATTTTTTTTTTTAAATATAAAGCCACGTAATCATTTTGGCCAGAATTTCTCGCCGGTGGCACCAAAGTGATCGTTTTTTCTCCGATTTGGCACTTAAGTGATCCGGCTGAAACTTTTGGTACCAAAGTGAGCGCCGTACACAACTTATGGTACCATTAGTGTACTTATCCCATCAAAAAACTAACGAAAACTAGAATTTATGTGTCTGGTCATGGACTCATCTAGAAGAACCGAATCCATTGGAGGAAGACTAGAACTCCAATTCTAGATGATGCTCTAAGTCCACCCCAACCTTGTTTCTTGGGCAAAGACCGAGATGGGAGGAAGACTAGATTGGACTATAGTATAGAGTGGACAATACTATAGAGAGAGAGAGAGAATGACGTTGAATTCCATTAAGGGTTTAACACGAACAAGTCTTTTGGGTTCCAAGGGTCCAAGTCCGTTTCATCTAGAAATGCGTGATGATCACCCCCATAAGGATTTGAAAATGAGGTGCCGATAAAGTCCAACTACAGTCCCGTTTGGTTGGGCTTTCCCAAGGAGCTTTGAGCCTTCAAAATCCCTTGGGGAAAATTTTTTGTGTTTGGCAAGTGTTTTTGAATACTCATTTGCCAAATGTGGGCATTCTCAGTACTAAAAGCTAAATGCGGGGAATGGGGTGCTTTGGGCATTGAGCATTTTGGAAATGCAATGCGTCACTGTTCATCGTCTCTCCCCCTTGTCTTCTTCTCTTCCCCGCCCATCTTCTTCACTGTTCATCTTCTTCTTCCCCACCCATCGGGCTTCTCCGGCAGCCGCCACCGCCACCTAAGGGTCATGTGTCCCCGGTGACCACCGCCTGGGGGTGGCGCGACCCGCAACCCAGGTGGCGTTGCCTAGGTCGCATGGACCTCAGGCGGCGTCACCTGGCGCTCGCGGACCTCAGGCGGCGTCGCCTGGCACGCGCGGACCCCAAGCGACACCACCTAGGTCCGCGCGACCTCAGGCCACCAGAGCTAGCAGTCCGGAGGGTAGATCTAGCCGCCAAACGGCAAGATCTAGCCTCTGCGACCTCAGGCACCTAAGGTCGCACCTCCAGGTGGCAATAGCATTGCCT
Organism: Eucalyptus virginea; assembly: GCA_014182375.1. NCBI lineage: Eukaryota > Viridiplantae > Streptophyta > Magnoliopsida > Myrtales > Myrtaceae > Eucalyptus > Eucalyptus virginea. Next base: position 21,624,637 of record CM024521.1, on the reverse strand, counting down.
GAGGTCGCAACCTCAGGCGGCCAAATCTGGCCGCCGCTTCACCTATCGCCTGAGGGCGTGACCTCGAGGTGGCCGAGATCGGCCATGCAGCGGCCACCGACCGCCGGATTTGATTTTCATAATTTAAAATAAAAGAAATAAAAGCAAAAGCCAATTACAAATATTAGTTTTGCCAAACGGTATTTATGTTAAAGTTGCATTTCAATGCTACTTGAGACTACAATTTACCAAATGGTGCAACATTTCGGAAAACCCCTTTACCTCAAAGGTATTTGCATTATCCTAAAGGCATTCCCCTAAAGCCGAATCAAATGGGCCTTACAAACACGCTAGATATGATGAAAATAAGATTTAATACCATGTCACGGAGCTGAAGTCCAAAAACCAAGCTATTAAGAAAATGGATCCACGTTGTAAATTGATAAAGAAAGGCCTCCTCTCAAAGCTCTCGTGCATTTCAAGCTCTACCGTGTATTATCGTATTTGTAAATCCTTAAACGTCCCAAACCTTCATTTAATAATCGATCTCATTTTTCATCATACGCGTTAGTCATAAACCTCAATCACGAAAAAGGTTCAAAGAGCATATTATGACGATATGCTACTAGCTAAGGGTGACATCCGAAGAACAAATTCCATAATGTCACTCATGAATCCGGTCAAACTTTACTAATTATTATATTAAGAATAAGGCATGTCTCTTTTCACTTATTTAATCATAGTAAAAGCCCACTACACTTTCTGAACACGGATTCCACAAATCTCGTACCGTGGACGTTGGGTCAAAACTTTTCAGCTTACCAATAATTACCAAGAAAATTCGAGGGGGCTGCGTCTTTCTTATCATCATCATCATTATCGTCATGGTGCCTTGCATCATTCTTATGAGATTGTGAGACGACTGCTGAATATTCTAAAAACTTAAATTTTTAAATAAATATATTATTTTATTATTTAAATATTCTAACACTTTCTCACATTTAATCTGATCTCTTGATCAGATATTAAGCATGAAAATATTTAATTACGAAGACTAATAGAGCCTAAAAAGATTTGAATTCAAGATTCTATTTTGATATTATGTGAGATTTTGTTAACCCGTCATTTATGTTCTTTGTCACTAACACACGAGAATCACAAGCGCGTGTCTATATTCTGTATCCTTGTAAGGTTTTGAGCTTTATCTCCTTTTTCTTTGTTTATTGAGGCCTCGGACCGCTGTGAATCCCACTACAAAAGTGGATCATCTGTGATTCACGATAAAGTGTCAGACAAGAGGATCGTACGGACATGGAAAGGCCAGCGTGGAGTCAACCCTGCGAAGGAATTTGGCCGCAGAAAATGCCAAAACAGGTGTCTGATTGTTGACCACCTGGTCTTAGTTTTCGATGTGAACACGACCGTGTGTCTCGATTACTATACAAAAAGTCACCAAAGAAAATCTGAATTAGAAGCCTAATTCTGCCTCTAAGTATCATTCAATCGATCTAATGCAAACTCATCACAACGAGTCCCCCATCAAGCACTGCTTATAGTCCTCTCTCAACTATTCAGCCATGCAAAACCCAAACCCTCATGCAGGTCCTCCTCGCCAGCCCTGGCATGGGCCACTTCATCCCCGCGGTGGAGCTCGGAAAAAACCTCGCCACCCATCATGGCTTCGATGTGACCATCTTCGTGGTCGTCGCCGATGCCTCCATAGTTTAGAGAAATGCTCAGAAGCAAGAAAAAAGAAACACCTCATATAAACTACAAATTCAAGCTCTAGCAGTTCTCAAATGTCAAGATAAAAGGCTAAAATCCTTTAAAATAGCCAAAGAACAGTACGATATCTCTTGACTTCCAATTATGACTTAGAATCTGGGTTTCCCTCATGAAGTTCAAAAAAGTAATATACTGGGAAGAAGATTTGGGGGACAGAGTTTGAAACAACTTGACATTCATCCTCATTAATCTTCGTCAAAGTGCAGACTTCAAATCTCTCTGGAAACATCTCTTTAGAATTTTTAAGATACAAACCAATACAAGTCATCCATGACTAATAATTGTACAACCAGGTAGTAATCATGCATCACAGATTGGTTGGACTGCTTAGGTGAACATGTGGAGAGAGCGTGGATCATATTGGCAATGATAGATCGAAGAGGGATCAGAGTTCACGTTTTTCAACCGCGTTAGACCTGATCACAAGCCCGGAAACCCGTAGGGCCCATCCACGCCCAGCCTGACCAATAAGGGCGAAAGATCAATTTGCAGTGGGGTTTGTTCAGGGATTTACTCCAAAAGTCTAGTCAAGCCCCAAGATTTGTATATGCATATGTTGTGATGGCCAAGTTTGGAAAAAAGGTTAGGGCGACATTCCCGCTCTGATCAGATGTGAGCCCGGCCTATTATCACCTCTAATTTTGGACAGTTGTGTCGATCGCTCATTTTCTCATAATTATGTATCACATAAAAGTAACATACATGAGTTATGAGAATTCCACACCACCTCATAGTCGAGTCATTGTAGAGAAGCCAAAGGTTAAAAAACTAATGAAAACTGGAATTTATGTGTCTGTTCATGGACTAATCTAGAGGAACCGAATCCATTGGAGGAAGGCTAGAACTCCAATTTTAGATGATGCTCTAAGTCCTCCCTACCCGTGTTTCTCGGGCAAAGACCTACCCGTGTTTCTCGGGCAAAGACCGAGATGGAAGGAAGACTAGATTGGACTATACTATAGAGAGAGAGTGAGAATGACGTTGAACCCCATTAAGGGTTTAACACGAACGGGTCTTCTGGGTTCCGAGGGTCCAGGTCTGTTTCATCAAGAAATGCATGATGATGACCCCCCCATTAGGATTTGAAAATGAGGTACTGATGAAGTCCACCTATAAGCATGCTAGATGTGATGAAAATAAGATCTAATACCATGTTGCGGAGCTAAAGTCCAAAAACCGAGCTATAAAGAAAATGAATCCACATTGTATATCGATACGGCCTCATCTCAGAGCTCTCATGCGTTTCAAGCTCTATCATGTATTATTGTATTTGTGAATCCTTAAACATCCCATACCTTCATCTATGACGGTATGCTACTAGCTGAGGGTGACATCCGAAGAAGAAATTCCATGATGTCACTCATGAATCCAGTCAAACTTTACTAATTATTATATTAAGAATAAGGCATGTCTCGTTTCAGTTATTTAATTGTAGTAAAAGCCAACTAGACTTCGTGGACACGAGTTCCATGAGTCTCGTGCCGTGGTCGTCGAGGTAAAACTTTTCGGCTTAGCAATAATTACCAAGAAAATTCGAGGAGGCCGCGTCTTTCTTATCGTCATCATCATTTTCCTTGCATCTTTCTTGTGAGATTGTGAAACCGTTACTAAATGTTTTAAAAATTTAAATTGTTAAATGAACACTCTATTTTATTATTTGAATATTTTAACACTCCTTCACATTTAATCTAGTCTTTCTACCTAATACTAAGCATGGAAATACTTAATTGAGAAGGCAAATAGAGCTTGAAAAAAATTGAATTTAGAATCTCTTATTCTGATACCATGTGAGATTTTGTGGAACTCTTAATTTATGTTCTTGGTCACTAACACACGAGAATCGCACGGGCATATCTATATTTTGTATCCTTTTAGGGTTAGGAGCTTCATCTCCTTCTTTTTCATTGTTTATTGAGGCCTGGGACCGCTATGAACCCCACTGCAAAAGTAGATCACATGTGATTCATGATAAAGCGTCAGACAAGAGGATCCTACGGACGTCGAAAGGCTAGTGTGGAGTCGACCCTGAGAAGGAATTTGGCCGCAGAAAATGCCCTAACAGGTCTCTGATTGTTGACCACCTGGTCTTATACCAATTTTCGATGTGAACGCGAACGCGTGTCTCGATTACTATACAAAAAGTCACCAAAGAAAATCTGAATTAGAAGCCTAATTCTGCCTATAAGTATCATTCAATCGAGCTCATGCAAACTCATCACAACGAATCCCTTATCAAGCACTGCTTATAGTCCTCTCTCAAGTATTCAGCCATGCAAAACCCAAACCCTCATGCAGTCCTCCTCGCCAGCCCTGGCATGGGCCACTTCATTCCCGCGGTGGAGCTCGGAAAACACCTCGCCACCCATCATGGCTTCGATGTGACCATCTTCGTGGTTGCCGCCGATGCCTCCATAACAGAATCTCCTCTCTTTAAGCCGCCACAGACTCCGAATCTGCTGAACCTTGTGTTGCTCCCACCGGTCGACATTTCTGCCCTCGTCAATTCGACTGCCTCGGTCGTGACCCGACTGGTGATCATGATGCGTGAGGCTCTGCCATTGCTACAGGCCGCCATCTCCTCCATGAAGTCTCGCCCCACTGCTCTCATAGTCGACATGTTCGGAACTGAAGCTTTAGCGATAGCAGAGGAGTTTGACATGCTTAAGTACGTCTTCATCACATCGACAGCTTGGTTTCTCGCGGTCACCGTTCACTTTCCGTATATAGATGAAGAAGCAGAACACGAGCATCGCGTTATGAAAAGGCCGCTCGATGTCCCGGGCTGCCGGTCCATTCGACACGAGGATACCTTGGACCTATTCCTTGATCAAACGGATAGGAATCTCTTTTCGGGCTTCGCTCGCATTGGGATGGAGATATCGAATGCAGATGGGATCTTGGTGAACACATGGCAGGATCTCGAGCCGTCGACTTTGCGTGCACTAGAAAATGAGAAGTTCCTGGGTCGAGTCGTCAAGGCGTCGGTTTATCCGGTTGGTCCGCTGGTTAGACCTATCGGGCAAAGTTCAAAGAGTGAGGTGATGGATTGGCTAGACATGCAACCGATGGAATCGGTGATCTACGTCTCTTTCGGGAGCGGTGGAACCTTGTCGGCAAAGCAAACGACCGAGCTCGCCTGGGGGTTGGAGCTGAGCCAAGAAAGATTCGTCTGGGTGGTGCGCCCGCCAGTGGACGGCGATGCGTCCGCAAACTTCTTCAACGTGACAAACAGCCACGATGGCACCCCGAGCTATCTCCCCAGTGGCTTCTTCACTAGAATCCGGAACAAGGGCATGGTGGTACTGATGTGGGCTCCGCAGGCCAAGATCTTGGCGCATAAATCTATCGGCGGGTTCCTCTCGCACTGCGGTTGGAATTCCACCCTAGAGAGCATGGTCAACGGGGTGCCTATGGTGGTGTGGCCGCTCTATGCCGAGCAACAGATGAACGCGGCAATGTTAGCAGAAGAGCTCAAGGTGGCGGTCCGGCCAAAGATTCAGCCGAATGCCGGCGTGATCGAGAGGGAGGAGATAGCGGGGATGGTGAGAAGGGTCATGGAATTGAAGGGCAATGAGATGAGAGATAAAGTTAAGGAGCTACAAAGAAGTGCCCACCAGGCACTGATGCAAGGTGGTTCCTCCTACAATTCACTGGAAAGAGTATCAAAGGATTGTGAACTCAAGCTGCATCGTCTGAGCGCTACGGCTCTTGGCGCTTGAAGAAGATGGATTTTGCATCTTGTGTGTTTTCGGAGATTCTCGACAACGTCTTCACTTCGTTATTCATCTTTTATAATATTGTAGACATGAGAGCTTTTGATTATGGCTGATGATGATACGGATGATAAGAATAATAAGCAAATCATAAGTCGAGATGCGTATTTGAATCCGATTCCCAAGTCTCTGTCATTCGATAGCACTGGAAACGTTGAAAGAAAATTCACTCTTCGGTCGAAGAAAAAGGAAATAAGCGTATTAGAATAGTATCTATGTGATTCGATTAACACAGGATACAGGATATGTACGGAAAATCTAAACAATCAGGTGTTAAAAGTTTACAATTGCCCGATTGCCATCACAATGATACCATGCCAACTCCACCTGCCCCGAGGACCTAGTGACTCCCACACTAGCAAGACTCATAGAAGCACGAAATTAATTCTAAAACATATGTTAGTTTTGACATCTAATCTAAGATAAAATCCTTTGAAACATTTCGAGGTTTTCACGTCTAATCTAAATTAAATTCTCTGAAACGTTTTGAGTGTTTCACACTGAACAAGGTCGAGCCGAACACCGCAAACTTCCAAAGGAAAAAAAGAGTAAAAGTAGCAAGTATATTCTTCAAAAGCATGCCATCGGTATAAATTTTAAATTTTGCTAATGCTTATGCGTGGGTATCGCCGTGAAAGTTCAATTTGTCGAATGGCAAGTTGAATGGTCCAACATGGAATAGGGAGACGCATGGTATAACTCGCTGACCAGCTTGACCTCAATGATCGTAACAACATACGAAAGTCCGATATCGATTCTAGCCGCTTGGATTTGCCTTCTGCATTTTGGCTTTCTTACTTTTCATGTTAAATGCGTCACCTCTCTCTACACTAAATGCCCAAAAGCCTTTGAACCATACATATTGGCATTTAAATTCACTCTAAATTCTTTCTAAATCTTTTCATAAATCGTAATATAATTACATTTTGATGGAAATTTCAGACTCGACGTACTGCATGTCTTAAAACCATTTAAAGGTCCACCCAAACGCCCTCAAAAGTACTTTGTTTGGAGCGAATCTTACATGAGCTACTGACTCTTCCATTAGCAACTTTTAACAATAGATTCTGACCTACTACCCAAAGCCTGAGTATCCAGCCGAATAACTTTCAGCTCCAATTTAGGCCAAGCTTCATATTCACAGAAATTGGCAATTTCGAAGGGCTTACTCTAAGTTGAGGCAGAAAAGTATAGATCTTTAGCCAATCAATGGAAAAGCACTTTGCAAGCATGAAACATATATGATGCTCGAGAGAGAGAGAGATGGATAGCTATTAGCTCCCAGATGAAACCATGGAGACAGATCAACTTTCAAATCCAGGCTCCACTGTCTTCTAACTAATTAACCACCACGAAAAAAAGGCAGAAAACAATTCTTCCATTCTTTCCTTCTGTTAGTCTATTCGTGTGCGTTTTCTGTTCACATACACAGATCAGGAAGAACAGAACCTCGGCTGCCTGCAAAATTCAATTGTGTGGAAGATGGTCTTAATGAAATTGACGGCCCGGACTCATTTCTAATTTTCCCTTTTATAGAGATGACTGTACCTTCAGCACCGTGACTCATTTTCTGCACAATCTGTATCACCTAGCTCAAGTTCTGCTCCAATTAAAGGCTAACCCGGCCCATTCACAAAATTATCCCCAAAAAGACTGCTAAAAGGTCAGATGATGTAACCATAAGAACTGAAGTACAAATTTGTAAAGGGCATTTGACATTCAGGATGAAAATAGAATCAACAGTTTCTCTAACAAAGAAGTCTCTCCGAAACATCTAAAAACACATTTTCCAAGTGTCACAACACATGATTAACATATGGCAAGATCAGGGTCTAAAGAAACATACAAATATGCAGATCAAAGTTCACCATGAACCTTCTGCACCAACAGTGGGGTTCTTATATGCTTCAAAGCCCCAGAAGGTTTTCAAAGAGTACGGTGGAAAAAGTGTTGCTCCTTCTTCAGTGATTTTTGCAATCTGCAGGTCAGTGCAACATGTCATTTAGATGTTTCAAAATCAAGCTACTGTCAGTACTACTGAGAAAGAAAGAAAGGAAAAAAAAACATGGGAATGCCCATAGACAGAACTACATATAAGCAAATGCAAGAGAACAAACAGAAGAGAATGTGAGACAACTGCAATAAAAGAGAGTGAAATGAAGTCATGCACCACAGGAGATCAATCACTGTCCATAAGGAACATGACCAACCAGAAGCTTCTCCACCATCTTAATTATGATTTAATTTCTCTAATCATTGTAACCCCTAGTTGTCAAAATTTACTTTTCAGCCCCAGGCACCAGGAAACCGACTTGTCAGCCACCTCCTTCTCTCCCTTCCTGCTCAGTCCTCAGTATACTTCATTAGTTTAGAGTAATTGCTCAGAAGCAAGAAAAAGAAACACCCAAATAAACTACAAATTCAAGCTCTAGCAGTTCTCAAATGTCAAGATAAAAGGCTAAAATCCTTTAAAATAGCCAAAGAACAGTATGATATCTCTTGGCTTCCAATTATGACTTAGAATCTGGGTTTCCCTCATGAAGTTCAAAAAGTAATATACTGGGAAGAAGATTTGGGGGACAAAGAGTTTGAAACAACTTGACATTAATCTTCAAATCTCTCTGGAAACATCTCCTCAGAATTTTTAAGATACAAACCAATACAAGTCATCCATGACTAATAATTGTACAACCAGGTAATAATCATGCATCACAGATTGGTTGGACTGCTTAGGTGAACATGCGGAGAGAGCATGGATCATATTGGCAATGATGGATCTAAGAGGGATCGGACTGCAGGTTTTTCTAATGCAGGGGCTGGATGTGCAATTACATAATCCACAAAAGAGTAATCTGTAATTCTCCCTCTTAGCCCCAGATGGGACATCCTTTCCTTAACAAAAGGAGGAAGCATAAGTATGCGTCAGTTCACCAAAATCACACAGTTATACGAGGAAGAGAAAGAACATACCAACAACTGATACGATACAATCACATCCCAACCTTACACTATGCTGTTATATGCAACCATGGATAAATAAAGACAGCCATAAACAGAGAAGACTAAAACCTGAAGCTTGTTAACTGCAGATCTGTCACGATACAGAAGCACGCGCATGCACTTCTCCAATAGCTTAACACCATCTTCAAAACTCAAGTCCTCATTCCACTCATCACGAAGAATTGGCCGTGCAAGGTGATTGCCAAACCCAGTTGCCACATGGTTATCTTCAAAATTCACACCTATCATGCTAACCTGTTTTAATTTGCACGACAAGTGAATGCATATCCAACAACGTTCTGAAAAGTCAAATGAATCTAACCAAGGGTTGAGACCTACCATGCCAAGATATTTTTGTCCATTCTTAACTCCACCTAGAACCAGTGAGTTCCACAATGGGTTGAACTTGTTCCGCCTATTGTACATAACCCGAGTAAGGTAATTATGCACCTCTTTGGGCCCCAAGGAATTCCCATCATCCCACATGTTGTCATAAAGACTGCAAAAACGGACCCCAGAATCAACAGTCTTGGTCAAAAGCAGCCTCAAAGTTTAAAAAGCAGGGTAACTAATATTCGGCAATAAAAAAGGAACCGGTGGTAGTAATCTTGATCAATTGATACATACATCAGTTCATCCAGATATCGTAATATCTCCTGAAAATCACTTATCTCTCCACTTGCCCCCAGGAGAGAATGTTTTCCAATAGGCTTTATTCTCTCGACAGTTTTGTATCTCAAGGTGGATCCATAAGATCCTGTAAAATATTCATCACTATCAGAACACAGAAATGAACAGAACACTAAAATAGTCACAATTAAGGAGAATGGAGGATTCAATAAACATGTTACTAGAAGCAAACAACAAAGGAAACCAGATCAATCACTACACTATCTAAAGTTAAAGAGCTTTGAAGATAATGTAGTTATGATAACTTAACTAGGTAGAAATAGTTGAAACAGAATAATATACACAAGCAGTAGAATGCTTCCTTCTAGCATGGCTAGTCAAGGCTAATGTACATAATGAGCAGATAAATAGCATGCCAGAACAAAAGGAGCTGTGAAGCTTCAAATATCTTTTCTGATTTGCCTTGAAAAGCGGTAGCGGGCAGGAACCACTAAAAAAGACATTCAGCAACCCAGCTTCGATTGAAAAGCAGAGCATCAAGCTTTAGTATTCACATTAAACCAATTTCGCATATTTCAGTATAGATTACATAGAGATGAAATTTTCCTACACAAGTGTGTCATTTTTCAATTTTCTTAAACAATTCCTCTTAAAATGTAAAATTAAAAAAAAAAAAAAAAAAAAAGATTCCATCAAAAAAATTTTCTAACAGTTTAAGCTTATATCTTTGAAAAGGAGATTTTGAATTTCGCATCGAATTGAATTGTGGAAATAATGGATAGAAAGAAACCTTATAGAAATTGGAGAAATAAGATACCGAATAATACATGCATGATTCTACATCGACAAGCAACAAGAAAAGAATAAAGAAATTATCGAGTACTTCATTTTTATACCAATTAAAATTGCACTGCTGTGTCAGAATAAGGATAGCTATACTGATTTGGTATAATCGAAAAACGCCCTTTATACAATATTGACGATCTAACAAGGATGGAACTTCAATGAATTTCCACTTACTAATATGACTAAAAGATAGGTGAATGAGCACCTGTCTGCATTAGTAACAACTAACCATACTTAATGGAACATTGATACAAGTCAATGGAATACTGGCCGAATTATCTGTATCCATAAAGGGGACAAGAAGACCATCTCAATGCATTGCAAATCATTCTACCCTCAAAAACCCCCAAAGTGACAACCACTAGCACTCTCTCGCCATTAATTCTGATCTTCATAAACAATAAAATTGACAAGCGGCCTTTTCTGCTCTCTTTGTATAGTTTCACCCAGAAAAGGACAATGCCATTGGAGACATTCCTAAATTCCCAGCATACACCATAACCAGTCCAATTGCTATAATGAATTCCCTCGGAACCTTCTTCCAGGGATATCCCTGCATATCTTCAGAGATATTCAGTCGACCAAGAAACCAATCTTAACTCCTCAAATCATCTGAGGAAGCAACAAAAACAAAGAATCTCACGCTAATTCAAGATCGACTCGAACCGCTTAATGATCATTCTGGGGGATCGACAGCTACCCAACTCCCTAACACAGACAAATAACCAGATGTTTTCACCACAGCGAAATTCCCCAAATTGCTCAAATCAAAGCGCAGCAACAGCAACAGCAGCAGCAGCAGCATAAGGGAACCGCAAAAACCCAATCGAGCGAAGAAGCTAACCTCCCATGTCGGCTGCCATCAGAATCCCATCCCGGTACTTGAAAGCCACCACGGACGTGCCCGTCACGTACGGATACCTGCACAGATCGCGGCCGCGAGCGAGCGATCGACAAAATCGCGGTCAACGACAAACCATCTGGAAAGCGCGCATCGCCCGGAACCCTAGATGCGCGACGACCAATCGAAGGCCGGGGGGGAGGAGTCGCTTACAGGGTTCTTTCCGAGTCCAGCGAGAGAGACGAGGCGTCCGGGGTTTGGTTCGCTTCCACCAGCGGCATCTTGGAGAAAGACATGCTTCGATCGGCGGCGGCGGCGGCGGCGGCGGCGGCGAAGGGAGACGGTGGATGGGGGAGAGGCTCCGCCAACTGTCTAAATAGCAGAAAGGAGTTTGCCCCCCTGCTCAAGCCAGCAAGCGGCTTTTTTACTAGTGAAAAGGCCTCGCTCATTTCAGCAATATTTTTTTTTTTTTTTTTGGTTTTGGGAGATCAAAATAATGTCTTTTTAATATAAATTAAAGAGAGGGGAAATTAGTAAATGCGTAATCATTTCGAATTTTTTATTGGGCAAAATGTTTTGCAATTTGCAACAACTCGTAATTAAAACTTTACCCAAAAAAAACAACTTTTGATTAAAATATTACGTGTTTTTTTTTCTTTTTATCTTTGTTAGCGACATAAATGGGTATAGGCCAAGTGAATGTTTTGTTTCTGTAATCTTTTTAAAGGAAATGTGCAATTTCGTGAGACTTCGAAAGGAAGTGTAAGATCATAAATAAATCACCAACTTTATATATAAACAAAATCAGCTAGGTCTAATAGTCAAATTAATTATATTTTACATATATTTTCTTATGACATGATTAGAATGGATCTATATAAAATGTTTGATATGGGTTGTAGCTATTTCACATTAATTGTGATATGAAGATTCAAGATAAGTGAGTCCATTATCGTAAGGCAGCATAAGTAAGCAATTTCTCTATGAGTCATGCTGCAACTAGACAATACGATATGAGTCATTAGGAGTAGGGGTGTAAAAAAAAAACCCGACCCGACTCGAACACAACCCGAACACAAAACAAGTTTGGTACATGTTTCGGGTTTTGATAATGTTTGGATAATAAATATAAAACAAGTAGAATACATGTTTCGGGTTCAAGGTCAAAACAAGGGTCGAAACATTGTTCGACCCAAACCACCGTCCTCAACAGTACAGCTGACTCGGGCTCTCTCTCCCTTACGAAAGGGAAAAGTTCGAATCCCAAAGGTGTCGTTAGGGATTCTTACCTGAAGTAATGTGGTAATGAATCCTGTAATCGCTCCTCAGGATTTCTTCATGCATTTATTGGTGGTGATGGGGTCCTGTAGTCATTTCCAGGATTTCTTTCGTCGGCTGTCGGCTTACGGATTTCTGAGTTAAAAAAAAAAAAAAAAAAAACATTGTTCGATCCGAAACATGTTAACACCCCTCCGGACGAGCCAACAAACACAAACTTGTTTCGTGTTTAGGTGTTTTGGAAAACCCCTCCCCTTCGGCTTCTTCCCTTCTCGTGGAATCCGCTGCCGCCCTCCGATCGACGTGCCTCCGCCTCGCCGTCGCCACCCCTCGTCTCAACGCCAGAACCCTAGCCGTCGCCGAATCAGTCGATCGTCGTCGTCCAGGTCTCCATCTCTCGTCTCAACGCCGGAACCCTAGCCGCTGCCGATTCCTATTGTTTTAGTGGGAAAACGCTGGAGCTGTGGCTTTCAGTTTTTCATCGGAGTCGGGAGAAATTCTGCCGCGACTTCTCGTGCGCGCGTTTACAAGACGGCTTGACGATCCAGGGTCTTTAAATTCGTCGGCAGGCGTCGGTCAAATCGTGAAGCTCGCGACAGAGACGGGTGGAGTTTAGACGCCCAGGAAAAAGAAGCAAGAAAGGAAAGCTCTGTTCATGAACCCGGAAGAAACAGAGGGTTGGACTTGGAGCTCTTCTCGTTCTTGGTAAGGTTTCGTTCTTCAGACGCCATATCTGCTCCTTTTTTTTTTTTTTTCTTGGATGCTTATCTTCAATTGGTGTTTCTTTCTTTCTTTTGGGTATATCGTGGTTTTGCGGTGTCTCGTCCGGTGCTCTGGTTCTTGGTTCTTTCCCGTTGTTCTTGAAGAGAACAGGGAGGGTCAGCGTTCCGGAGGGGGTGATTGGGTCGGTTTTATTGGGAATTTCTCTGTATGCTAAACTATTGGCAGGGAAGAGTATTCCTTTTCCGGACTCGCTTGCTACAAGCAGAATCTGGGACTTCTTTTGGGTCTTGGAACTGTCATGCTTTCGCATAAAGTTTGTTAATTTGTTGCGAGAAAACTTGACCTAAGCATGTGTTGTAGATACCCACATTTGCTCTGGCCAGTCAAGCTGATGTATGTTCCACTTTTAATGGAGTTTGAGGTTATATATCTCTGGCTTTATTTACTCAATCCATGTTTCCTTTTTTGCAGGTTATGAAGCACCAAAACTGAGGTAAGCTGTCGTCAAATCCCATCCCACTGGGTGGAATTAGAGAACAATCCCTCTCCATAACTCCAGTTGGTCAGCTTAGTCTTGAGTCTTGACCAGTACGTTTGTTCTTGTCCATGATCGCATTTGTGCACGCTTGTGTAACATATCTAGCTACGTTTACTGAAAGCGACTTTGCTCATATTGGGTTTCATTGTCTTTCTGAGTAGAGACCAGCGACACACTTAAACTCCATCTCAAGGATATTGGGTTAGAATTTTCTTGGCCTATTGGTAGAATTAAAGAAGCACTTTCAGAATTAAATGGTTTATCACTATACTTCATCTAAAAAGATTGAGAAGCTTCGTGACGAAGAACTGCAGCCTCAAATTCTCGAGCTTTTAAAAGGGTTTAACCAACTCCAGAAAAAAAAAAAAAAAAAAAAAAAAAAAAAAACCCATTGAAAGTGCTTACCTCAGTGATGGAGAGGGATTGTTCTCTAATTCCAGCCAGTGGGATGGGATTTGACGACAGCTTACCTCAGTTTTGGTGCTTCATAACCTGCAAAAAAAGAAACATGGATTGAGTAAATAAAGCCAGAGATATATAACCTCAAACTCCATTAAAAGTGGAACATACATCAGCTTGACTGGCCAGAGCAGAGAACATTTAAAACAAAAAATTTTGGTTTCTGTAACACATGCTTAGGTCAAGTTTTCTCGCAACAAATTAATAAACTTTATGTAAAAGCATAACAGTTCCGAGACCCAAAAGAAGTCCCAGATTCTGCATGTAGCAAGCGAGTCCGGAAAAGGAATACTCTTTCCTGTCAAAGAAATTCTTCGAGGATGCTTTTATCTGTGTGAAAACGAAATATGTGAGGTCGTGGTTTTGTAAGGTTGGCTTGGGCTTTTGGACTTGGATCCTACATATGGGCTACAACTACAGGTTTAGTGGGTGGGCTTGACATGGGCCTTCATAGTCCATAGATTGCTGAGAGAAGCACAAGCTGCTCATGATGAGCCTAGGCTCTTTTATATTTATATTTATACACACACACACACACACACACACACACACACACACACACATATATATATATATTTCAGCCTAGTTGGGTGAAGGAGAACTTGCTAATGAGTAGATCATTGGTAATTTAGGGAGTTTTCTAATGAGCTCTCAAGGTGATATTCAGGTTAACTTACGCATTGGACTAGATCCACCTCCTTGGATGGTTGCAAAGGCAAGCCATCCACATTGAGATTGCAGATTCATAATAAATTATTTCTTCATGACCCAACCCTAACATGTTGTGTTGAGTAAGAATTAATAAATCAAAACCTTACGTTTTTTGAAATGCTAGATTCTCTTAGATTTTATGCTTAATCGACCCTTGATCGAGCATTTAATTTTATTGTTGCCATGGTTATTTGATAGTTAGTGCTAGCTTTACAATTGATATTCAAATGTATCTAAAACAATTAAGATTTTGAATATAGAATAAAAATGATTATCTACTCAATCCTGATGGATAGAGATCCTTTTGGTTAAGCACGATTGACATACTAAATTTTGCGCTCACAACAAATGGGAATTGCGATTATCTCAATTTTGACTAAAGACCTTGAATGGAATGATCTTGAGTTAAAACCCATTAAGGTGTTGGTTTAGATGGCACCGGAATTGGCTCCTCTCTTGTAGTCTTGAATTCAAGTCTTGCTAGGAGAGTTATACAAGATTAAATCCTGAATGCACAATGCCAACATGAGAAATTATGCTCTTAAGATCATCAAAGGAGGTGGATTAGTCGAATATGTGAGAGTTGATCCAAATATCACCCGATTGTCAAAAAAAAAAAAAAAAAAAAAAAGAAGCCCACCGCAACATTTTATGTCCTATATTATCCTTCCCTTTCTTTTTTTCATACCCCTTTGAAGAATAATATATTGACCATTTTGGTGTTCATATTTCAATCCTCGCATTACCTCTCCATCTAACCTTTTAAATTAAGAATAGAACGGAAGTGAATGTCAACAAGCATGCTCAAAGTTACATTTGATAATGGCAAAGCAAAATGAGCATCTCTTAAACATAGCGAGAGTGGCGACAAATTACATATTATAGACTCAAGAGTAAGAAAATTAGTAGGCAAAATCAGAGGCATTGACATCCCTTTGACAAAAGGAAGAAAAATCCTATCACTCAACCGATTTAAAAAAAAAAAAGGTTCGATTCCTTCTTACCAAACACAAATCATCCAAGACATAAGACATGAAAAAGAGCCAAGAAATGCCACAGGACCACTCTGCAAAACCTTTCTTTAGACTTTCCATCGCAATAATGTAAAGAAAGTGCAGCCTAAAAAGACTGTGGTCACTTGTACAAATCTGTAGAGGGCAATTGACATTCAAGAGGAAAACAGCACCAGCAGCTTCTCTACCGAAGAAGCCTCTCCGAAACATCTGCAGGCACATTTCCTAAGTGTTACATCACATGATTCACATAACAAGATAAGGGTCTAAACAAACAGAAGAATATGCAGATCAAAGTCCAACATGAATGTTCTGCACCAACACAACATTTATTGCTCCTTCTTCAATGTTTTTTGCAATTTGCAAGTCAAATGTGCTGTGTCATTTAGATGGTTCGAAATCAAGCTACCGTTAGGAAGAAAAGAAGATGCCCGATGCCCGTAGAACGAACTACATATAAGCAGATGCAAGGGAACAAACGGAAGAACACGTGAGACAATTACGGCAAAAGAGATTGAAGTGAAGTCATGCACCTGAGGAGATCAATTGCTTTCTATAAGGAACATGAACGCTTGGAAGCTTCTCCGCCGTCTTAAGTACGATTTAATTTCTCTACTCATTGTAATTACTATTTTTTTTTTTGGACAGGAGGAACCAGCTTGCAACCGATAGCCGCGCCGTAAACCCCCCTATGACGCTAGCGCAGGACCCACCACCACGGCGTCACACTTAATACACCTAGCTACTCCTGCCAGCCTCCTTGCGTAGCAAGGGATTCGAACCTCTCCCCTCTCTCGCAAAGGATCACTGAGGCCTACCCAGCGGAGCCATCACGGCTGGTGGTCTCATTGTAATTACTATTCATCCATTATTTATGAAGCAACTCGTCAGCCCCCATACACTTTATTAGTTTATAACATGCTTTGTGTAGTAGCTCAGATAAATATGAGACTCTCAAATTACCTACAAATTCAAGCCCTAGCAGTTCTCAAATGTCAAGATAAAAGGCTAAAATCCTCTGAAATGACCAAAGAACAGTATGATAAATGTTGTTTTTCCCAGTTGTGACTTAGAATCTGGGGTTTCCCCATGAAATTCAAAAAATAACATGCTGGGAAGAAGATTTGGGGGACAGAGCTTGAAGAAACTTGACATTTATTCTCATTAATCTTCATCAAAATGTAGACTTCAAATCTCT
This sequence comes from Eucalyptus virginea, assembly GCA_014182375.1. Taxonomy (NCBI): domain Eukaryota; kingdom Viridiplantae; phylum Streptophyta; class Magnoliopsida; order Myrtales; family Myrtaceae; genus Eucalyptus; species Eucalyptus virginea. The sequence continues at coordinate 21,607,863 of CM024521.1, read as the reverse complement.
CTGTGGGTCGGACTGCTTAGCATGAAAATGTAGAGAGGACACGGACCGTATTGGCAATGGTGGATCCAAGAGGGGGTCAGAATGCAGGTTTTCTAATGCGGCGGCGGAATGTGCAATTACGTAATCCACAAAAGGGGACACTGCAATATTTTACCGTGAAGAGGAAGAGAAATTAACTTGCCAACAACTGATAGCAACACAGCCCCTCCTAGTCTCATCCTATGCTGCCATATGCAAACATTGAGCAGTAAAAAGAACCTTAAACCGTAACACAGAGAAGACTAGAACCTGAGGCTTTGTTGACTGCAGATCCGTCACGATACAGAAGCACACGCATGCACTTCTCCAATAGCTTAACACCATGTTCATCAAAACTCAAGTTCTCAGTCCACTCGTCACGAAGAATTGGCAGTGCAGGGTGATTGCCAAACCCAGTAGCCACATGGTTATCTTCGCAATTCACACCTATCATGCTAAACTGGATAAAACTGCACAACAATTATTTGGCAATAAAAAGGAAATTGCTGCTTGTAATTGCATCAGTTCATCAAAGCAGTGAAGTATCTCCTGAAAATCACTAATTTTTCCACTCGCACCCAGGAGAGAATGTTTTCCAATAGGCTTCATTCCCTCGGCAGTTTTATAACTCAAGGTGGATCCATAAGAACCTGTAAAACATGTTGGGAAAATTGTCCAAAAAGTCCTAAACCTATTGCAGTTTTGCCAATTCAGTCCTAAACCTTTTAATTTTGCCAATTGGGTCCTAAACCTTTTCATTTATTGCCGATTTAGTCCATCCAGCCAATTTTGGCCGAAAAATGCTAACGTGGACGCCGGCGGTGTCACGTAGGACTGCTGGTGCGACGTAGATAATTTTTAATAATATTTTAATATTTTAAAATTTTTTTAGAATTTTTATTTTTTATTTTCTGTTTTTTCCTCCTTTTTTTTTTTTTTTCTCTCTCTTTTTGGTTTTTCCGGTGGCCGGCCACCGCCACGGGCGCGGCCGGCCACCGGCCACGGCCCGGCCGGGGTGGCCTCGCTTGCCACGGGCGAGGCTCGCCCGGGTGACGATGACGCCGAGCGAGGTCGCCCTAGCCTCGGCGAAGGCCGACGCTCGCCTAGGGCCGGGCGGGCAACGGTGGCCACCGGCCACGGGCCGCGCTCGGCTGGCCAAGGGCAAGGTCGTGCAGGGGCGGGCGAGCCTCGGCAAGGGCTCCCCTCGCCAAATCGGCGAGGTTGGCCCTCGCTCCTAGCCGACCAAGCGTCGGCCTGTGGCCTGTGGCCAGCCGTCGCCCGCCTAGCCAGGGGCAAGGCCGACGCTTGCTTGGGCGAGGGCAACCCCCGGCGAGGGCTCCCCTCGCTAGATCGGCGAGGCCGGCACTCGCCGAGGCTCGCCCTCGCCCGGGCAAGCGTCGCCCGGCCGGCTAGGCGTTGGCTGGCCACCGCGAGGCCGACGCTTGCACAGGCGAGGCAATCCCCGAGGGCTCCCCTCGCCGGATCCGGCGAGGTCGGCCCTCGCTGGGGCCAAGGTGCCCTCGTCGGGGGTCCCCATCGCCGGCCGGGCCTTGCACGTGGTGGGTCGGCCGGCCCGGCCGGCCATTTTGTGGCCAATAGCCGGCCACCTAAAAAAGCCAAAAATAAAAAATAAAAAAAAAATTCAAAAAAATAGAAAATAAAAAAAAATTCAAAAAAATTTAAAAATGTTAAAAATTTATTAAAATTGTCCACGTCAACGCCGTCGTCCCTATGTGGCACTGCCGGCGTCCGTGTCAATATTTTCCGGCCAAAATTGGCCGGATGAACTGAATCAGCAAGAAGTGAAAAGGTTTATGACTCAATTGGCAAAATTAAAAGATTTATGATTTGAATTAAGAAAACCGCTGATAAGTTTATGATTTTTTGGACAATTTTCCTAAAACATGTCACTATCGAACACCAAGATGAGTAGAACACTAACATAGTCGCAATTGAGGTGGATCCATGAATTGTATCTCGGATAGAGATGTATTTGTTAGTGATACTATTTTCTATAGAATATTATCCTATATTAGAGACAATTATATTGATGGAGAACTCTAGTAAGGCCAAGAAGAAGAGAACTCAGCGAGCAGACTACGATGAGTACATAACTTCATGTTGCACTGATATGCAAATTTGTGAAATCGATTATGCACACGCCAGGCAAAGATGTCCCCTTATACCTCCTTTCTGTAAAAACATTTAACACTTCATGTTAGAAGCGTACCTTGTTTCCATGCTGCCAAACAAAATATTTTATTTAAAAAAAAAAAAAACAGGCCTATGTCCACTATGAGTTTTAACTCTCCCCAACGGAGTCATCAAGCTGTCGCGACCTTCCCGAGAGTGAATTACTTAAAGAAGGCTAATGGATTACTAAGTTCGAAGACTTGGCGCGGACCCTCCCAAGTCCTATTAATCGTGACTTGATACTAATGAATTAACCCATTTAATCATGCAATTATACTCAATTTGGAGCCACCACTAATCGATTAGGGTTGATTAGAAACCCAAATAAAGTATGGGAGAATACTTTATTTTCGCGAACCAGAGATTCAATAAGTCCGGAGACATGGTTACGCTAGATTAGTCTAACGCCCTTTCGGTACCTTTTTATTTTAATTTCAAAAAAATATTTTGCAGACAGTATGATCAATTTTAACCTAAGATACTAACATGCAAATGGTGTTCATGCGGGTGCACAATCAATGAAATAACATTCAATAAACCAAAATGACAAATTATAAGAAATCATAAACTACAACCTTATTAAGGTCTATCCTCTAAAACAAAAACTTCTCAAAAGTGTTAATAAAAATGCATACCCTAAACATGACTTTCTAAATGACATGACACCTAATTTTTATTATTATGCAATCTTAATCTAAACTTAATATGCATGGATTTTACTTTAATGATATGTGAAATGCGATTCATATGGCATAACTTGAACTATCACTATATATATGCAATCTAATTTATATAATCCTAAAGATGCATGTGTTTCATGATATGGGATGAATGACATAATAATTCTATATGCATGTTCTTCTTATGATTCTTTTTATGATTCTTTTTTAATGTATGCAACCTACGCTAAACAATGATGACATAAAATGGGATTAATTATGAACTAACCTATTAACTAATCAAATAAATGACCTTTTGTGTTTTTTTTTTCTTTTTTTAAAATTACTTAATAATTCTTATTAAAACAACATAATGATGCAATAATAATCTTTGGCTTTTCTTTTTTTGTTTAAAAAAAAAACGCACGACGGGAATATTAATACATTAACCTATGACCCACTAACTAAAGCGCAACATGTAGTATGCACATTATGAAATCTATATAACCTAAATAACATTTTTTTTTTGTTTTGGTTTTATTTAAAAAAATTATCCTAATTCTATATGAATCTTAAAAATTAAAATGCGTTGCTTTAAACATGAGATATGTATGGACTTAAATACCTAAGTTCTATAATGCATGATATATGATGAGCAAATAACGATGACATGCCAAAATAAAATAAAAAAAATCCATCCATGTAAATCAATGGCCTATTAGTTTAATATGAATCAATTATGCAAAGCAATTCATGAATTTTGCCATAAAAAGTCGAAATAATCAAAAATCTAACCCAACGTCTCGCGGCTCAATATTTTTTATTATCATGACTTAATATGACCAATTTCCTAAATCGGGTAATGATAATAAATCAGAACAAATCAAGTTAGAATAAAAAGAAAACTATGAGTCCAAATACTCAAAATAAACTTAATCTAAAAATCTACCTAGTCTACCTCACGGTTAACTTGAGGAATGGCGAAGAAACAGTGGTGGCCGAGCCGCGATGGTGGTTCGGTAATGGGTCACCGCTCGAAACAGGGGCTATTCGTCGGAACTCTGGTGAGGCTTGGGTGATAACCAGACCTGCAACAAAAACAGGGGAGGCAGCAGGTGGTTCTGTTCAGGCGTGCAGCAGCGAGCGGCGTGCAGCAGCGAGCAGAGGAGCAGCAACGTCGGGCGCAGGGCTGTGGCATGAGCGGAGCGGGTTGCGGCTCGGCGGAGCTTCAGGTCGGCGTCGAGACTCCGGTGAAGGCAGGCGGTGGCGCGGCGAGTGTCGGCGGACGGCGAGTGGAGCGATGAGGTGCGCTGCGGGCATTGGCTGAGTGGAGACAGGAGCGCCAAATTCTGGTGTTGCTGCAGTCGGTCGAGCGGTGTTGCTTGGTTGCAACGCTCAAAGGGGGGAATCACCTGGATCAACGTCGGGCCGTGGGCGTCACTGGCGAAGGGCACGTCGGAGGCAGAGTAGCGCAGGAGGTCTGGGCGCTGCAACGGCGTCACTTGGGTCTTCGTGGCGGTGTGGAGTCCGGCGGCTTGACCGGCGAGGAGGGCTGGTGCGAGCAGCAGGCGGTAGGCTCGCGGGATTGCAGCGGAGGTGGCACGGAGAGACCGGTAGCGCAGGAGCTCGGTCTGGGCAGCAGCGAACGAACCAGCGAGGAAGAAGAACAGTTTTCTTCTTTCCTCCCCTTTTTTTTTTATTTTTCTCTCACCTTACACTCTCTCTCACCTGTCTTTCTCACTCTCTGTCAAACCCTCCCCCACTCTCACCTTTTTTGACTTTTCTCTCACAAGAACTCTATCCCCTTTTGTGAATGCTTCGAAAACTCATCCCAAAAGTCCCCCCATTAAACCTCACCATAGTTTCCAAATTCTCTCCCCATGAAAACACACGAACAATTTTTGCTAATTTCTTCAGCCTCCCTTAAGTTCCGAAACCTCGCCTTCTTTTTTATAGAGGAAGACTCGAAGTTGTTGAAGATTTCCCAATATTCACTCAACTTCTTCAACAAAAAAAGTGGCTCCAAAATCATATGACTGTTGAATTTTTTTGAATTCAATTTTTTTTTTTCAAAATTTTCCTCTATAATTAAATATTATCTTTTATTTAAAAGATGAGTTTAAATTAGGTGTCAACAAGTACATAACTTCATGTTGCACTGATATGCAAATTTGTGAAATCGATTTTGCACACGCCAGGCAAAGATGTCCCTGTGGTCTTACCTCGAAACAATACTCAAAGACCGATCAATGTACCCAGTAGGACCGACCAGCAATGATACCATCACATTGAGGAACTAAAACCAGCAAAAACCGTGGCGATTCCAAACTGACAAGGATGTATCGAGATGGGGTGACAGACGTGGGCCGTAGCGCATGCAATGAATGGCGGCGAAAGTACACATGAACAAGGGCAGCCGGGGAGAGAGAGAGAGAGAGAGAGAAATGTGATGTTTCAACTACCTTAATTTCATTCTTTTCTTGTGAACTAATTGCAAATGCATTCTCACTCAATTTCATTTGTGTGGAAACGAGGTACGATGATGTCTGATGAAGTAAGTAAATTTGACGTGGAATAAGAACTTCACTGACTTGCAAATCTTTGAAACTCAATTTTGCACCCGGGTAGGCGGGAAATATGGTTGGGCTTGGATCAAGAGTCCCTTCAACTCGGGTCATCCGTTAAAAGGAGGTTGTGGTGTTGGACGGTCGGCTCGGGCTTTGGACTCGGGTTGGGAGTGGGCTGCAAGTTTGGTGGGTGAATATTATATTATTGAAAATAATGCGGACGTTAAACAGATCTTGCCATCTATAAAGCTTAAAAGAAGAAATTACCAAGGAAATCAACAAGAAATGATCGGACATCGAAAATTTATGAGGGTTCCATAAGAGTGTCAATACCATAAACCATCGCATATATTATCTTTTAACCTAAGTAGGAAACCTATTTAATTTAGGATACCATTCAAACTAGGAAACTTACTTGAACAAGGAGTCCAACTCTAATATGAAAGGTGTTTCGACAACTTTTCACTTTCTCATTTGGAAATGAATTTTTTAGGAATAACGACACAAATAGTCCCTAAATTTTAGTTTAATATGCAACGTGATCCATGAAATTTTCATTTATTCAATATGGTTCATGAATTTTAACTTAATGCGCAATATGGTCATTGGATTTTTAATTTGTTTAATATAGTTCTTAAATTTTTTATACATATTAAATATAGTCCCTAAACTATATAAAATTGTTCAATGCCATTCTTTAATTTTTTTTTTCAAAATAAAAAATAACAGTGAACATTATCATATTATTCACAAACTAAATTGAACATGTATTAAAAATTCAATGACCACATTAAATAACTTAAAAGTTCATAAATTACATTGCACATTGGGTTAAGATTTGGGGATCAAGTGTATCGTTTTTTCAATTCATTACTTGCGTCGGATTTGACTATCCTATTTGGATTAAAAAATTTCACTTTCATCGAAACTCTCGCGCATACATATATATAATGTCCCTGTCGCCTTTTGCTTAGGAGTTAATCCACCTTCGACCAACGCATGGCATGGCATGATTACAAATCCCGAGGGCGAGCCTTGCAATTGTCGCATTATCTTGACTCCATCCATCCCCACTAAGCAGGCGAAGTCGGACGCATGGGCATCCCTTTCAACAAGAGGAAGCAAAATCCTATTGCTCCACCAAATAGAAAACAGCTTGATTCCTTCCGAGCAAACACAAAACATCCGAGACCACAAGCCCTTAAATAGAAAATCCAAGTAATGCCACAGGACCACCCTGGGAAACCTCCTGTACACTTTCCATCGCACAATGCAAAGAAACCAAAAGGCGTTGCATGTGGGTCGCACGTGGGTCACACGTTAGTTGCACATCAGTCACTCTTAGGCTGGCCCTTGCGTGGATCACAGCCCTTCATTGGACGTCTTGGACCATGCTTGTCCTTTGGGCTGTCTCAGTAGCATGCATTAGAGTTTGGGCCATCGGCCAACACTAATGACGCAAGATAGGTTGGCCTACCATATGACTAGGTCGGCCACGACCCATTAAAAGTGTCGATGCCCCCAGCATCATAGGTCGGTCCGAGAGTTGACACAGCCTAAATTCAAAACTTTCGGAGAGTATGAGAAACTCACATACAAAAACATGAAATGGAATGGAATGGAATGGAATGGAATGGCAGGAAAATCCATTGAACATGCGATAACCTTTTGGAAGAGCTACATCCATTGAACACGTGGACAGAAAAATCCTGAATATGACATTTCATGGAACTCTATTACAAGATGATCATGCGCACAAGGAATCCCCGAAATGAGAACCTGCCCATTTTGTTAATATGGCCAAAGACAGCTCGGCGTCGTGCTCTCATCTAAGTGAGCTGAACCTATCGCCAAAACAAAAGATTTCGACCAAAAAGCCCTCGATATCTTTCTAAGATCGATCACTAGACAGAAGTTGAGTGCGTGAAGAATATGTTGAAAAAAAAAAAGGAAAAGGAAAAAGAAAAAGGAGTGAACTCTCTTTACCAAAAAGAAAAAAGGAGTGAACTCTACAAATACACCTCACTTTTGACCTAATGACCACCTAATATTACTGTTTTTCAAGTGTCATTCTCTTGCCTCTAAATAAAACCCCACATTGAAAAGATCAAATTGCCCTGCAACCTCGTTTTGGCAACTCATTTGTAGTCCGGACAATTTGCTTTTTAATTGGCTTGAGTGTTTCCGAGAACGTAAGACTTGGAAAATGATATATTTAGAAAAAAAAATTACATTTTTTGTAAATAAGAACATAAGGATAATTGGTATGAATGTGCAAAGTAGTGTCTAGAGATAGAATCGGGTATGCATTTGGTACTTTAAAAAAAAAAAAAAAAAAAAGTAAAGCTATATATCGATATGATTATTGGATGAAAAACAAAGTGCGTTTTTAGTAATTTTGTTTCATTCGAGACAAAACTTTTATTTTGCTATTAATATGCCATCGACTAATCTTGGATGAGTTATATGGTTGTTGATAGGCGAGACATCCTCCTACCTGAAAATTAGTGGGTTTTACTTACTAAGTCCATGATTCATCTCGTTGTTTTTTAGAATTGTAGGCATTGAGATCTCCCACTAGTACTAGAGTTGCAGTCTTGCTAGAGGAGCTAAGGTTTACCTGATCTTTGAAGCATAAAAAATGTGATGATTGTAAATATAATGGCCCGCGACAATGGGGCCTGTAAATGTTGATATAATTGCATATTTGCAAGTGGTTGTTTTCCTGGCTGCTTATTGTTGTTTGGGTGTTATTTGTAACGCTTCCGCATGTACTTAATGAAAAGATAAAAAGAATGGGACAGCGATGTGCTTGGGACGTCGCTAATAACCCCCGTTGCTCATGACCCTGGAGATGGAGTTGGGGTCGGGACTGAATCTAGTCGTTCTGACATAGTTATCTCGTTGACCCATTGCATGTTTGTTCTGCTTCATTCTGCTGGAATTCTACCAATCAACATCTGTTTGTTTTACTTGTTTCTGCTAGAATTTCCTAAGACAGAATCTGTCCATTTGTGAGTTTACTCAAATCTGTTCATTGGTGAGTCTATTCACATGTTGAATCTGTCAACTTGTGAATCTGTTCATTGAATAATCTTTTCATTGGTTTAGGCAGACTTTACTGAATATGAATCTATTTCTCATTAAATCTGTTCATTTGTTGATTCTATCCATTGCTAAATATGTCAATTTGTAAGCGTGTTCATTGTTGGATTTGCTCTTTTATTTTATTTGCTTTTATTAAGCCGAAATTTACCCTTTTGATAGTTTAGACCTTCCCTTTAAGAATGTACTTATTCATTCAGATTCATTATATGCCCATTTGATTTACTAGATCTTAATGTCCAGAACCTACTCGATGTCCAGATTCAGAATGTATTCATTTGAATGTCCAGATTTTCATAACTAGAATATGTTTATGTTTTATTTCACATGTGGTTATTTGACAAATGAATTAAATTGAGTTGAGATACATGTGTTATGCTTGAGAATATGCATATATCATGGCTTGAAAGAGATTACTGTGATTTTATCACTCATATAGTGGTGAGTGACGATACCCCATGTGTTGAGATGTCATGGGGAGTGTTTCGGGATGCCTTGGTAATCGAGATGCCCTGTGGTGGAAGTTTACAGGATGCCTCGGAGTTAAGATGCCCCATAGGTCGGGATACCCTGTGTATGAGGATAATGAAGCATTATTGAATAAAATGCATTATTACGAGTAAAACCAAATCATTATGTGAAATATGATGTGCACATGCATAAATCTAGATGATGAAGTATTAATAAATAAAATCCATTATTATGAGTAGAACCAAATCATTATGTGAAGCATGGTGTGCATATGCATAAGTCTGGATGTACGGTCTGTTGGTTAACAGTTTTTGTGGTAAATGAACATAAAATGTAAAGTCTTTTTATATTTGTATCATACTTATAGGATGATTATGCCTTCATTTTGTGTATATCAGGTGAAGTGGTAAGATGATTTTTCTAACTTAAAACTAGAAATTTCATTTATTAAGCTTGGATTCATCCCTTTTATTTTTCATAAGTGTAGGATGGACACCCTTCAACCCTTGCATTATGAAGTCCCTATGTATAATGAAGTTTTTTTTTAAAGTGTGCTTGAACCAGAGTCTGGAATAATATATACCAAGTGTAGTTCTATGATATGGGTTGATAAAGGAGACTTCGCGAAGTGGGTTCCTTTCGGGTTCATTCATTGCTTGGTATCGGAATCTTAATGGAGAGTTAGTCGGTTCGTTGAGTAGCTTTGATTTGGACGTTGAAGATGCAGTAGAAGAAGAAGTTATCGACCCATGACTTAGTCTTAAACATTTATATAGGCAGACTTTTGAAAGTAATAATATGAGGTTGTAAATATAATGAAGTTGTATTTAAAATATAATGAAGTTGTAAACTCACATGTCATATAAATAAAAGAAGCATAAGTTTGTTTGTCATAATCTTAAGGTCTTAATCATTAAAAGAATATTCGTTAATGTTTGTTTTCGCTTCTGCACGTTAAAAGAAAGTAATAATATGAGGAACACGTGTCAGGTAACGTTTTGGGACGTCACAATGTAGATGATCACTCCCCTCATCAAAGATCTCATAAATCATTCAAACAAAGATAAGATGAGGGGCAACCTAGTGGAAAGTTCGACTACCATATAAGTTATATACTCTCTCCCTCCTACACCCATAAGGTCATTCCTTCTGGTTGGCGAGATGAATTTCATGATGACATCGGGACTATCACTGTACTGTAGCATAGTCATATTGTTGAAGGACTTTGAAGGTGCCTCATGACCCACCGGAGGGTGAATCGTACGGGTCTTAGGAGGTCCAAAGCGGTACTATGACCCGAACCTAAAAAGGAAGAGTCCAAAGGAAAAGGAGAATGCATCAATTGCAACAGCAAGTCAATCAAATCCATATCACCCAAGTTAAGCCAACTCTAATTATGACAGACAGACCAAAGCCCTATAAAATCAAAAACCTGGTTTGGAAAAGAAAGCCAGAGATAAATGGAGAAACAACAGAATCAGGAAAAGACAAAATAGTCGTACAAGCTAAGAATAAGGGTGAAGAATGTATGCTTAGGTAGTTGTCCAAGTCAGTCTTTCCTTTACATTTATATATGGTCCAAGTCGAGTTACTTAATGAATTCCGAATGGACCAAACTACCCCTAGAGTCATTGAGGTGGATCTAGCTCATGAAAAGGAAGGAGCACAGTTTTCCTTTGACAATGAAGAAGTAATGGAGTTCAAGAAACCTCCTGAGAGCCTTTCTAACTACTTGAGGGCTTTGAATATTAGTGCTAAATGAATGACCGTCCAGTTACTAGAGTATTGATGAAGGATCAACTTTGAACTTTATTCCATATACGTTTTTTAGGAAACTAGGTAGAAAAGATGAAGATATCATTTCATCAAATATCCAACTCTCAGACTTCATTGGAGAGGTTATTGAAGTCAAAGGAATATATGTGGCCAGCTTAACGGTAGGGTCTAAGACTTCAAGAATTTCTTTTGACGTTGTTGATGTTGATAGGTCATACAACCTCTTACTGGGAAGAGATTGGATTAATGAAAATTAATGTGCACCATTGACATTACACTAAATGTTGGTCTTCTGGAATGGGGATAAAGTCGAGTATGTCAAGGCCAATACCGGGTCAAATGTTACATTGGCATAAGCATAAAGGTTTGCTAGGGGCATCGGATGATGGCGCATGCATTTACAAGCCCCCAGAAATTGATCCTAGTAGTATTGCGTTATATCGTTTTAATAAGAGAAGTGTTGAATGAGTCTCAAAAAAGGAACTAGCAGTGCATCTTAATAAGATTATTCATGGAAAACTTATATTATCGGAAAACCTCATTAAGAGGTACACGACCTATTGAGTCGAACAAGCCAAACAGCCAATAAACGTTGATGACGACATTTTAGACTTTGATGAATCACTAATTAAAGAAAATGACAATGTGCTTCAATCCTAAGACTCATTAGAGGAAATCAACCTCAGAGATGAGTTCTACTCTCATCCCATCTACATAAGTAAGTTGCTTGATGATGAGTTTAAAGCCCAACTAATAAATCTATTACCAAAATACAAAGACTATTTTGTTTGGGACTATCATGAAATGCCAAGTCTAGAAAGAGAAATAGTGGAACATCAATTGTCAATTAAGAAAGGATTTAAGCCGTATAAGTAGGCCCCAAGACATTTCATTCCAGAGGTTATACAAAAAATAAAGGAAGAAATCGAGCACTCATTATCCACGGGCTTTATAAGGATTGCATGGTATGTCAAATGGCTTTCGAATGTGGTCCTAGTAAAGAAGAAAAATGGAAAGTTAGAGTATGTATTAATTTTCACGACTTAAATGCTTTAACACCAAAAGATAAGTATCAAATGCCAATGGCCGACATGTTAGTTGATTCTGCATCTTACAATGAAATTATGTCTTTAATGGACGGCTATTCTAGATACAATCAAATATTCATAGCAGATAGCAGATAAATATGTTCATAAGACGGTATAGGTGTCCATGAGCAATCGATACATTCGAATGGTTAGTGATGCCCTTCGGCTTGAAGAATGCCTAAGCAATATACCAAAGGGCCATGAATTTGATCTTCCATGACATGATTGGCAGCTTCATGAAGGTCTATATAGATGATGTCATTGACAAATCTAATAAGGTACATCATCTAGATTACTTGGAACAAGCCTTTATTAGGATGCAGAAATTTAATTTAAAAAATGAATCCATTAAAATGTGCTTTCAGTATAAAAGTTGGTAATTTCTAAGCTTTCTAGTTCACCAAAGAGGAATAGAAATAGATATAAATAAAGCAAAAGCTATCCTAGAATTGTTGCCACCTACTAATAAAAGCAACTCCAAATGATACTTGAAAAAATAAATTTCTTGCGTTGTTTTATAGCTAACTTGTCAAGGAAGATCGAAATTTTTTCCCCATTGCTCAGACTAAAAAACCAAGAGGAATTCATCTAGGAAGATAAGTATCAACATGCTTTCAATAAAATAAAGGAGTATTTTACTAAGCCACCCGTTTTGATGCCACCTAAGATAGGTAGGCTGTTGAAACTGTACCCGCCGGTGATCGATACCACAATTGGAAACATGCTAGCACAAGAACATGATGAGAGAAAAGAATAAGCGATTTACCATCTAAGCAAAATGTTAAATGATGCTAAGACAAGATATACTCCCATGAAGAAGTTGTGCCTGTCATTATACTACGAATGTACAAAATTACATCATTATATGTTAACGACAACAGTACATGTAATTTGTAAGATTGATGTGATTAAGTATATGCTAACTAAACCAATTATAGAAGGCCGGATAGCTAAATGGGCGTTTGCTTTATCTGAGATCAATCTAATATACGTGCCGCTTAAAGCCACAAAAGGGCAGACAATAGCAGATTTCATTACAGAAAACTCACCCACTTTCAAGCTTGAAGAAGATGAGAATTACATTTGAGTACTACCATGGGTTGTGTTTCCATGGATCAAGCATGTCTAGACCATTAGGAGCTGGGATTGTGATCGTGCCTCCACAAGGTCAAAAAGCTAAACTAATATTCAAACTTAAACTTCCTATGCTCACTGGTGACAAATAATGATAGTGGATGGGCTGCTGCTAAGATATCTAGGAAGGCAGGAATCGATACTCGTAATGGCCAAAGTACATGAAAGAATTTGTGGCTCGGACCAAGCCAGGATAAAAATGAAATGGTTGCTGCATCGACATGGTTACTTCTAGCCAACTATTACAAAAGATTGCATTGATTATGCTAAAGGATGTGAATCCCATCAAAAGCATAGCCTGCTCCAACATATGCCGATTGTAATAATGAAACCCATTATTAAACTATGATCATTTCGAGATATAATAGGTAAACTTTACCCCCTTCAAGGAAGAAACATAATTTTATCGTGGTGGCAACTGATCACTTTACAAAGTGGGTAGAATGGGCTTCTTATAAGAACGTAGCACAAAAGGTTGTTAGGGAGTTTATCGAGGAACAAATTATCCATCGATTTGGGATTATTGAGTCCATAATGGCGGACCAATAGACAATGTTCACAAGACAAGAGGTGTTAGGATTTTTGAAAACCAAAGGCACCAAAATAGTTCATTCGACACCTTATTATCCTCAGGCTAATGGTCAAGCCGAACTTTTGAACAAGATCATCATTAATTTTATGAAGAAGCACTTGGAGGAAAACCCACAAGAATGGGACTCCTTATTATCAATAATGTTATGGGCCTACCGAACATAAAAAAAGAACGAGTATTGGGATTAGCCCATATATGCTAACATATGGACAAGAAGCGGTCCTCCCATTTGAAATTACAGTACAATCATTTATGGTGAAATTACAAGATAATTTGTCAAAGGAAGAGTATGACGAGTTAATGTATGCCCATGTTGATGATATTGGCGAAAATAAAGCTTCAGCATTGGAAAAGTTGGTTAACCAAAAACGAAGGGTTACCGGAGCGTACAATAACATGTGAAGCCTAAGTATTTTGACTTTGGTGATTGGTTTGGAAGACCAATTTACTCAGAAGGCTGATAATGAAAGATTTGGTAAATGGTCATCAAACTAGGAAGGCTCATACCTAGTTAGTGATGTTCTCACTGGAAATACATAGTGATTAATAGAGTTAGAAAAGAGTTTCAGCAATCGATTAATGGCAAGTTTCTGAATAAATACTATCCAACTATGAGGGAAATGCAAGAGATGGAAGGAAAATAAAAGGCCAAAAATTTCTTTAAAAAACTTCCTTTTTATTTATTTTCATTTTTACATCTCTCCCCCTCTCTCACTCTCTTTCTCCCCCTCTCTCTTTCCTCCTTCGTTCTTTCTTCTTTCCTTCCTACTCTTCCACTTCTGGCCTTGCCCCTAGTGTAACCCGCTTAACCCAAGGTGTTGCCGAAAGGCAACTACGAAGTGGCGCAGCTGTGTCTTCAGGTGGTTGTTGGCATTTTCGATGCATTCCTTGGGCTTCTGCAGCTCATCCATCTCTGTCTCGAGAGCGTCTCTCTCCTGTTCCAGGCGCTAGAAAAGAAGTAGTTGTTCCCCAACCAATTCTTCGACCTTCTCAAGCAATGCCTAGATGTCTTTGATGTTGGAGTCCTTAAAGAACAGGGATATCGCCGGCATGGCCTCATCGATCCCATACTCCTGCTGCTCCATAGGGGCCAGTCCTTTCTTGAGTCGCTTCTTCCGTGTTTTTGGCATTCTGCAAGTTAAGTGTGCCATGTCATTTAGATGGTTCTAAACCAAGCTACTGCCACGTAAAAAATAAAAACATGTCTGATGCCCAGACAGAATTACATTTAAGCAGGTGCAAGGGAACAAACAGAAGAACGCGTGCGACAATTGCGACAAAAGAGTGCGAAGTGAAGTCATGCACCGGAAGAGATCAGTTGCTGTCTATAAGGAACATGATCAGTGAGAAGCTTCTCTGCCGTCTTCGATAATGTAATAATTTCTCTAGTCATTGTAATTACTATTTGTCAAATATTTGTAACAGCCCCAGTACAGAAGAAGGATGCATTAATGTGCATCAATTCCCCAAAATCACAGGAGTTATATGAGGAAGAGGAATTAACTTGCCAACAACTGATAACAGCACAGCACAGCCCATCCTAGCCTCATCCTATGCTGCCGTATGCAAATATTGAGCAGAAAACCATAAACCGTAACACGGAGACAACTAGTACCTGAAGCTCTGTTGACTGCAGATCCGTTACGATACAGAAGCACACGCATGCACTTCTCCAATAGCTTGACACCATCTTCATCAAAACTCAAGTTCTTGTTCCACTCATCTCGAGGAATTGGCAGGGCAAGGTGATTGCTGAACCCAGTAGCCACATGGTTATCTTTGAAATTCACACCTATCATGCTCACCTGGATAAAACTCCATGACAAGTATTCAGAAATAAAAGAAGAAATTGCTGCTTATAATTACATCAATTCATCAAGGCAGTGCAATATCTCCTGAAAATCAATCTTTCCACTCGCACCCAGGAGAGAATGTTTTCCAATAGGCTTCATTCCCTCGGCAGTTTCATAACTCAAGGCGGATCCATAAGAATTGGTAAAACATTTGTCACCATCAGAACATCGAGATGAGCTGAACTCTTACATAGTTGCAATTAAGGTGGCTCCGTGAATTGTATCTTGGATACAGATGATTTTGTTAGCAATAATATATTAGAGATTCTTAAGATTTTCTATACAATATTATCCTATGTTAGAGACAATTACATTGACTGAGAACTCACATTGATTGAGAACTCTGGAGACCAAGAAGAAGAGAACTCTGCGAGCAGACTGCGATAAGTAAATAACTTCATGTTGCACTGATATGTAAATCTTTGAAATCGATTTGGCACACCTCAGGCAAAGAGGTCCCTGTGTTCTTACTTCGAAACAATACTCAAGATCCCCTCGGCTCCAAGACACGCAGGATCACCAAATACCTCCAAAAGGGTCTTCAAACTGACAACGAAACCTATACAGCTCGATCAGTAAGTAGATGGCGAGACAACTATAGGAATGGAACAAGGCCGAAACACCGCAGACTGATCAATGTACCCATTAGGACTGACCAGCAATGATACCAGCTCATCGAGGAACTAAAGCCAGCAAAAAGTGCGGCGAATCCAAGCCGACAAGGATGTATTGAGATGGGGCGAAGGACGCAGGCCCCTAGTGCATGCATTGAATGGCAACCAAAGTACACATGAACAAGCGCAGCCGGACAGCTGAGACAGAGAGAGTAATGTGATGTTTCAGCCACCTTTATTTCATTCCTTTCTTGTGCATTTGTACTAATTGCAGATTTTGCATCCTCACTCAATTTCATTTGTGTGGAAACGAGATACGATGATGTTTGATAAAGCAAGTGAATGTGATGTGGAATAAGAACGTCGATGACATGCAAATCTTTGAAATCCGATTCTGCATCCGGGTCGGTAGGCGGGAAAAACTGTTGGGCTTGGGTCAAGAGTCCCTTCGACTCGGGTCATCTGTTAAAAGGAGTTTGTGGTGTTGGAAGGTCGGCTCGGGCTTCGGACTCGGGTTGGGTGTGGGCTGCAAGTTTGGTGGGTGAATATTACATTATTGAAAATAATGCGGATGTTAAACGGATCTTACAATCTATAAAGCTGAAAAGAAAATATTACCAAGGGAATCAACAAGAAACGATCAGGACACCGAAAATTTATGGGGGTTCTGTAAGAGTGTCAGTACCATAACCCATTGCATACATTATTTTTTAACCTAAGTAGGAAACCTATTTAACTTAGGGTAGCACTCAAACTAGAAAACTTACACGAACAAAGAGTCCAACTCCAATACGAAAGGTGTTTCGAAAACTTTTCACTTTCTCATTTGGAAATGAATTTTTTAGGAATAACAGTATTAATGTCTCTAAATTGTAGTCCAATATACAATGTGATCTATGAACTTTTCATTTATTCAATATGATCCTTGAACTTTAACCCAATATGTAATGTGATTCTTGAACTTTTAATTTATTTAATATAATCCTTAAACTTGTGGTACATGTTCAATATAGTCCATAAACCATATAAAAATATTCAATGCAATTCTTTAGTTTTTTTTTTCAAAATCAAGAATAACATTGAACATTATCATATAATCCACAAACTAAATTAAACATGTATAAAAAATTCAATGACCACATTAAACAAATTAAAAGTTTAGAAATTACGTTGTATATCGGATCAAGGTTTGGGGATCAAGTGTGTCGTTTTCCTAATTTGTTACTTGCATCGGATTTTACTTTTTTATTTGGATTAGTACTTCTACTTTCATCGGGTCTTGAAACTTGCGCGCATACATATATATATCATGTCCTTGTCACCTTTTGCTTAGGAGTTAATCCACCTTCGACCAACGCATGGCATGGCGTGATTACCAATCCCGAGGGCGAGCCTTGCAATTGTCGCATTATCCCGACCAATGCATGCGAGTGGAATAAAGTGACGTGGGCGGGTACCAAGTAATTTAGTGCCCGTTTACCTTGGGTTAAGAGCCCCATAATACGACACTCGACTCCATCCATCCCCACTAACATATATATAGTCAAATCGCCCCTAAATCAAGGCGTAATTGAGGGATTGTTCATGTCCGACTTAGAAAAGGAGGGGTTTTCTTCGGGTTACGTTGCCGAGAGGCCCTTTGCCTTTGCATGCGCGACGGCGGAAATTGATCCGGGTGCGCCTGAGAGGAGAAGAAGACAATAGTCCGTATTGTTACAATCCCATCACATCACATGATAACATGGTCACTAAGCAACGATTTGTCAATGTTAATCGTGGAACATAAGTCACTGCGGTGCAATAGCAACGCTTAATTGGTTGGTGACATCACATCGATGTGTCACGTGTCATCATCGTTTGATTCCGGATTTTTCTTTCCTTTTAATGAGAGAGAGATCGTGAATGGAAAGGATGCATGGCAAAACCAGTCCATGCTTATGGCATTCACGTTCAAAAGAAACAACTTGATCAATCTGCTGGGGTTAGTCATGAGACACGCACCTGGATCTTCTTAGTTTATACATTGGAGATAGAGGCGTAGATGACCAAATCCCGATTATAATTATGCTGACGAAATTCAAGAGCATGGAAGGTTCACCTACAAAAGCTGCTTAGCTCGCCGGCGGAAAACTAGCTACTGAGTGAATTAGTGGCAATGTAGAGAGTTTTCTAATGTATCCTAAAGGTGATATCTCGCCTCACTCTCGCTTACCGGACTAGATCTACCTTCCCCGTTTAGTACCAAAGACATGCTATCCCCACAAGATTTAGGGATGTACAAGGGATTACTTTCTTGTGGTCCGACACCACGAGGTTGGGATGAGCGAGGACTGATCGATCTACGACCTCGCTTTTTGAAATGCAAGATTCCTGGTTATACTCCTCGACCAACCCCTTGAATATATAAAAAAACTCAACTATGATTGGCGCCACTAATGATCGATATCAGGTTGCTAGCTTTTATGATTAGGAATTGAATGTGTCTAAAAAAAATTTATGATTGTGATTATTGAACATAAATGATTATGCACTCTTTCTGACCGATTAAGATCCTCTCAATTAATTATGATTGATGCACTAAGGAGGAAGTTTCCTTTCTCTTCCTATGTCATGCTAAATCTCATGGACATGACAAATTGATATAGTGATCATCTCAATTAATTCACGAAAGTCCTCGATGGAAATTGCAAGAGCAAAATCCTGAATACACTAGGCCAACATGAGGAAGTGGGCTTTTAAGATCGTCTGAGGAGGTGGATTGGTCGATGCGTGTGAAAACCGTCGCAGACACCAGCCGACTGCTAAAACAAAAGACAAATATTAACCGCCCTAGAGCAACCTTCCCTTTCTCTTCTTCATACTTATTTTAGGAATATATTGGCCATTTTGGCGTTCGTTTTCCAATCCTCGCATCCCTCCCCTAACTAACCCGAAACTTAGGGACAGTATGAAAATAGGTGTTGACAAGCATGCCAGGTTACGAAGAACCTAAGCAGGCGAAATCGGACGCATCGGCATCCCTTTTAACAGGAGGAAGCAAAACCCTATTGCTCCACCAAATAGAAAACAGTTTGATTCCTTCCGAACAAACAAAAAACATCCGAGACCACAAGCCCCTAAATAGAATATCCAAGTAATGCCACAGGACCACCCTGGAAAACCTCCTTTACACTTTCCATCGCACAATGCAAAGAAACCGAAAGGCGTAGCCTAAACAAATCGGCGCCACACGTTAAAGAAGATGGCCAGTGACGAGCCATTGGCACTTGGGGATTTGTTAACTTTCCCCCCTTGAACTGCCTGGAAAGAGAGCATGATTAGCCCATTAAACAATGCAATTGGGAATCTGATCACCCCCATTATCGTGCCGATACGGGAGGGTTGGAAGATGGGGAAACCACGTCTCCATGTGTCGGGGGGAAGCACGACACGCCAATGCGCGACGTTTTTAAATTCGATCACTTAGTACGAAATCATGCGGACCCGAACTCGTAGAACAACTCGAAAGCATGTGAGGGGAATCAATCCCACGCCATGCGCATCTTCTTCAAACTCTTTCTTTAATGACAACACTCTCTCCCCTCGTTCCATCCTTATCCTTCCTTACTTACCTTGAATATCGTTGTTCGTACTATCTTACTTTAACCATAAGCAGTAAATTACCTCGAAAGTCTTCCAGGGTTATCCGTCTTCTGCTTAATTTATAGCATTCGACTCTAGCTGGAATTTACCAAACCTAGGAAGGAAGACCCTTATTTCGCGTTGGTAACAAGGAAAGTTGGTGACGTGACAGACCCGCTTTGCTATGAAAAGTCGAGTTGAAGAGTAGAGGGAACAAAAGAATAGGGTTTTGAAGCAACAAACAGAAGCAACGAGCCAAACATATCGTATAATTGCATTGTGGTGGCGACATATTTCGCCCTCCAATATCATGCGAATAAGATCCGTATCTTGACTTGAAGCTGCATGGAAATATATGAGCATGACACAATATCTAGTTAACTGTTAAAGGGTCTAATGCTTGAGGGATGCAGGACATGCCCACATGAGACGGGCAACAGGCACAAGCATGGTAGCGTACATTAGAGCTTGGGCCATCGACCAACACCAATGACGCAAGATAGGTCGGCCTGCCATATAACTAGGTCGGGCATGACCCATTAAAAGTGTCAATGCCCCCTACATCATAGGTTGGTCCGAGATTTGACATGGCTCAAATCCAAGACTTTCGGAGAGTATGAGTAACACAAAGCAGAATACAAGATGGAATGGCAGGAAAATCCATTGAATGCGGTATCCTTTTGCAAGAGCTAAATCCATTGAACATGTGGGTAGAAAAATCCTGAATATGACATATCATGGAACTCTTGAAATTTTACTACGAGATGATCATGCGCACAAGGAATCCCCGAAATGAGAACCTGCCCATTTTGTTAATATGGCCAAAGAGAGGTTGGTGCCGTGTTCTCATCTAAGTGAGCTGAACCTCTCGCCAAAACAAAAGATTTCGACCAAAAAGCTGTAAAGCAGCTTGTGTTTCCACCACCACGGCACTGTACCTAGACAACGTTGTCTCTTACTCTTGGTGGTTAATAATGGCTTTTGCAGAAGCCCTTTTATATCTTTCTAGGATCGATCACAAGATAGAAGTTGAGTGCGTGAGGAATATGTTGCAAAAAAAAAAAGAAAAAAAGGAAAAAGGAAAAGGAGCGAATACTACAAATACACCTCACTTTTGACCTAATGACCACTTAATATTACTGTTTTTCAAATGTCATTCTCATACCTCTAAGTAAACCCCCCACCACGTTGAAAAGATCAAATTGCCCCTCCCTACAACCTCATTTTGGCAACTCACTCAGAGTTTGGACAATTTGTTTTTTTAATTTGCTTTAGTATTTCCGAGAATTTAAGACTTAGAAAATGGCATATTTAGAAAGAAAATTACATTTTCGTAAATAAGAACATAAGCATAATTGGTGTGAATGTGCAAAGCGATGACTAGAGATAAAAGCGGGTTTTCATTTGGAACTTAAAAAAAAAAAAATAAAGCTATATATCGATATGGTTATTGGGTGAAAAGTAAAGTGCGTTTTTAGCATTTTTTTCTTTTTTTTGCTTTTTTAAAAATGTTCATATGCATGTTTTGCATGTGAGTGTTTGCCATGACCATATTCATTTCCACGATTCATGTCCTTGAACCATGTGACCAACGCACAATAGTAACTCGGCAAAAACGCTTTGGGGTACCATATATATACACTATATACACAAACGTAGGTTGGTCAACAACGATGGCTGATATAGTTCGATTCACTGCAAGACATTGGACTACGTAAGTGAATCTTAAAGATAAACTAAAACGGCCATGTCGGTACAGCAACACGTGGACGATCAGCAGGTGTGGACGCGTTGAAGCTCTTGTCAGTCGACACTTAGCCTATTTCGGCTGCACCAAACGTGGTCTTCCTTGGTTTCTCTCTCTCTCTCTCTCGTCACTCCAAAAGGAAGTTTCCGTCTTGCCTTGCTCCATGTCTAAGGCGAATCAGCTCGTGTGTCGATTCTTTACATGGGGATTTGCGCTTCAACGTACGACTTCTCAGTGTCATCTTTGATTTCAATAAGGTTAGGCACGTAACGTGGAAAAGGACGGCACAGACGCAGTGCCGATGGAGTTAGGTGGCGATTTTATATTTGTGATAGAATATTTGAATTATCTGCAATCGAATGGTTACTAAAGTTAAAGTTGCTAATCTTTGTTTGACCTTTGATGTTGGTTAGAGTAAGTAATGTTAGTACTTAGTTCCATACAACCAACCAAAGTTGCGGGAATCGTGGGATAGTCTAATGCCTCGATGAAAAAGGTCCGGCGTTGACTTTTGCTAGTAAACTTGTGGATTTCCACAATGATACTACGGGCGTGATGAGACATTGCACATGTGCATACTTGGCGACAACTTATTAATGAAAAATGATTATAGCTCGCAAATGAGAGAGTGAGAGAGATATAGAGAGAGAGGGTGATCCAAACCCTAATCGATCGCCGAGGTTTCGCTCAGGAGACAGTCATTAGTCACCACTAGTGAAGGTCACCCAAGTGCAATGGGGGTCGACAGATGGGCCCTCATGTACAAATGGCGTTGAACTATATGCTGCTTATTCCCTCTTTCTCAAGTTAACTTACAAAAATAACTTACAAAAATGACAAGGTGAACATGCATATTGAGCAAGGTGGCGCAAATGATGTTTAAATAGGTAACTAGAAATGTCAAAAAGTAATAACAGAGTTATGAAAAGTAGTAATATCTCTGGGAATAGGGTGTATTTCGATTTCAAAAAGATGATCATCGGCCTTCTCTAGTACTATCAGGTGCACAAAAAGGAGAATTTTTGCCATTTTCCCACTAGAGTAAGATATAAGATAAGATGAGTAGTCCCTTATCCGAAGTTGACGTGAATTAGACGTAAGATCAAATTACCCGAATTAGCTACCATGTTATAAGCATGCTGGTCCCAATCCAATGATGAGTCGGATGATCAAACCAGCCTCCTTCTCTTGCGCCCTTTTCCCTTTCTCTATTGTCTTATTCTTTTCTTATTCTTTTTTTTTTTTTTTTTCATTTCGTTGATAGCTATAGAAATTGACAGAATCCAGGTAGCATGTTCCCCAACCACAAATTGCAAAAAAAAAAAAAAAGCCTTTCTGACACCATAAAGACAAAAAAAAAAAAAATCAAAAGACACGACCATTTACCCTATCTATTTATGGACGCGCGTGTGAGAATGTTAATGAAATGAAATCTCATATAAGATGAAAACCAATATTGTAAGAAAAGGATTAATGCACGTAGTTAATCCATAATTTTTTGCTCTAGTTTGGACTTTCTCTCGACTCTCAAATGACTTTTTTACAGACTAGATTTGTCCCTTGTTTTCCTAAAAGCTAATGGGGATAATTACCCAATCAAACTTAGATCAGTTGCACATATGTCAACTTTAGACCAATTGCACACATGAAATTTAGTTTTAAATTTACAAATTTTCAAATTTAATCCTAAATCTGACCATTTTTCAGAAGTGAATTCAGTATTCACTCCCTCTCAAAGGGTAAACCCACTTGTGGCGGTCTGCTGGCTCCGTTTCCCAATGGGCGCGTACGATCGTGGAACTTTTGGGTCACTTTGCGTGTACAACTCGAGCAACGCCATGTGGGAATTTGTTAAATAATTTGCAAACCCTAAAGCCAAAAGATGCGCTTAAGGACACGAGCAACCCCAATTAACCACCAAAAAGATTAACCCCTTTTATTTAATTAGTTTACCAATACCGAGATGGTCGGTTTGGGGATCTTAGCCATCCACGAAGCCCCTTATTCACATGTTAGGGTGTGCTACACAATCTTGAACGATAGTATCATCGATTAATCGATTTTTTCTACTCTTTCATTCAATTAAGTGGATAAATCGAATTGGCACATGGAATAACAATGAATCAAGTACATTCTAACACAGTATTTACGTGTTACATAAGGACTTGAAATTTAAAAATCAAGAATCACCTATTGTAATTGTATCTTTCGCTTGACTTATCTATGATTTCATTATCATCATTTTGTGTCATGAATATCCAATTTTGAGCTTAACACTAGATTACTAATCTATTTAATGAAATTGATTTCCGAGAATGAGCACCGGTCATGACGTGTTCTTGCATGCACAAGCAAACCAGCATGCACCACATTTTTTTTTTTTTATCGATCATATCTAGAGAAACGATGTATTTATAAATTGAGCTATATTTGAAATTCGTAAATCTGCTGCTCTCGATGCAGATGGAATGATATCCGTAAACGGTCCACAATTTTTCTTATTAATTTCGAAACGCGATGTTCCATGTTCATCCAAATCAATCATCGCTTGTCTGTGATTGATTTGTGTTTTTTTCATTTTTCTTTTTTCCGGTCGAAGTCTAATTGATTGATTGACTTGGCTGACATCAACACATGACATGGTCCCCGAGTCCTAAGCTACTGTAGGTTTTATTTTTCCTCCACCAGTGGCAAACTCGAGATTTCGATGCGCAGCGGGGGTACTTTCAAACTTGAGCTCTATAAAAGTCCTCTCCATGATCGATCCAGCTCCTCAGTCAGATGGGACCAGAGCCTTTTCCCTGCCAGGCAACACAGCAACTTCGTCTCTGATCATTCAGAAGAGAGAAAGAGGATCGCCATGAACGACCTGAGCGAAGATGACATGGCGCTCATCTCTGAGCTTTACCCTGGAGTGTACATGCGACCATCTCCTCCTCCACAAGGTTCTTTTCATACGGATTTCCACATCCTCAAGCACCATCATGCTTAGCGTTGACTTGCCTAACTTCTTGGCTTTGACGCAGAGGCAAAGCCGCCGCGGCGGAGGCGGAAGAAGAGCAGAGGACTCGAGAACCCGGGGGAAGAAGGAGGAGGTACAGGAGGCGAGGGGCGGGGGAAGCGGAAGCTGACCGCGGAGCAGGTGGAGCTCCTGGAGCAGAACTTCGGGGACGAGCACAAGCTTGAGTCGGAGCGGAAGGACCGGCTAGCGGCGGAGCTCGGGCTCGACCCGCGGCAGGTGGCGGTGTGGTTCCAGAACCGGCGGGCCCGGTGGAAGAGCAAGAAGCTGGAGGTGGAGTACGCCAAGCTGAAGTCCGTCCACGAGACCGTCGTGGTGGAGAAATGCCGTTTCGAGTCCGAGGTCTCATCATCCCCTCTCTCTCCATTTTCTTTTGTAACTTTGAAAAAAAAATAAGTAAATTTTTTTGTTTTAACAGCAAGATAAGTACATACTTTTTCTTAATTTTAAGTGCAAACAATGAGGCCCAAAATATTTCCTTTTTTTTTTTTTTTTTTTTTTTTTTTTTTTCATAAAACGCATGATTTATAAATTAATTATTTAACAGTAAAGCACAAAAATTTCTTTCTCCTTTTTTTTCTTTTCATTTCTCCTTTTGATTCGGCTTCGTCCAATGCCAAACTAAAGCATCCTCGTCTCAAGCGACACCTCAAGAGCTGAGTGAAGTGGGAATTAAACGGTAATTAGAATGCCAGAGTATAGAAATGAAATTTTGGATGATAAAATAAAAAAATGATTAACAGCTACTTACAAAATGGAATTTTGTATATTACCTTTTCCCTAAAGTTTAAGACGATAAGTTTCTGAAACGAAATGGAATTTTGTGGATAATGGGATATGATAATTTCTCTTTTATGTGGAGATTTTTCTAAAAAATATTGGATATACAACTTTGGTTAGGTCGTGATTCATCCTTTTTGGGCAGGTATCCGGGTTTTCCGGCAATTGCGCCAATCAACTGCCATTTTTAAATCCATAGTTAATCTCGGGGTTTGACAATTTTTTTTTCATTTTTTTATTTCTTCGGACTACACTCCAAAATCTTGAATGTTTCCAAAAAAAAAAAAAAAAATATGGACGATATATCTGCATTTGAACTAGGCGATATATCTGCATTTGAACTAGGCAAGATTGAGCTCTTGCCTTGGAAGAAATTAGGCAATTCGTTTGCGTGGCCATTGATCTGCCAAAATTAAAACTTCGAAGGGGGATGTCGGGTCTAAATTTCGTCACGGTTCATGTCAAAGCCGCCTTTCATCTCGTGTTTCGCCATGAGACCGTCCGACCGCACCTCGATTAGGCTCGTGTCAGGCATCTTGTAAGGCACCCCGGGGTTGCACGTGAATGCCCATTTTTTTTCTTTTGTTTTCGGGCTCACGGCTTAAATCAAAACCAAGTATGATCTTTATATGTTATTTATTGCACTTATTGGTAGTCTTGTTTGCAGGTGCTGAAGCTCAAGGAGCAGCTTTCGGAGGCAGAGATGGAGATCAAGAGGCTGTCGGAGAAAGCTGATCTCGGGCTCTCCGGCAACAGCCCATGCTCCTCCATCACGGCCGACCCTGCTGCGGACGATCCCTTATGGGGAGATTTTGGAGTTGCTGGAGAATGTGATGACCAAGATGTGCTGTACTACATGCCCCAGAATGCTTATTTACAGGGCTTGGAGTGGTACAATCAATATGTGTAGTTAGAGGGTTAATTTTCTAGCAAATGATTGCTCTTAGGATATGTGTAGATACTGACCCCGTGCGCTGTAAAATTCATCTTCTAATATATGACTTCTAGCTGTTGTTAAAATTGCGTAATCAATGGAGATGATAATTGTACTCAAGCCATCGAAAAGAACTACTATTGATGATCGAATTATATAGAATTTTGCACGTCTCAACTTCATGGTAAAGTCAATTTGGGATGATGAGCCTGGTAGATTGATGTTATTGATATTTAGTTAATGTTGAGCAGTTTTAATTTAAGTCAAAACTTTTGACCTGAAATCGTTAGAAAAAAGGGTCGTGTTGAGACCCAATGGTCCAATGAATCTCGTGCGTCGCGCACCACAGCTCAGGCATGCGCCATTTGAATTTGTTATCGAGATGTTCCGTACGAAACACCTCATACATATCATGTTTGTGTAAGCATTCATAATCGAAGTCCACGTTTCCCGATGATTTCTTGCTTGTCATTTCATTTCTTGTGCACGAATCTCACGTTTCCCGATGATTTTTCATCTCTGTATACAAATCCTGCCCGCGGAGGAGTTGAAGTTCCCGATTCATAAGTGTAGAACGTTTCTTAAATAAACAACCCGTTGGAGATATTTAAATATTTTTATAAGAAATTTTTCTATATTTGAAATAATTAAAATATTTATATTGATTATCCATATCTCTTGAGATTGTATATATATTACATGCATGTTGCATGCATATTTTTCTTTAATTATGCATATCTTGATTGAAATATTATTTGAAAATACTTATATCTCTTTAATTATGCATATCTTGGTTGAAATATTATCCATAACTCTTAAGATTAAACATATGTTTCTATATTCTCTTCTTTCGTTCAATTCAGTGGATAATTCGAATTCACACATGGGATAGCAATAAATTAAGCACGTCTGAACAAATCGTTTGCGTGTTACATAAGGATTTGGAAATAAAAAATAAAAAATTACCTATTGTAATTGCATTTTTCGTTTAACTAATCTATGATCTCATTATCATCATCTTGGGTCGTGAATGTCCAATTTTGAGCTCGACCCTGGATTGTTCATCTATTTGGTGAAATTGAGTGTTGAGAATGAGCACCAATTGCGATGTGTTCTTGCAAGCGCGAGTAAATCGGCATGCACCACGTTTTACTTTTTTTTTTATTTATTTTTTAATCGGTCATGACTAGGGAAAGGAGGAGTCTCCAAATTGAGCAGTATTTTTTTTTTTTTGGGCGAAAAAGACGTTGTATTATAATTTCGGTAACTTACAACTGGACGCTAGGGCGTCAGCATATACAAGGTCTAGCAAAATAGAAGACGGGAAGATGTTCCAATTTTGGGCCGAATTTGCATAAAGGTGGGCCTTAGCAGCCCAGTCGGCCACAGTGTTGGCCTCTCTCTTGTAGAAACAAACCGATAGGTTAGGGAAAAGCAAAAGTAAAGCAGTCACCTCCGCAAGAAGAGGTCGAGTCTCCCATGGCGGCATCTCCACTCCCGTGACAGCCTCAGTGACAATACTATAGTCCGATTCAAGGACGATCGGTGCCTAATGAAGCTCTTGTCTCTCCATATGGCGAAGCGTAAAGGTGATAGCCTGAAACTCCGCGATCAATGCAAATGCAGCAGGAAATCTCATAGTATAAACATCAGTAAGTCTTCCATACTGATCTCTACATATAGCAACCATCGATCCATGTGTGCTTCCTGGCTGAAAAGATGCATCAACATTGCATTTCAAAGTACCTGGATCCAGTGGTTTCCAAAGTCGATGTGGGTGTTGTGGTGCTGTCGGTCTTGTCAAAAGGGCCGCGATGTTGGCCTGATACAATCAAGTTTGTGTTAAGGCATTCTCTGCTGCAAAGGTTGAGTCCAGACGATGGCCACGGAAGATGAATCCATTCCTCATTCGCCAAAAATTCACCACATAATGTTTGCAATGAGCTCCAGAGCAGGCAAGTGATTCGACAAAATAACCTTTTATGTTAACCAAACCTCTAGTCTAGCGACCATATGAAGCTGGACGTCGATGTTAATTTGTGGGTGAGCCCAGATAGCTGTAGTCCACGAACAGAATAGGAATAAGTGCTCTAAAGTTTCTAGAATGATGTGTTGACAAATATGACAGAATGGATCAGTAATAATATGTTTATGAAATAAGTTATCTCAAGATGCAATAGCGTTTTGACAGATCGACCATAGAAATATACGAAGTTTTGGAGCTGTTCTCATAGCCCAGATGCGTTTCCATAGAATTGTAGGATTCTGGTATGATATTGATGCTGCATAGTTGTTGTTGTTGCTGTTGAGATTAGACAACGCATGATAGTTGCTCTTCACCGTATGTCGGCCATCCTTGGTGGCTGTCCAGACTAGTTTATCTTCAACATAAGCAGGTCTAACTGGAATGGTTTGAATCTCTGCTATAATCTGGTCATCAAAAAATCGTCGGAGTAGAGATGTGTTCCAGATGTTGTGGATGGGATCAATGAGATCAGCCACCAGTTTTGGTTCCTCTCTAGTCGCAGGGCCACCAAGAATTCCTCTTGGTAACCATCGATCCTCGTGAATTCTGATTTGCCTGGCGTTACCCACTAACCATCTAACATTAGGTAATATAGCATCCCTGCCCACTAAAATACTTTGTCATCCCCATGAGGGTCTAGCTCCTCTTATCGCCCATTGGAAATCGGTAGAATGAAAATACAGACCCTTGAAAATTTGACTCCATAAAGCTTGAGGCTGTTGAAGTAATCGCCTTGCTTGCTTACCAAGCATGGCTCTATTAAATTCAAGAAGATCTCAAAATCCTAGACCTCAATTGTCCTTACTCCTCTTTAGAATATCCCATTTCTTCCAATGTATCCCTGCTCTGTTCTGATCGTTTTTCCACCAGAAACGAGCTATACTTTTTTCTATAGATTTGCAAAGAGACACGGGAAGTTTGAAAATCAACATAGCATAGTGAGGAATTGACTGGACGACAGATTTAATCGGAATTTCCTTTCCTCCTTTAGAAATGAACTTTTCTTTCCATCCTTCCAACTTTGCTTGTATTCTCCCCAAAAGCCAAGAAAACATTTCCTTTTTGGAGCGGCCCCAGTCAGACGGAATTCCCAAATACTTGCCATACCTTGTTAACACTGGTATTCGTATCTCAGGCGATAGATTTTCCTGTAAGCCAATAGGACAATGTTTGCTGAAAATGATTCCCGATTTATTTCGGTTCAACTCTTGTCCCGTGGCCATACAATACTGATTTAAGATATTGGCAATATTTTGGCATTCCCTAAGGTTAGCTACAAGAAAAAAGATGGCATCATCCGCGAAAAATAAATGGGTCAAGATAGGACACCATCTGTTGAGTTGGATACCCTTAATATTCCCCATATTGACTGCTTGAGTAATCAGAGTTGATAAAACATTCGCTATTAGAATAAAGATGTATGGCGAAAGAGGGTCACCTTGTCTGAGGCCATGAGTAGGAAAGAAGAAAAGAAGTAGTTCGCCATTAAATCTTACACTGTAAGACGTTGTGGTGATACATTGTAGTATCAAATGTACCCACCTAGGATGGAAACCCATTTTGAGGAAATAGTCTCTAAGGAAATCCCATTCGACTCTGTCATATGCCTTTTTTATATCAGTCTTGAGGATTGCGTTGAATGTTCTCTTTCGCCTGCGGGTCTTAAACTGGTGCAAAACTTCTTGAACGATGAGGATATTATCTTGTATTTGTCGTCCATTCACAAAAGCTTATTGTTCCATGGAAATCAGATTAGGTAACCAAGGTTTTAAGCAATTAGCAAGTACCTTAGATATGACTTTATAAGCAAAGTTGCAGAAGCTAATCGGTCGGTATTGATCCAGTCTCTCTGGATGAGGCGTCTTAGGAACCAAAGCAATAATGGTCCGGTTCAAATTTGTAGGCATTCGTTCTGACTGAAAGAAGTTTTGTACAAGATGAAAGAGATCAGCCTTTATAACCTCCCAATGACTCTGGTAAAATAAGCCATTAAAACCATCAGGGTCAGGAGCTTTAGTTGTGACTAACTGAAAAGTAGCTTGCCGAACCTCCTATAAAGTAATCGTTTCCAACAGCCTATCATTCATTTCTGTAGTAACAACCGGCGAACATTGAGCTAGAATGGGTCCATAGTCTCTATATCCCACCGACGTATATAAGCCAGCAAAGAAATTTAATGCCATAGATTTCAAGGTTTCGGGATCACAAACCCAGCTCTGGTCATCATCCTGCAACATGATAATACAGTTTTTCTGCCTTCTTTGAAGAGTAGCGGCATGAAAAAATTTGGTATTCGTATCGCCCCACCGCAACCATTGAATTCTCGAGTGCATAGCCCAATATTGCTCTTCTTGTTGCCAAGTCCGACGTAATTCCTCTTTAATCCGACTTGCTTCAAGTCCATGAAAGGAAAGATGTTGCTGGTTAGTAATATCCTGAAGTTTTTGCTACAAAGCCTGGACTTTAAGATCACCCCTAGTAAATTTTGATTGACTCCATTTAAACAATGCTAGAGAAGCTTTTTTAAGTTTTGAGAGTAGATCCGAACCTGGCCTCTGCACTGAATTCCATGCATCTGAAATTACTCGTCGGCACTCTTCATCCTCATTCCAATAAGATTCATAAACAAAATACTTCCCGCGTCTATGATAGGAAGCTGAAGTATTAATAAGCAAGGGGCTGTGGTCAAAACCTACCGCAGGCAGTGCATAGACCTCAGCATCAGGAAATAACAGTCGCCAATCCATCGTGCACATGGCCCTGTCCAAACGTTCCTTCACCAGTTCATCCCCTTCTCGGTTGTTCATCCAAGTGAACTGACACCCTTTGCTATCTAATTCCATGAGGGAACAATCAGTTATCATCTGGCGAAATGACAACATACGAAAATGTGGTGCCTGCCTTTTCCCAACCTTCTCCCACAGATAAAGCACTTCATTAAAATCACCCACACAGATCCAGGGTAGCACATTAGCCAAACTTATCTCTCTCAGTTCATCCCACAAAATTTGTCTAAGCTGATAATCAGGTGGAGCATGAATACAAGTAAGACGAATAGTGCGGTCTTGCTGCTCTTCCCTGTAAGTCATATCAAGATAATTCGTCATTGAACGAAGCACTTCAAGTGAAACTTGATTATTCCAAAAGACTGTCAAACCTCCCGCCAAACCAAAAGGGTTGACAACATGAGCATTGTTGAAACGAAGACGGCCCTGAATACTGGTAATCTTCACTTCCCTATTCTTTGTTTCCATTATGAAAACTATATTAGGCTTTTCCTTGGCCGTCATGGCCTTAAGCTCTTGAACTGTCAAGGGATTGCCCAAACCCTGACAGTTCCAGCATATGAGTTTCATTTGTGAGGAGGTGGCTGTTTAGGGCCAGCCACCATAGCCCAATGTTCAGCTTCCCCCGCATCAATCACAGGTGTTTCCATTAAATTTGCATCATCTAGGTCATGCAGAATTATACCTTTTGGTATCATATGGCGTGTAGCATTTCTGTTTTTTGGCCACACTCACCTTTGATGGCTATCGTGGACTTTTTTGTTTTCTTAGATTGTTGAAAATCCATAGTTGAGGATTGAATACCCTTCATTTTAGCTGTTGCAAGAATGAGCGCGGTATGAAGAGCAGTCACTTCCATGCTTGCCTCCTGAAGATGCTACTTATCATAATCATTAACTGGCTGAGCTGGAGGAGATACTGATCTTGCCATCGTTGCTGCATCATTGATTGCCAATGGGGGCAAGAGAGGAACAAGCGTCAGTTGTAATGGTGGCGTCTCAAGTATACTATCTTCTGACTTGTTTGATACTTGTTGAGGGGTGTAAAAAATATGCCAATAAGGACTAGCTTCTTTAACTTCAGCTTTAAGCCATGGACCATAGGCCATAGTATCCCTTCCTTCAAATTTAGCCGCATCATAGGGGATTTCTTTACAGTACATAGCATAATGCCCCAACTTCCCACAAGAGTAATAGAAATGTGACAAGCGCTCATAGCGAAAATCGAGCCAGAGTAGTTTCCCCTCGATACGGATCAATTTCCCTCTTCTTAAAGGTTCCTGCAGCTATAATTCGATCCTCACTCGACCAGCCCTTGATGTCATTCCTTCTTTAGTGTCAACTCGGACCTCTAGTACACGGCCTATGTCTTGCACAACCTTTGTAATCATCTTTTCTGTATTTCATTCCAACGGCAGTCCAAAGATTTGAACCCAAAAAGCACAACTTGAGAAGTCATAACAATGCAGGGGAGTATTGGGCTGCCATGGCTTGAAAATAACGAGATGACCCGAAAAAAGCCAAGGACCTCCATCAAGAACTCGCTGTTTGTCAGCAACAGCTGGCAACTCATTCGGTGAATCCTCTATCCGCTCAGACGGGACGATGTCCGTGAATGTTCCACGATTTTTCTTATTGATTTCGAAGCGCAATGTTCTATATCCATTTAAATCAATCATTGCTTGTCTAAGTGACTAACTGACCTAACTGACATCAACACATGACATGGCCTAAATCTTGAGAGACTGTCATTATTATATGTCCGCCACGAGTAGCAAAACTGAGATTTCGATGCACATCGGGTGTACTTTCAAACTCAAGCTCTATAAAACTCATTTCCAGGATCGATCTAGCCAGTCCAGCCAGCTCTTCAGTTGGACGAGACCAAAGTCTCTTCCCTGCCAAGCAAGACATTGATCATTAGAGAGAGAGAGAGAGAGAGAGAGAGAGAGAGAGAGAGAGAGAGAGAGAGAGAGTTGCCATGAACGACCTGAGCGAAGATGACATGACACTTATCTCTTAAATAAACAATCTATTAGAGATATTTCTATCTTAGAGATAATTATAATATTTATATTGATTATCCATATCTCTCAAAATTGCACATATGTTGCTCGAATATCTCCTTTTAATTGTGCATAACTTGATTAAAATATTATTTTAAAATAGTTATTTAATAAAGCTTATAAATAGATTATTGTATTCTTCATTAATAAATATACCAAATTATACTTTACCAAAAAAAATATATACCAAATTATACAAAAATTCCACAATTCTATTCACAATTCTCATCTCAATCATGAGAAGGAAATTCACGTTTGTTAATGGAAAGAGTACATATATCAAAATAAAATAACTATATATACTAGCAAATTATTGCAGGTGCTGAAGCTCAAGGAGCAGATTTCGGAGGCAGAGATAGAGATCAAGAGGTTGTCGGACAGAGCTGATCACAAGCTCTCTGGCAATAGCCGATGCTCCTCGGATGTTGCTATGGACGATCCCTTGTGGGGAGATTCTGGAGTTGCTGGAGAATGTAATGACCAAGATGTGTCATACTACATGCCCCGTAACGCTTACTTATAGGGCTTGGAGTGGTACAATCAATATGTGTAGTTAGCGGGTTAGTTTTCTAGCAAATTATTGCTCTTAGGATATGTGTGGATACTAACACCGTCCGTTGTATACTTTCGTCTTCTAATAATTGACTTTTTGCTGTTGTTAAAAATGCGTAACCGACGGAAATGATAACTGTACTCGAGCTATCAAAAAGAACTATTGTCCATGGTCCAATTTTATAGAATTTTGCATGTCTCGACTTCGTGGTAAAGTCAATTTGGGATGATGAGCCCGTTAGATTGACGTTATTGATATTTAGTTTATGTTGAGCATTTTTAACTTAAGTCAAAACTTTTGACCCAAAATGGTGTTGTCACTCATGCCTTTCTATTCATAAGAGGAAGGGTCTTGTTGAGACCCAATTGTCAAATGAATCTCATGCATCACGGACCATGGCTCAATCGGGTATGCGCCATTCGAATTTGTTATCAAGACATTATGCACAAAACACGTCGTACATATCAGGTTTGCGGAAGCATCCCAAATCGAAGTCCGTCGAACCTTTAGGCCCACACCTGCCACCACTTGCCTCACACAACCTACACTTATACTACACTTATACTATCATATTTATACATATGATCTTAAAAAAACACAAGAAAAAAAAATGAAATCGAGTCTGTATTTTCGAAGCACCAGTGCTGATGAGAACGATGAGGCTTAACGCAAAGGCAAAGCCATAGGGGAGGGGGAAGAAGAGCAAAGGACCTGAGAGATGGGACGAAGGGCCAAGACAGGGGAAATGGAAGCTGAGCGTGGAGCAGGAGGAGCTCCTCGAGCAGAACTTCGGGACAAGCACAAACTCGAGTCTAAGAGGAAGGACTAGCTAGCGGCAAATCACCGTATGGTTCCAAAACAGAAGGGCTCGATGGACGAGCAAGAAGTTGCGGGTAGATATGAGCATGGTTCCAAAATAGATTTTGGAACTTGAGAACCGTACTGGTGGGAACCTGTAGGTTCTAGGTTCCAAGGAATGCACGATAAGTTCCAAGTTTATTTCAACAGGTAAGTTCCAGGTTCTTAGTTAAAGAAACTTATAAAGCAAAATCTGTAACATAGAACCTGAAACAAGTTTTAATGTTTTTTTTTAGTTTATGTTTTCAAGCGATCTTGTGATATTCTATAACATTCAATGATGAGTGTATAATCTAAAAGTATTAATATGAGCTTTCATTTTATGACTAAGACTTTTACTTTATTAATATTTATATTTTTCTCATTAATACTTGATAAATTTTTCTTCATACAAGTTGGATTTTCCTCTTTTAGAAATTTTGATTTGTTCATAGCACCCGATCATGATAAATCCTTATTGACATCTTTTTTTCATTTTTTTTCATTTTTTACGGATCTGAATGCTATTTTTTTTCTACATTGCTTGATAATTTCACCTAAGTGTAATCTTTATTCTCATAATCCTTTAGTAGCTCAAACTATTGATGTTTGTGTTTTATTTATTAATTTTGTTTTCAAAGGCAAAATTAATAAATAATCTTTATTGTTTCTCACCACGAAATATTGGAGAGAGAATAATGACATTGAGTTGTTCTCACAAAAATTAATAAGTTAACAATCTCTAGCCAAAATTGGCAGGATTCAATTAGCAAAGTATATAAAGGTTTAAGACTCAATTGGTAAGAAAATTGAAAAGTCTAGAACCGAATTGACAAAAACACAATAGATTTAGGAGTTAATGGACAATTTCCGACAGCTAGAGTCAGTTATTAGGAGATACATTTACAATAGATGATCGGGATCTACACACACCCTAGGGCAACAATTGCTAGTAATTTTGTCGCATGTAATGCAAACACATCTTGGTACCGCACTCTTCAGCAAACATGAACAGGGGCTGGTGCTATATAAGCCCAAAATCAACTCTCTCTTGGGGGCCTCTTGTTGGAGAGAGAACAATGACATAAAGTTGTTTCCAACCACAAAATTTATGAGCAATAGAGTTTTTATTGGTCATTGCCCATGAAATTTTACCTTCACAATTAAGCATGGGCTTGGTTTGGATTGGGACATTCCAATACCTAACTTAAGGACTAATCCACATAGTGTCGGTCCCTAATTTTTGGAACCGATAACCAATCCTATTGAGCTTGGGACCGAGAATCAGACCGGATCACATAGTGTTGGTCCCTAATTTTTTAGACCAAGGACTGACCCTATTGAACTTGGGATTGAGAACTAGACCAACCCTACGGTTCA
Organism: Eucalyptus virginea; assembly: GCA_014182375.1. NCBI lineage: Eukaryota > Viridiplantae > Streptophyta > Magnoliopsida > Myrtales > Myrtaceae > Eucalyptus > Eucalyptus virginea. Next base: position 21,572,045 of record CM024521.1, on the reverse strand, counting down.
ATTGGTTCCACAATCAACCCAAGACCATTACATATTCATCAATGATGCGATATTGAACAACCAAACTATGAATACCAATACACATCAAATATAAGTATAATACAAAGTAATAACAGCAATTTACACTTGCTAAAAACAACAAACTATATTTTAAAAAAAATGGAAGATAAGGAAATAGAGGCAAGCGGCGATACGAGCGACAAAACGAGCTAGGCAAACAATGAGCAAGCGAGGCCACATCGAGTGAGCAAGGCCGAGGTGAGTGAATAGGGTTTCTCTTCTTCTTCTTTTTGGGGTCACGTTAGAGGGAGAAGTACAATAGAAGTGCCTCAACTTGTATACGGCGTTCACTTTAGTGCCACAACTTTTTGGCAGCTCACTTAAGCACCACTTTTATAAAAAAAAAAAAAAAAAAACGATCACCTAAGTGTCAACTTTGATTTGAATCACTGAGATTTGACATGACAACAATTAATTAATTTCTTAATCCTATGTGGCTTGCCGGCATGCCCAATCAGTATATAATCTTTAAACGACTTCATATAGTAAGTTAAAAAGTGATAACTTCAGTGTCAGTTATTGTAAAAAAATCATCACTCCAATGTCAATCGTTGTTAAAAAGTGATCACTTTAATGCAAATCTTAATGAAAAAGTGATTACTTTAGTGCAAAAAAAAAAAAAACCCTAAACAACGTCATATAACAAGTTAAGAAGTGATTACTTTAATGCTAGCCATTAAATAAAAAAAAAGATTACTTAAATGCCAAGTGTTATTAAAAACAAATGGTCACTTTAGTATCAATCTTAATGAAAAGAGTGATCACTTTAGTGCTAAAAAATGCTACTTCAGATAAATTTTTAATTATAAAAACCACGTAATTTCTTTAGCCAGAATTTTTCACTAGAGACACTTAAGTGATCATTTTTTTTTTTCCAATTTTAGTACTTAAGTGAGCCAGCGAAAAGTTGTGACACTAAAGTGAGCACCATACACAAGTTAAAAAGTGATCACTTCAGTGTCAATTATTGTAAAAAAATGATCACTTCAATGTCAATCGTTGTTAAAAAGTGATCACTTCAATGCTAATCTTAATGAAAAAAAATGACCACTTCAATACTAAAAAAACCCTTAAACAATGTTGTATAGCAAGTTAAGAAGTGATTACTTCAATGCCAATTATTATTTAAAAAAAAAATGATTACTTCGATGCCCATTGTTGTTACAAAGTGATTACTTTAGTGCCAAAAAATGCCACTTCAAATAAATTTTTAATTATAAAAGCCACATGATTTCTCTAGCCATAATTTTTCGCTAGAGGCACCTAAGTGATAATTTTTCTCCGATTTTGACACTTAAATGAGCTGGCAAACAGTTGTGGCACTAAAATGAACACCATACACAAGTTAAGATACTTCTTGTGTACTTTTCCCTCAAATTAGGGTTGTGTTTCTTTGTACTTTCTAATTTGCACGACAAACTAAGCTTTGAAAAGAATAGAGGAGGAGACGCTACAATTTAGAGTAGATAAAAGCATATAATACATAATATATACTATGTATAGGGTTGGTCTGGGTTAAACCAACTTTAAGTTCTCAAGATCGAGGGTCAACCTACACAGTGCAGGGTCCAGGAATCCCAGGACCAAAGACTAACCTAGTCCTCATGGGAACCGAACCAATATTGACTGGGTTCAGTTGGTCTAAGGTTGACCCTAGACTAATGCTCATCCATATTCACAATTGTCTAAAAAATCTTGAACTTATTCTACTATTATGAATTTAGTTTTAAGCTAATTGAGTTTCAAACCTTTACATATTTTGCCAATTGCCAATTTTGATCAAAAATCGCTAATGTGAATATTGGTCGTCCTATGTGACATGACTAGTACCGATATAGATAATTTTTAATAATATGTTAATATTCTTTTTATTTTTCACTTTTATTTTCCTTTTTGTCTTTGTAGTTTTTTTGTATTTTTTTCTTTGCTAGCAAGGGTCACTATCGATCCTTGCTTGTGGCCGATGGGGTCACAAATGCCCTTGCGCAAATCTGGCAAGGCCTTAGGGCCCTCACTCACAGCTGGCAAGGCTCTAGTGGCACTAGAAGAGGGCTTCATTATCCCGTCGGCCACAGGCAAGGCATGCAGAATGGCCAGGGTAGCGATTTCTAGTTGAAATTGGTTAGATGGACTTAATTGGAAAAATGTGTAAAGGTTTATGATTCAATTGGCAAGGAAATTGAAAGATCGAAGCCCGAATTGGCAAAAGTGTAATTGATTTAAGATTTTTTGGGCAATTTTCCTCAAGTTGGCCAGAGGACTAAGAGTTCACAGCTCTGATGACTCTTTACTAGCTTAAAGGGGCTTTGGCTTACCCTCCACTTATCTCTGGCTCCTACATCCAACGGTTAATGCTTTTGCAGGCTCGTTTCAAGCAGAATTTCATTCTTCAATCCAGTAGAGAAAAGGGCAGCAAGCGTGTTGTTTTATTTGTATTTTTTGAGCTACTTTTAACGGGCCACTGATGAGAGCTTGTGGACAACTTCGTTGACTTCGAAGTCTTTGAGTAAGCTCCGTGGTGCTTTCCTCTTCCTCCTCTTGCTCTAGACTTCATAGTTTCTGTGAGTTGTTTTTACATCTTCTAATGCAGCTTAAGATTAGAATATTCCTTGCCTTTGATGGGTGTGTAGACAAGCATTAGGTGGTGTCCAAGTCTTTCAGCTCCTAACACGTCTTACAGATGATGTTGCCCTTCTAATTTCTTATGCTTCTTTGAAAGAATCGGGCCTAGTGTTGCTCTGAGTCAGCGAACCACCACACGGTTCCTCGTCCCAAGCGCAATCTTGCGTAAGAAGCAGTGATGTGTGCAGAATTAATTACCTAAGACGGACGGTCAAATCATTTTATTATTATCTCACCCGCTATGGTTAATTAATTTTTTCACCCTGCCATCGTGTTTTCTGATATTTAAGACAATAATGATATGTACATAACTAATTAGTTAAGATATCGAATCTTTAGATACGAAAACCAATAGCAGACTAGGGCAGCGATTCGTGGGGCTACTGTTGTCCCCACCGACATCTCTAATTTTTTCTAGAAAGTATTCTACGATATTTAAACTTCGAAAAATACTTCAGTAAAGCCTATATTGAATTTCAACAAGGATCGACTAGCGTATGCTTTTTGTTTTGCTTTCACAAATTAGAGAATAAGGATGGAAAAATTTGTCTGGAAACTTTTTTTGCAACGGAAACTATTCATTATTAACTAAGTTTCTAAAACATTGCACTCAGATATCTAAATAATATAACTTATTTTTCGTACCTAATTTGACGATATAATTTGTTGCACCAAGTAAATGTTCTGGACCAGTCCTTGCATGTGAATATCAATGCTTTTGTAATGAGAGACATTAAGAGTATATTTGGTGTAGCTGAACAAAAAGGATTGAGGAAATAAGATTGAAATGAAATGGAATGATGGTTTAAATAAGAAAGGAATAGAACGAGAATTCTCTCGTTTGACTGTAGATTAAAAAAATATAAATGAGAATGGAATGGACATTTTGATAAATTTAAGTTTGGATTTACTAATACAACTATAAAAATTTATCAAATAGCTTAATAAGAATTTGCCAAACATAATCCTAAAGCACGGCAATTAATTAAAAATGATTATTAAACACAATTTATTTAACTAAATTATTAAATTGTACTACGTGACATACTTTTAAAAATAGATTATTGTTAAAGCACATAATCAAATTCTACTACTCATTATAAAGCAAGCTCATAATCATTACTAATGATTATTATGTTCTTAGAATATTTGGTTGCTCATGTTATGTTCGAGCGAGTGATGGTAAGCTCAATTGAAGGGTAAGAAAGTGCATATTCCTATGCTATGCACGAGGTGAGAGGGGTTATCGGTTGTGGTGCCTGGAGTTAAATTCACCTATTATCAATAGAGAAGTTACATTTGACGAGTCTCCAATATTTCTAACTAGGAGTGATTATAGTGTTCAAACAGATCTTCTGAGGTAGCGTATACGAGTACTAGCAAAGTAATCAACACAGATGGTGCTTGTAGTGAGGTGGCTAGCTCTCCCTGTACACCTAGGTCTTTACGACTGAACTACGTAAATCCGATGTCCGATTTATTTTCTTTTTCTGTTTATATTATTATTTGATTGCTCACCTTTCGCAACACGCAATAGGTGCTAATTCTATTCTTTAGAGCTAGGCTCTCTACCAAATAGAATTGGCACCCTCGGACATGTTAATTGAACCATCTCCCAACCCGGGGCCCTCACCGCTAGGCCCTTTTTGCTTTGGTGAGTCTTTGAGTCTGTAGAAAAGTATTAATATGTTAATTGAACCGAAAAGAATTAATATGTTATAGGAGATTTTTCTTTGTTAGAGATAATTATAATTTTATATTGATTATCCATATCTCTCAAGATTGCTCGTATGTTGTACGTATATTGCACGTATATCTCCCTTTAATTATACATATCTTAATTGAAATAGTATTTTAAAATAGTTATCTAATAAAGTTTATAAATAGATTATTGTATTCTTCTTTAATAAATATACCGAATTATGCAAAAATTTCACAATTCTATTTTTCGCATTATTCTCATCTCAATCATTAGAAGGAAATTCGGGTTTATTCATGGAATGAATACATTTATAAAAATGAAAAAACTATATATACTAGCAAATTATTGCTCTTAGGATATGTATAGATATTGACCCCGCTCACCGTAAAATTTGTCTTCTAATAATTGACTTTTAGCTGTTGTGAAAAATGTGTAACCATCGGAGATGATAATTGTACTCGAGCCATTGAAAAGAACTACTGTTGATGGTCGAATTTTATAGAATTTTGCATGTCTCGACTTCGTGGTAAAGTCAATTTGGGATGATGAGCCTATTGATTGACATTACTGACATTCAATTTATTTTGAACATTTTTAACTTAAATTAAAACATTTGAGCTGAAATCATGTTTTTTTTTTTTTGGTCGAAAAAAAGCTTATATTATATTAGAGATTAATACAAGCTATAACATCCAAAGAGAGAATATTAAGGAAACTAGGCGGAGGAAAGAGGAGCCAGTTTGTTGGTGGGCCTTGATCCCGGTGGGCTTTTGCAGCCCAATCACCGCTAGGTTTGCTGTTCGCCGAATGTGTTGAATCGACAGAGAGGGCATTGCGGAAGAAGATCTCCAAGAATCGCAAGAGATGAGCCTCCTTCCATGGCGGCTTCGTTTCGTCCGAACGATCTCCACCAACTGCAAGCAATCAGATTCAATCACAACGTGCTGAAGATGGAGTCCCTTCTGGATGATCCGTTGGATAGCAGATATAAGGGCATAGATCTCAGCTTGGAATGCCGACTGAGCAGGCACAGATCGGGTAAGCACATCCGTCAAAATTCCTTTGTTGTCTCTGTAAATGCAAGCAATGGATCCTTGCTCCACTATTGAGCGAAAAGCCCCATCAATATTACACTTGATATAACCCTCCGCTGGGGGATTCCATCTGTGCCCTAGACTGATCTGAGTGTTTTGAAGCTTCTGTGGCGAGGGTTGGATGACCTTGAAGATGGTGTATTGGGAAAGGGCTTCATTGACCACTAGAAGAGGATCCAGCGGAATCTGGCGAAAGACAGCATTGTTTCGATGTTTCCATATCTCCCACAGAAGATGAGCAATCGCTTCGAGATCCGGAGACGCTTGAGGGTTAGAAACACGATCCACAAGCCAGGCATCAAATCTGCGAACAGAGGTAGGAGATATACTGACTTTGATTTCTTCATGATTCCAGATGTCTTGAGTCCATGGGCAAAAGAAAAACATATGCTCAATTGTTTCTGGGATAGAAGTATTGCAGAGTGTACAGTAGGGATGCGGGATGATATGTCGCTGGTTGAGATTATGTTTGGTTGCTAAAGCATTTTTGCAAGCTAACCATAGAAAAACCTTAATCTTGGGAACTGTATGCATATTCCAAATTCTCCTCCATAACAGGGATGGGTTAGTATAAGAGGATGATGGAGTATGAATTATTTTCTGAGATTGAGAAGATAGATAATGATGACAACTCTTCACTGAGTAGGTTCCCGAAGGAGTTTCTGTCCAAATCAGTTGATCATGAGGGAGAGACAGATTGATAGGAGTGTTGAGAATGGCTGTACTAACCTGGGCATCGAAGAGTGAAGTAACACAGGAAGACTTCCATTCAGAATATTGGGAATCAATGAGATCAAAGCAACTAGTTCGGTTCTCCATCCGCAGTAAGCCTCCTATCTGACCTTGTGGTAACCAATTATCCGTTCTAATGTGAATCTGCGACCCATCCCCGACTAACCAACGTAATTTAGGTGTAATCACATCTCGACCTTTCAATAAACTCTGCCATCCCCAAGAAGGACGGTGTCCCGAAGTAGCGATTGGAAGGAGGAATATCTCGAAGTATAAACCTTTAAAGAGACGACTCCGAGATAGCTTGAGGATGCTGAAAAAGCCTCCAAGCTTGCTTTCCAAGCATAGATTTGTTAAAGGTAATTAAATCTCGAAATCCCATCCCCCCTGAAGATTTTGAGAGCTTTAATTCTGACCAGGTTTTCCAGCGAATGCCTGATTGACTGTTATGCTTGCTCCACCAAAATGCTGAAATCTTCTTTTCTATCAATCTGCAGAGAGATAACGGAAACTTGAAGATGGACATGGCATACTGCGGTAAGGCCTGAATAACTGATTTCAGTAAGGTTTCCTTGCCACTTTTCGATAAAAAATTTTCTCGCCAACCTGCTAACTTAGCATTTACTCGTGCCAGGATCCAGGAGAACATTTCCTTCTTGGATCGACCCCAATCCGAAGGGATACCCAGGTATTTTCCGTACTTACTGAGTATAGGTACCCTGAGTTCTTGTGCTATATTTTGTTGTAGAGAATTAGGGCAAAGATTTACTAAAAAACACACCAGATTTGTTCCGATTTATGAGCCGGCCCGTGGCGAAACAATATTGGTTTAGGAGGTTGGCAAGATTATGGCATTCGAAAGAGTAGCTCGGAGGAAAATACTGAATCATCAGAAAAAGAGGTGAGATAAGATAGGACAATCTCTATTGAATTGAACTCCCTTAATATGACCTATAGCCACAGCATGAGTGATAGAAGCAGATAGGGCATTGGCTAGTAGAATGAAGAGGTATGGAGAGAGAGGATCGCCTTGGCGCAGCCCTCTAGATGGCTTAAAATAAGGGAGTTGTTCACCATTAAAACGAATGCTAAAGGAGACTGTAGTAACACAGTGCCATTACCCGAGTAACCCAACCGTCGTGAAAGCCCAACTGTTTCAAATAGGCTTCTAAAAAGTCCCATTCCACCCTATCATAGGCTTTCGCATATCTGTTTTCAGCATAAGATTATAACGTTTCTTGCATGCTCGCACTTTAAATTGATGCATGACTTCTTGCACTACCATAATGTTGTCCCGAAATACATTCGTTGCTGATAAAAGCTGCTTGCTCTTTGGAGATCAGAGTATCTAACCATGGTTTAAGTCTATTGGCCATAATCTTTGAAATGATCTTGTAAGCAAAGTTACAAAGACTTATGGGACGATATTGTTCAATACTTTCTGGATGCTGAACTTTAGGGATTAGGGCAATAATCGTTCTGTTTAGTCTTGTAGGCATACGACCCGTAGCGAAAAAGTCTTGAACTGTTTGAATAACGGATGATTTTATAACATTCCAAAGTGATGCCGATAGAAGAGTCCAGAAGGCCATCGGGACTGGAGATTTCGAAGCTCCCAATTGACAATTTGCTTGGTAAATCTCCTTCGTTACCTTTCTCATCAAATTGTTATTCATTTCGATGTTACCACAAAGCAGACATTGCTCTAAGAAAGGTCGAAAATCTCGATAGCCCACAGATCTATATAGCTGAGAGAAGAATCCCTGAGTAAGTTCTTTTAGTTGTTCTGGTTCTCTAATCCATTGGTAGTTAGTGTCTAGAAGCATAGTTATACGATTGCGTTGTCGTCGTTGCATAGTGTAGGCATGAAAAAACTTTGAATTATGATCTCCCCATTTCAACCACTGAATACGAGAACGCATAGCCCAGAATTGTTCCTCTTGAGTCCATAGTTTATGAATTTCACATCCGATAGCATTAGCATGCTCTTTGTCTCCGCTTCCGATAGGATGGTCGATTGATAATTGTCTGCAGTTGACATTGCAAGTGAGAGATGCGTTGATGACAATTGCTAAACCTGGTTCTGCTAGCAACTGCCTGTAACTTAGAAAGCAATGAGGTATTACTGTTTTCCCATGCCTTTGTAACTATGTCATGACACTCATCATCTTGATTCCAGAAAGCTTCATAGTGAAACATCTTTGTACGTCTGACAGATGGGGGACGAGCTTGCAACAACAAAGGACAGTGATCCGAACCAACAGGAGGTAGAGCATATACTTCTGCAGGAAGGAAAAGACATCAGCCATTCCAGAGAACAAAACACCCGATCAATCTTCTCCTTTATGAGATCATCCCCTTCACGGTTATTGGACCAGGTAAATTCGCAACCTTTACTTTGAAGTTCTAGAAGGGAACAATCATTAATTACATGTTGAAAAGAGGTCATTCGTGAAGTGGATGCGTGTCTCTTGCCCATTTTCTCCCATGGAGCAAGGAAATCGTTGAAATCACCAAGACACAGCCAAGGTAAATGATTTGCAGCGTGAATAACTCTTATGGTATCCCAGAAATCTTGACGGAGCTGATATGATGGAGGAGCATGCAGGCAAGTGATATGCATAGAAGCAGATGTTCTAGGATCACAGGCAATGAAATCAACAAACTGAGCATCCGTATGTACCAGAGTAACTTCAAAAGTGTCATTCCAAAACAGAGCAAGACCGCCCTTAAAGCCAACAGATCCTTCACAAAAGAGTGAGTAAAGTTAAACTTACGCTGTAATCTATTCACAAAAAGTTGATCATGCTTCGTTTCCATTAAGAACAAGTATGTCGGGCTTATCACAGGATATCATCGCCTTTAAGGCTTGAATTGTCGCGATTGCCCAATCCCCGACAATTCCAACTGAGGAGTTTCATTGGGAACCCGGTGGCTGTTTAGGGCCAGCCGCCAAAGCCCGAAGATCAGGAAGAGGTGCCTCCAAAATTGGGGCATCCAGAAGGAGGGACTCGTCAATAATTGTAGATAAGGGAACTGTCACTTCATAAGGGGTATACCGTTTCGATTTTTTACTGGAACCCCCAAGATTCATGGGACGAGTAACCTTAGGTCGCTTCTGTTGGTGTTTATCCACTGGATAGGTCCGAGTAGATTTCATCTTTTTCCTGCAGTACTAAATCCGTAGTGATGACAAAGTAGGGTTGGTAGTATTCAAAAGCCCGGAAGACTCGTGATGTATACCAGATTGAAAGTTGCTTCCACCGTGGGTGTGGATAGATGGAAGAGCAAGGAGTGCAGGCTGTTTTGGAGGAGGAGTTTCAGGTACTGTTTCTTCCATTGTCTCACTAGGAACTTTAGGGTGGTAAAAAGCATCCCAATAAGGACTAAATTGTTTGAGTTCTGCTCGAAGCCAAGGTCCATAGATCATCGTGTCACGACCATCAAATTGGGCTTCATCATAAGGAACCTCCGGACATGAAGCAGCATAATGTCCGAGCCTTCCACAAGAGTAGCAGTAGTGTGACAATCGCTCATACCGAAAATCCAGCCATAGAGGTTTGCCTTCAATACTGATGAGTTTTCCATTTTTCAAAGGATCTTTCAAATCTAATTCAATTCTTATTCTTGCAGAGATATCAGTTTTCACATCCTGAACTGTACCTAACTGAGAGACAACTCTACGCAAAATAGGAGGAGAAGTCCACTCCAAAGGTAAGCCAACAACATGCACCCAAAACATACATTTACTGAAATCATAGTGTTGTAAGGGGGTAATTGGTTGCCATGGGCGAAGGTTAACCAATAGACCTGAAAATAACCAAGGGCTCCCATCCGTAACTCGCCTTTTCTCCAATTCGCCGAAATTTAATTATATACAGCCCTGTATCTGCTGAAGTAATCTCTACATGATCAATTCTCCAGGCTTTCTTCATTGCAACTTGGAATGCTGATATATTCACGGAGGGATTAGTAAAAACGTTACCCACCAATATGAGACAACAATCTTGCAATTTGGCCGATGCAGGGAGATCATCCCAAACCTCCAGCTCCTGTTCTGAACATAGTTGACCAAGGCGACTACATAGGGAAGCAATTCTGGAGGTATCGTCCCTTTCATCCATTAGTAGAATACTCGAAGAACACTAGAACGGAGTATATGTAGAAACTATGACCGAAACTAAGGATTGCAAGGGTTGCATGTTACAGATCGGCAACATGCAAAGCGGAAGGAAACTGATGTGTGATAGAGACGGAAGAAAAACTCCGGAACGAGTGGAAGGTGATATCGGGAAGAAATTGGAGGAAAATAGACATGCGAAAGAGATGGAGCAAAAGGAAACAGTTAGGGTAGAAGTAGCAGGGAGCGCCGAGTGTGCAAATGGTTCGCACAACTCAGACGAAGAACGGAGGAAGATGAAGACATGGCGAAAATCTCGACCTTGACGCAAGAGAAAACTCTAACAAGAGCGAGAGAAAACTGGAATGCTGAAATGAAATCTCATGTTGATCACTCATGCCTTTCCACTCCTAAGACAAAGGGTCTTGTTGAAACCCAATTGTCAAATGAATCTCATGCGTCGCGGATCATGGCCCAATCGGATATGCACCGTTCAAATTTCTTATCGAGACGTTCCATACAAAACACGTCGTACTTATCATGTTTGCGGAAGCATCCAAAATCGAAGTCCGTCGAACCTTCAGGCCCACGCTTGCCGACACTTGCCTCACACAACCTACACTTATCCTATCACATTTATACATATGATCTTAAAAAAAAAAAAATGAAATCGACGGTGTATTTCTAAGCACTGGCACTGGCGAGAACGGCGGTCCTTAACGTGGAGGCAAAGCCGTGGCGGAGGCGGAAGAAAAGCAAAGGATCCGAGAGATGGGATGGAGGGCCGGGATGGGGGAAACGGAAGCAGAGCGCGGAGCAGGTGGAGCTCCTCGAGAGGAAGGACTGGCTAGCGGGAAATCGCTGTATGGTTCCAGAACAGGAGAGCCCGTTGGACGAGCAAGAAGATGCAGGTAGAGAAATGCCGTCTTGAGTCTGAGGTCTCATCCCTCTCTCCATTTTCTTCAGTTATCCCAATCTTCTTCTTCTTTTTTTCTTAATTTGGTTATGCGGCGCGGCACGTACATAGCTTAAAAGAAAAATTGAAACGTTGGTATATAAATTTGAATGTATATTTTTTTCATAATTTCTTTTAATTATTCTAAAGTTTGACAACAAAATAGTAAGGTACCTTTGACTTATCATGCCCATTTCTTTTCCTTTCTTTTTCCCCATTATGCTCATATATATCACGCATTCAATTATTATCTGACTTGGTTCCCCTTTCTGGAAACGAGAAAAACAGAAAATTCATAAATTAATAGATTCTTTAACAATATAGCACGAATACATTTCTTTTTTCCTTTTTTTTTTCTTTTTTTTGGTTTTTCCTCTGTTTTTTGGTTGGTTTTTCCTTTTGATTTAGCTCCTCTCCAGCACCAAACCAAAAGGATCCTCATCTATGGAGACACCTCAAGAGCCGACGGGAAGTTTTAACATTTATTAGCATACTCGAGTGTAGAAAAAAAATTTGGACAGCAAATAAAAGGAAAAAAAAATTATCAAACTTAACTTCCAAAATGGCATAGAATGGACAATATGGGTGCGTTTATTTTGCCAAAAAATCAATGATTTGGATTATTTATTTAAAATGATTGCTTGTACTGTTTAAATAATTAGTCAATGAAAAATATTATTATCAACGACAATTTATATCTAAACATTTTTATGGACGATGAAAAATATTTATATATTCAATTTTTTATAGGCAATAAAAGTGATCATTTTTTAGAAAAATGTTTTCTCAAATTATTCGTTTTCTAGAGAAACAAATGGAGCCTATGTGTGCTTCAAGATATATATATATATATATATATATATATATATATATATATATATATATATATATAATATAACATCAATCTTGAAATATGCTTTCTACACTATGTCGTGACCTATTACTCGGGTGAGGTAATACAAGTTTAGGTTTAGGGCTATTGTCAACTTTGGGTCAACGGCCTTTCATTGACTCAAGCTCTCTCAAGCCCATACTCCATGTGACATCGAAGGTTCAAATTTTTAATCAATTAAGCCTATATTTTGACTAAAGAGTAGCCATTAACTTTATTGGGATTGGTTAGAAATCCAGTAAGATACATGAGGATAATTTACTATATACGCAACTAGAGATTTTAGACTTGGGGACTTGATTATGTTAACCCTAAGGCTAACGCCCTTACGGTATCTAACCTAATTATTTGCTAACTAACACCATAGCAAACTATCAAGAAAAATCTAAGGTTTGTCATAACCATTCTAGAATAAGGAAATAACATTCAAATATTGAAAAGTGCAATCAATCATAATCATAATAAATAATATGTAAGCATCCTAAATTGTCCCTAAAAAGAAAAAAGAAAACAAGACAAAAACAAACAAGAATCCCTATTGTGAAGCCCTAAAGATTTATCCAATTTCAGGTTTTAACATTTTTAAAGGGTTTTCCAATTTTTCTAGAATTTTTCTATTTTTTTATACTTTTATGAATTTTTAATGATTTTTCTAATTTTTATTATTTTCTGGCTTTTTTCTATTTTTAATAATTTTGTGAATTTTCTTAAATTTTTAATTATTTTATGAATTTTCTCAATTTTTTATTCTTTCCCATAGTTTTTAAATTTTTTTATCATTTTCTGAATTTTTAATATTTTTAAATTTTTCGATTTTTTTAATTTTTAAATATTTTTTATTTATTGTTAATAAGAAAAGGGGTTCGGACCGGGTCAAGAGACCCTACCCAACTAAACCGACCCGAACCTTACTGGATCGGGTTGGACTAAAAACATTAACCCTAAAAGTTTGCTGGGAATTTATTCTAAAAGCCCATGAGCCTTTTTATTTTTAACTCTTTTTTGGCCCACATTTTGAAATGAGCCCAGCCCACAACGGAACACCCCTGACCTTTTAATTTTTCTACAGTTTCCTTTCTTTTTATCCTTTTTTTATTTTCTTTTAATTCTTTTCTCTTTCTTTTGTCCTTTTCCATTTTTGTCTTATTCCCCTTCATCCCTACCTCTCGCCTCCTTCCTCTGTCTTCACGCCAAACCAGCCAGTGTCTCCCTCCATGTCTGCAACTCCTAATTCCAGAAATTAACACTCTCAAAGCCAACACTTCTTTAGCCGCTGTTAGCTGGGTCCACCTTCATGTGGGGCCCAGCCAGCATTAAATTAAAAAAAAAAAAAAAAAACAAAACAAAAAGAAGTGGAGTGTCGTACGTGGGTATGCACTTGAAAAAGTGAAGATAGGTGAGAGAAAACAAAAACTGTTGAAGCGAGGAAGAAGAAAAGAAAGGAAGAGGACTGTAACTTTGCGGCTTTGATTCAAAAGCTAAATATTGATGGAATCAGCTCAAATTTCAGTATGTTGTTCGTGAAACCGAGCGCTACGAGTTGATGGTTTTTGTTCGTCGAGAACTGTCTCCGAATTCTCCAGTTGCGGTTAATGTTTTCTTACTCCAAACTTATTTGTCTACCTATGTGATGAGAAGAAGATGATTGTAATGTTGATGTTGAGTCTCTAGTGTGTGACTAGAGAAGAATACTTTGTGTATCTTGCTATTCTTGGTGATTAGTAGAAGTTTTTGGCGGTCCGTGGTTTTTCTCGCATCGGGTTTTCCACGTTAAATCCTTGGTGTTGTTATTTGATTTGTCTACTTATCATTTCGGCATTATATTTGCATTTTGTGAGGCTATATATTGCTGGTTGTTGCTTGGGGTTAAGGTGCAGCATGGTAAAATTTCATTTCTCAATTTCTCTCGTTCCCCGGAATAGGTTTGGAGCAATCCGTTTTAACGCAAATTGATTTCTCTGCTCCCGGAATAGAAATCTGTTTCAGAAATTGTTTTGGGTGAGAAATCGAAGCTAAAAATTTTAGCTTCTCTATTTCTGAAGTAGAAATAGAAATTTTTTTCTATCCACCCCTCTTCTTCAAAGAAACACGTCGACTCATTTTCTCTCCTCGAAATAGAAATTTTGAGTCGTTATCAAACGGGTTTCTTTGCTCGAAACTCGTCCAGGGAATAGAAATTGAGAAATTGATTTGCCAGAAATCAATTTCTGTTTGAGAAATTTTACCATGCGGGGTTAAGAAATTTTTAGTTGATTTAGCTTCAGGGGAGAAATTGATCCTGGATTGCATTTGACCGTGGTGAATTGTTGTACCCGAGTTCTCCCCAATAAGTGGTATCACAGCTAAGATCGAAATTCTAGTGTTAAATAGAAGAAACCAGCAGCACCATGTTTAAGTTAAATGGCTCAAATTATTCTATTTGGAAGCCTCGGATGGAAGATGTGTTATATTGCAAAGACTTGTTTGATCCTATTGAGAGTGATGAAGCCAAAGAAAATAAGGAAGACAAAAAATGAGAGAGAATGAATCGGAAAACGGTTGGGTTTATCCGACAATGGATTGATGATAGTGTGTTTCATCATATTGCTTAAAAAACGAAGGTGGAACACTTTGTGGAAGAAATTACAAGATTTCTATGAGAGAAAAACTTCACAAAATAAAGTTCTTCTAGTTAAGCGACTTGTGAATTTGAGATACAATGAGGGGAGTAATATGGCGGAACACTTGAGTGAATTTCAAGATATTGTAAATCAATTGACAAATCTTGAGATTGATCTTGGTGATGAATTACAAGCATGCTTATTACTTGGTATTCTTCATGATAGTTGGGACACCTTAGTTGTGGCATTAAACAACTCGGCTCATTTTGGTGTGCTTTCTATGAGCATGGTTAAAGAAAGCTTGTTCAATGAAGAAACAAGAAGAAAAGGCTTGAATTATGCTTCTACATCGGATGCTCTTGTTATAGAAAATAGGGCGAGAAGTCAATCAAGAAGGTTTCAAAGAAATGATACCCGAGACAAGTTAAGAGGAATGTCGAAATCAAGACCGAGGAGGAGTGTCAAGTGTTATAATTGCAGCAAAATGGGACATTATGCAAAAGAGTGGTTGTTGCCAAAGAGAGATAGATTCCATGATAGAAATGGAGATCAAAAGAAAGAAGAGAAACAAGCTACAACAACGGTTGCATCCGATGGCGATATTGTGTTCATATGTGACGACGGATATGTAAATTTTACATGCCAAGACTTTACGTGGGTTGTTGATTTCGCAGCCTCCTTTCACGTCACCTCACGACGTGATTACTTTGTTTCTTATCGCGGCAGCGACTTTGGTTGCATTAGGATGGAAAATAGTGATGTTTCCAAGGTTATTGGCATGGGAGATGTTTATTTGGAAACCGATATCGGATGTAATTTGCTTTTGAAAAATGTAGACATGTTCCTGATATTCGACTTCACTTGATCTCTACGAGTACCTTAAATGATGATGGTTATTGTAATTCCTTATTTGATGGCAAATGAAAGTTGACTAAAGGTTCCATGATAGTGGCAAAAGGTAAGAAGACATGCTCTCTCTACACCATACAAGCTGACTTGATTAAAGAAGAGGTAAATCCAGTGAAGGATTCCTCGGTTGATTTATGCCATATGAGGCCGGGTCATCTTAGCAAGAAAGGACTTGAAACTTTTGCTAGAAAAAACCTTTTACCTTTGAAGGAGAAAAATCTAAAGGAATGCACTCATTGTCTTACAAGTAAGCAACATAGATTCTCATTTCATAGTTCCTCTCCACACACGAAATCAAATGTACTTGATTTAGTTCACACTGATGCTTGTTGCATGAATGTTAGAACTCTTGGAGGTGCATTATACTTTGTGACATTTATTGATGACTATTCTAGAAAAGTGTGGGCTATTGCTTTGAAATCTAAAGATTATGTACTTGCGACTTTCAAGCAATTTCATGTCACTGTGGAAAGAGAAACCGGGAAGAAGTTGAAATGTGTTCGGGCTGACAACGGTGGTGAATAAAGAGGCCCATTTGAACACTATTGCAGGGATTATGGTATCAAGTTTGAGAAGACTATTTCAAAAACACCACAGCATAATGGAGTGGTAGAGAGAATTAACCAGATAATTAATGATTGAATTAAGTGTATGCTTTCTCATGCGAAGTTGCCTAAATCATTTTGGGGTGAAGCAATGAGAACAGCAGTAGACTTGATAAATCTTTCCCCATCAATTCCTCTTAAGGGGGACATTCCGCAAAGAGTTTGGAGTGGCAAAGATGTTTCCTACAGCCATTTAAAAGTATTCAATTGTCGGGCATTTGTGCATGTTCCAAGAGATGAAAGATCCAAGCTTGATAACAAGTCTAAACAATGTATCTTCTTAGGTTATGGACATAAAGAGTTTGGCTACAGGTTATGGGATCCAGTTGCAAAGAAAGTCATTAGAAGCCGAGATGTGGTGTTTTGTGAGTATCAAACTATTGAAGACATTGACAAGGCAGAGAGACCAAAGAATATAGCTCAACATTTAGTTAGTTTTAGCCCAAGTCCTAATATCGATAGAAATCATGGGGGAGAAGTGTAAGGAAATCATGAAGATGGTGAATTCTCACATAATGTTGATTCTTCAACTAAGACAAGTGAAATAGCTGAGTAAGAGCAATCTATCCCATCTCAAGTTAGAAGATCTGAAAGAGAGCGTAGGCCTTCTTAAAAATATTTGCCGCATAAGTATGTATTACTCACTGATGCAAGGGAACCAGAAACTTATGAAGAGGCTATATCATGTGAACAAAAGAATGAGTGGCATGAAGCTATGCAAGAGGAGCTTAAATCCTTGCATGAGAACCACACATTTGAATTAGTGAAGTTGCCTCAGGGTAAGAGAACACTCACAAATAAGTGGGTGTACAAGTTGAAGACGGAAGAAAATAGTTTACAACCACGATACAAGGCTAGACTTGTTGTGAAGGGCTTTCATCAAAAGAATGGCATAGACTTTGAAGAGATTTTTTCACCGGTTGTAAAGATGCCTTCTATTCGAGTTGTTCTTGGGTTGGCTTTTAATTTGAATTTAGAAATTGAACAACTTGATGTAAAGACGGCATTTCTTCATGAAAACCTAGAAGAAGAAATATATATGAAGCAATCGAATGGCTTTGAAGTTAAAGGCAAGGAGCACCTTGTATGTAGATTGAGGAAAAGCTTATATGGTCTCAAGCAAGCGCTAAGGCAATGGTATATGAAGTTTGAATCATTCATGGAAGAATAAGGATACGGTAAGACAAACTCCAATTCTTGTGTTTTTATGAAAAGATTTTCAGATAATGATTTTCTTATTCTTCTACTTTATGTGGATGATATGTTGACTATTGGGCATGATGCCAAGAAAATCAAAAGCTTGAAAAATGAGTTAAGTAAAGCTTTTGCAATGAAAGACCTAGGCCTAGCTAAGCAAATCTTAGGCATGAGAATTACTCGCAATAGGAAGAATAAGAAACTGTGGTTATCTCAAGAGAAGTATATTGAAAAGGTGCTTGAAAGATTCAACATGAACATATGTAAACCGGTGAATACTCCACTTGCAGGTCATTTCAAGTTGAGTAGTAATGAGTGTCCTTCAAGTGAGAAAGAGAAGGTTGAGATAATGAAAATTCCTTATGTATTGGCCGTGAGTAGTTTGATGTATGCCATGGTTTGTACAAGACCCGATATTGCTCATGCAGTTGGTGTTGTAAGTAGATTTCTCTCTAATCCAGGTAAGGAGCATTGGATCGCTATTAAATGGATTCTGAGATATCTTAGAGGCACTTCTACACTTTGCTTATGTTATGGAAATGCAAAGCCTGAGTTGAGTGGCTACTCGGATGCGAACTATGCTAGTGATGTTGATTCCCGAAAATCCACATCAGGTTTTATAATAATTTTTGCAGGATGAGTTGTTTCATGGCAATCGAGATTGCAAAAATGTACTGCTTTGTTTACAACTGAAGTAGAGTATATTGCTATTACCGAATGAAGTAAAGAACTTTTGTGGATGCAAAAATTCCTACAAGAGTTGGGCTTGAAGCAAGAGAAGTTTGTTTTATATTGCGATAGCATGAATGTCATCCATCTTAGCAAGAATTCGGTGTTTCATTCAAGATCGAAGCATGTTGATGTGAAGTACCATTGGATCCGAGAAAAGTTAGAAGAGAAGCTCTTCCTACTTGAGGAAGTTCATACCGACAACAATAAATCCGACATGATGACCAAGGCCTTGCCCATGATGAAGCTTGATGCTTGTAGAAGAAAAGCGAGCATGACAAATCTTCCCACACGAGGTGGAGGGGAAGATTTGTTGGCTGGGTCCACCTTCATGTGGGGCCCAACCAGCATTAAATAAATAAAAACAAAACAAAACAAAACAAAAAGAAATGGAGTGTCGTACATGAGTGTGCGCCCAAAAAAGTGAAGGTAGGTGAGAGAAAACAAAAACTGCTGAAGCGAGGGAGAAGAAAAGAAAGGAAGAGGGTTGCAACTTTGCGGATTTGATTCGAAGGCCAAATATTGACGGAATTGGCTCAAATTTCAATATGTTGTTCGTGAGACCGAGGGCTACGAGTTGATGGTTTTTGTTCATCGAGAACCGTCTTTGAATTCTCCAATTGCGGTTAAGGTTTTCTTACTCCGAACTTATTTGTCTACCTATGTAGTGAGAAGAAGATAATTGTAATGTTGATGTTAAGTCTCTAGTGTGTGACTAAAGAAGAATACTTTATGTATCCTACTATTCTTGGTGATTAGTGGATGTTTTTGAGCGGTCCATGGTTTTTCCCGCATCAGGTTTTCCACGTTAAATCCTTGGTGTCGTTATTTGCTTTGTCTACTTATCATTTCGACGTTATATTTGTATTTTGTAAGGCTATATATTGCTGGTTGTTGCTCGGGGTTAAGACATTTTTAGTTGATTTAGCTTCGGGGGAGAAATTGATATTGGATTGCGTTTGGGCGTGGTGAATTGTTGTACCCAAGTTCTCCCCAACAGCCGTCGATTAAGATTCTACATCAGACATCGACGGACGTCCGGCGACAACGCCGAATCTGGCCTGCTCGGCCGAGAAACCACTCATGACCGGCCTATCACCGGCGACAATTGGAGCGAGCTCACCCTTTTGCGACGCTTATCTTTTTTGACCCCTGAAACTAACAACTTATATACACTGAGCAAAAGCACATACGATCAATGAATAGGGAATAGAAAGCTAACCGAACCGGATTTGAGCCATGAACAAAACCGACGAAGAAGATGAAGGTCGACGATGGTAATGGCTCAGTGATACACGAATCAAGACATAAAACAGAACAAAAAGAAAAAAAAAATGGAGTTAGGCGTATTCTTCATAATCCATAAGGAGATCACTCATCAATAGCTCTGAAACTCGGTTTTGTGGATTAAATCTTTATGCAGTTCGTTCAGGCAAATCATCAAACATTTAGTGTGTACCCCGGGTTATAGACTTGAGAAAAAAGAAAACAAGATTTCAACATTACATTCGGCTTAAACATGGTGCATCAACGTCCAGATCAACACCGATTATTGCAAAACGACCTTAACTTCACCTAAACCCTTATGAGTCCATTGTTCAAGCGGAAGTTCATGAAACTTAGCAAAGCCAAACGAAAACCCAACTGGTCAGGGACGTTTTCCTGCTGTTGTACAGTCGTCGACGAGTTTTCAAAGGATAACTGGTGCCCCTTTCTATCCTCCAATGAAGCAACAAGATTGACAGAATACCGCGTCCTGCTGCGAATAAGAGCGGTGGCTGGCGGCGCCTCAACCAAGGTTAAAGCCAAGCTCCGACGATCCCTCTACTTCTACCTTCAGTGAACACTAGCCTCTCTCTCGCCTCCAGTGAACACCAGCATCCGGCCTTCCCCTCCCTCTCCCTAGTTTCCTCTTGTTATAGATGAAGCCAAATATTTATTTTTAGAGGCTTTTTTGTATTTTCTATCAGATTTGCTTTTAGATTAAAAGTAATACATTTATATTAGCGATGGCAAGACCCTAGCCGTCAAGACGCTGAAAAAAGAAATAGAGAGGCAAGAAAAAGAGAGAAGAAAAAAGTGAGTTTTTTTCTTGATGGGGGTCCTCAATCTCTTTGTGCTCTGATCTTAAGAGAAGATTATCGTTGTATTCCAACTTTTTTCGAAATCTAGTGAATTCGCAAAGTGCCTCTGCGCGGAGACGTAACCCAGGTTTGGGTGAACTTCGATAACAAATTTTCTGGCGTGTTCATCTAATTCTGTTCTTTTATTACTATATTATATCCGGTGAATTGTTTACAAGCGTTATTTTTTGTGAAATCGACGTGCGATTTCATAACAACTGGTATCAGAGCATGGGTTGGCTAATCAAGAACATCGAGGGTTTTTCGGTGACGTTGATTGAAAGCAAACAGTATGGCAAAAGATAAAATCAGAATCGATAAGTTCAATGGGGAGGATTTCGAATGGTGGAAACTACAAATAGAGGATTATCTTTATCAAAAAGATCTTTATGCACCACTTGAGGGTTGGAAACCCGAGATGGTGGAAGTGGATCTGACAACAGAAGCCGGATGGAAAATTCTTGATCGAAAGGCATTAGGTGCGATTCGTCTAGGGTTGACAAAAAAGACAGGGTACCACATCGCGAAAGCAAAAACTGCAAAAGAAGCCATGGATATTCTAACGAATATTTATGAGAAACCGTCTACATAAAATTAGGTATTTTTGCTGAAAAAACTGGTTAATATGAAGTTATCTGATAGAGGTTCTGTGGCAGAGTATATTAATAGTTTCACGCAGGTCACAGGTCAATTGGAATCCGTAGGCATAAATTTATATATGAAGCTTCAAGCTTTATTATTTTTATGTTCTTTTCCAGAAAGCTACTACCGCAGTGCAGGGAATTTCGAGCACCATGAAGGATGATTTAACTTTTGATGATGCTGTGAGTAGTATCATGGATGAAGAGATGCAAAGGAAAGTCTCAGGTGGAGATAATTTTTCCGCATTTACATCTTCAACGGCACTTGCAGTGGAGAACCGTGGAAGAAGTAAAAGTAGAGGAAATTTCAGCGAGCGTGGCAGATCACAATCAAGGGTAGAGACAGGTTACAAAAGATGAGTGTTGGTTTTATCACAAAACCGAACACCAAAGGTTTCAATGTGAAGTCTACAAAAAGAAGCAGCAAGATGAGAATCAAGGAGCTAATGTGATTAGCGATGAATCTTTGCTAGATAACTTGTGTTTGTCTACAAGGTTTGACTTGACAACAGATAAATGGTTTATTGATTTTGGTGCTTCTTTTCATTGCACCTCACAAAGAGACATATTTGATGATTATACCAGTGGAGATTTCGGACAAGTGGTTGTGGGAAACGGCCACATGTGTCCCATTGTTGGGAAAGGAACTGTGACTGTGAACATTTCAGGTGGAGGACGTCTAGTTTTGCGTGAAACTAGGTATATTCCGGAATTAAAGAAAAATCTGATTTCAACTAGTAAACTTGACCAAGAAGGTTTGGTAATAATTTTTGACTGCGTAGAATGGAAGATAACCTCAGGGGTAAGAGTAGTAGCAAAGGGAAAGCGTACAGGTATACTTTACCTTCTCCAATGAGACAATATCAGTGATATGGTTGCAACTACAATGGCTACAAGTAATTTATCTACTCTTTGGCATTATCATTTGGGACATCTTGGTGAAAAAGGTGTAAAGCAGTTACACTCAAGAAAATTACTCCCAGGTTTGCAAAAAATTGAGTTAGATTTTTGTGAGAGTTATATTTATGGAAAACAGAAGACTGTTAGTTTTCAATTGAATGGGCGACAAAATAAAGGCCAGAAGCTAGAGTTGATTCATACTGATATATGGGGACCTGCTCAGGAACTCTCTTATGGCGGTAAGAGATATTTTGTCACTTTCATTGATAATGCAACAAGGAAGACTTAGGTCTATGCTCTTAGAGAAAAATCAGAAGTATTCGGGATGTTCAGAATGTGGAAGACCATGGTAGAAAAAGAGACAGGTTATCAGATTAAAGCTCTGAAATCTGATAATGGTGGTAAATACACAAGTAAGGAATTTGCAAAATATCTGAGTCAAGAAGGCATACACGGGTTAAAGATTGTTCCTAGAACTCCTCAAGAGAATGGTGTAGCTGAAAGAATGAACATGATTATTCTAGAACGTGCGAGATGCATGAGACTACACGCGGATCTCCCATTACACTTATAGGCTGCCACAATTGATGCAATTGTTTATCTTATCAACAGAAGTCCATCTAGTGTGTTGGATGGAGAAATACCACAAGAACGGTGGTTAGGTAAAAAAATTAATTATTCACATTTAAAGGTGTTTGGTTGTATTGCATATGCTTTGATTTAAAGGAAGATAGAAAAAAGCTTGATGCTAAGTCCTAGAAGTGCATCTTTATCAAATATGGTGGTGACGAGTATGGCTATAGGCTTTGGGATTATGAGAATAACAAAGTCATCCGTAGTCGCAATGTGGTATTCCATGAAGAAAAGATGTACAAAGATCGTCGGACAGAGCATTAGAAGGTAGTAGAACCAAAGTATGTTGAATTAGACACAATGCCCGTAAAAACGTTTCAAGTAGATCAAAGTGCACTTGAAAGAGAGGTTCAAGATAAGCCTATTATCAGTGAAGAGGTAGTTCAAGACGAACGCAATAATTCGGAGCAGACTAACAACCCTGAAGTACCTGTCTTGAGGAAGTCTACACGTGTGAGAAAGCCAAAGGTAATTTTTGATCCATCAGCTAATACTATTCTAAGCCATGTCTTATATACAGATTCAGGGGAACCGGAGACTTACGATGAGGCAAAGGCAGACACGTCTCACTTTAGTGGGAGTGTGCTATGAAAGACGAGATGAGCTCATTACTTCATAACAAAACTTGGGAGTTGACCAAGTTGCCCGCAGGTAAAAAAGTTTTATTAAACAAATGGGTGTACAAGATTAAGAATGAAGCAGATGGTAGTATTAGATACAAGGCGAGACTTGTAGTCAAGAACTTTTCTTAAAAAGAAGGAATCGACTACTCCGAGATATTTTCACTTATAGTGAAAATGACATCAATTAGAGTTCTGCTAAGTATAGTTGCAATGGAGGATCTTCATCTTGAGCAGTTAGACGTAAAAATAACGTTTTTACATGGTGACTTAGATGAATAACTATACATAGCACAACCTAAAGGTTTTGAAGTCAAAGGTAAGGAGCACATGGTATGTCGCTTGAAGAAAAGCTTGTATGGCTTGAAACAAGCTCCGTGGCAATGGTACCTAAAATTTGATGGTTTCATGAATGAAAAAGGATTTGCACACTGTGAATCTGATCATTGTGTTTATTTTCGCAAATATGATGATGGTGACATTGTGTATCTCTCTTTATATGTAGATGACATGCTAGTAGCTAGTTCCAATATGAAGATAATCGTAGAAGTGAAGAAGATGTTATCATCATAGTTTGCTATGAAAGACTTGGGAGAGACCAAGAATATTTTAGGCATGAAAGTCATCAGGGATAGGAAAAATAAGAAATTATGGTTGTCGTAGGAAGATTATGTGAACAAGGTGTTAAAGAAATTTAACATGGACAAGGCAAAACCGGTTGCAACTCCTCTAGCAAATCATTTCAAACTTTTAAAGGATATGTGTCCAAGCACTTAGGTTTTGAAAAATGAGATGGTGGTAGTTCCATATGCATCAGCAGTGGGAAGTTTGATGTATGTCATGGTGAGCATGAGACCAGACATTGCACAAGCAGTGGGAGTTGTGAATCGATATATGCAGAACCCAGGCAGAGAGCATTGGAATGTAGTAAAATGGATATTGAGATATCTAGTAGGTACTTCCAATTATTCACTTTGTTATGGTGGTACATCTCTAGAATTGCAAGGTTATGTAGATGCAAATCATTCGAGTGATCGAGATAGTGGTAAGAGTACCACTAGATATGTCGTTACAGTTGCAGGTACAACAGTGAGTTTGGTATCTCAACTACAAAAAGTAGTGGCTTTATCGACGACAAAGGCAAAATACATGGCGATCAAAGAAGCCTCCAAGGAAATCATGTGGTTACAAGATTATATGGAGGAGTTACATTGAAAACAGCCAGTCAGTACACTTTGGAGTGATAGTCAAAGTGTAGTGCACTTAGCAAAGAATGCAGCTTATGACTCAAGGACTAGACATATCAAGAAGCGTTATCACTTTATCAGGTCAGCATTGAAAGATAATGAATTAAAGCTACAAAAGATTGATGGCTTGAAGAATCCAGCTGACATGATTACCAAGATAGTAGACAGAGAGAAGCATATTTTATGTACTACTACCATTGGTATTACTCCATATTGATTGATGAGGAGTATCGCAAAGGCATAAGTTTTTCAACTACTATTTTTTGAAGAAGATGGATACAAAGTTGCTTGGTGCTTATATTTGTCTTCAAATGGGAGATTGTTATAGATAAAGTCAAATATTTGTTTTTATAGGCTTTTTTGTTTTTTCTATCAGATTTGCTTTTAGGTTAAAAGTGATACATTTATATTAGCGATGGTAAGACCCTAGCCGTCAAGACGCTGAAAAAGGAAATAGAGAGGCAAGAAAAAAGAAGAAGAAAAAAGTGAGTTTTTTTCTTGATGAGGGTTCTCAATCTCTTTGTGCCCTGATCTTGAGAGAAGATCATCGTTGTATTCCAACTTTTTTCGAAATCTAGTGGATTCGCAGAGTACTTCTGCGCGGAGATGTAACCCAAGTTTGGGTGAACTTCGATAACAAATTTTTTGGCGTGTTCATCTAATTATGTTCTTTTATTACTATATTATGTCCGGTGAATTGTTTGCAAGCGTTTTTTTTTTGTGGAATCGATGTGCGATTTCGTAACAGCTCTCTCGCCTGAACCAAAAAAACCCTGAAAAATAGAACCCTCCTCTCTCTTTTCAAACGAGTCTCTCTCTCGGCCTCTCGCCAGGACCGTGCCAGCTCAGACCGTACCGCACGACATTCCCTTTTGCCGGCATCGCACGCGACACCCTCCATGCTGCTATCCTCTATATGTTGTACCAACGTCCCTTTTCCTTGTTAATCGTGAAGCTAGCGGCCAGGGCGAGCCGCGGAGAAGAAAGAAGAGGGAGCGAACGGGCTGGGCTGAGATAGAAAAGAGGTGGGCCGGCTCGTGGGGAAAGAAAGAAGAAATAAAAATGAAAAAGAGGTGGGCCACATTGGAAAAAAAAAAAAAAAAAAAAAGATATGTGGGCTGCAAGGGAAAAAAAAAAGCTGCGGGAAAAAAAAAGGGATAGGAAAGGAGGGCGGGTAGGCCCAGATCTGGCCCGGCCCTATTCGGATTCTCTCTCTCTCTTTTTTTTCTTTTTCTTTATTCTTTTTTAAAATGGAAATAAAACAAAATAATAATAACTTTAATAATAGTTTTATAGAAAAAACTCAAAAATTCAACAATTAGTACTAGTGAGGTTATTGTTCCTAATATCTACATGCGATGCAAATTATTTTTGCTAGGGGTTAAAATTTAATCCCTAATTTTTACTCGATTAAGTCTTAAGTAAAAGGTAAAATTTAGGTGTCGACACACTAGACTTGAAAAAATTCCGAGACGAAACGAAAGATTTTGGGATAATGAAGGAAATTGTTTTCCGTGAATAATCTACGCTCTCTCACCAACCATAATATGAAAGGGCGGTCAAAAGTTTATATTCAATAAATTCTTCTTCATAGAAGATGGATTTTCCTCTTTGGAAATGATTATTATTATGATTAATCCTTATTGACAATTTTTTTTTTTTTTTAAAATTCTGGTTGGTACTACACGTAAGTATGATCTTTATGTCTCATAATCCTTCGATGGCTCGAAAGGTATTGATGTATGTATTTTATTTTACTAATTTTGTTTGCAGATAACTGAAGCTGAAGGAACAGCTTTCGGAGGCAAAGATGGAGATGAAGAGGCTGATCATTGGCTCTCCCGCACCAGCCCACGTTCGTGTTTGTTGAAGAATGTGATGACCAAGATGCGTTTGTACTACATGCCCTAGGATTTGTGTAGATCCCGACCGTCTATTGTACATTTATCTTCTAATAATCGACTTCAGCTATTGCAAAAAATACATAATTGGACAAAATTAATAAAATGCGGTCCATATAGCAATTATTCAAAGGGATAATGAGTCATATAGTTTCTAAATTTTGGCTCAATGTTCAATGTGGTTCATGAACTTTTAATTTATTAAATATGGTTTATGAATTTTAACTCAATATTTAATGTGGTCCATAAATTTTTAATTTATTTAATATGATCTATAGACTTTTGATACATGTTCAACTTAATCCATAAACTATACGAAAATATTCTATATTGTCCTTCCATTAAATTAAGTTCAAGGATAACATTGAACATGAATGTCATTTTTTTTTTCAGCTTGGAGTTTACACCGGACCTAAGTACGATGTATATTTCCTTAAGTACCCCAAAGTATAGATGTTTGTATTTCTTTCATTAATGTTGTTGGCAGGTTCAGAAGCTTAAGGAACAACTTTCAGAGGCGGAGATGGAGAAAAGGAGGCTCTCTAGCAACAGCCCATGTTCCGCGGTGATAATTGATGCTGTGGACAATCCCTTATAAGATTAAGCGATCCAGCAGAGACAACAAATACGCGCGAGCCATCGAAAAGAATCGTCGAGCATCGAATTTTATAGAATTTTGTGGTCTTGATCTCGTGGTAAAGTCGGCTGGGGATGGACGAGCCCATTAGATTGACATTTATAACTCTATTCAGTTTGTTATAGAGCAAATCAGAACTTGACTCCAAATTGTATTGTTACCGATGCCTTTCTATTCCTAACGCAAGGAGTTCCATCGAAACCCCATTGTCAAATGGATCTCATGCGTTGTGGACTATGGCGTAATCGGGTATGTGTAGTTCGAATTTGTTATCGAGCCGTTGCGAACAAAACACATCATACATACCATGTTTGTGAAAGAATCCAAAATTGGACTCCATTGAACCTTTAAACCCACCCCCCCCCCCCCACTTTCCTCCACTTGCATCACACATCCTAAATTTAAGTTCCATTTATTTTGTGGAAAAATGAAAGATATAATATTTTCCTAAAAACAATTGCTTATATCATTTTGTATTGCTTGAAATAGTTGGTTAATGAAAAAAAAAATTATTATCCACAACAGTTTGTGTTTAAATATTTTCGTCGACGATGAAAATATTATTTGTTCACTTATTTTTCAGTGATACAAGTGATCTTTTTTTTTTTTTGGAAAATGTACTTCAAATTATTCATTTTCCGTAAAATAAATGATGACTTAAACAAATCCTAAATAAATCAAAGCCCATCATATTTATACATTTATTATCTTAATTTATTTATTTATTTGGAAATCAAGTGCGTAGAGAGTGCGTATCTCTACGCACTGATGTTGACGAGAATGGCAAAGCTTAATAAGAAGGCAAAGCTGCGGCGGAGGTAGATGAAGAGCAAAGGACCCGAGAGAATGGACGGAAGGCTACATTGCGCATAGGCTAAAGTTTAGGGATCATATTAAACAAATTAAAAGTTCATGAATCACATTAAGGATCAATTGTGTTATTTTCTCAAGAAAAAAAATCAATTTACAAAATCGTCATAGAATGGACATTATGAGTCAAAAATCTTATGGTAATCGTGAAAAATACTTTTTACACTAAATTTGAGAAAATTCCGAGACAAAATGAAAGTTTTTGGATATTGAAGAATTTTTTTTGTAAATATTCTATGCTCTCTCGCCAACCATAATATTTAAGGACAGATAAATTTAATACATGATAAATTTTTCTTCATAAATTTGGATTTTCCACTTTTGGAAATTTTAATTAGTTCATGACACCCAATCATGACTAATCCTTATTGACAATTTTTATCATTTTTTTTTTAAAAAAATTTTGGACTGATCTGAAAGCTATTTTTTTGTGCTCTGGTTGATAATACACCTAAGTATAACCTTTATGTCTCATAATCCTTCAATAGCTCAAACTATTGATGTCTGTGTTTTATTTATTAATTTTGTTTGCAGGTACTGAACCTTAAGGAACTGCTTTTCAGAGGCAAAATTAATACGCAAACTTTATTGTTTCTTACCACAAAATATTGGAGAGAGAACAATGACATTGAGTTGTTTCTCACAAAAATTAATACCTTAGCAATTCACAGCCAAAATTAGCATGATAGACTCAATTAGCAAAATGCGTAAATGTGTATCACTCAATTGGCAAGAAAATTGAAAAGTCTTTGACCGAATTGACAAAAAGCATAATAGGTTTATGATTTTTTAGACAATTTTCAATAGCTGAAGTCGATTATTAGAAGATTAATTTACAACACACGATCGGATCTACACACATCCTAGGGCAATAATTGCTAGTAATTTTGTGGCGTGTAATACAAACACATCTTGATCCCCACTCTTCAGCAAACATGAACATGGGCTGGTGCTCGAGAAGCCCAAAATCAGCTCTCTCTTAGAGCCTTTTGCTGGAGAGAGGACAATGACATAGAGTTTTTTCTAACCACAAAATTTATGAGCAATAGGATATTCATTGGTCACTGCCCATGAAATTTCACCTTGGCAATTGTCCAAAAAATCCTGAACTTATCGTATTTTTATCAATTTAATCATACGCTTTTCAATTTAGCCAATTGAGTTTTAAACCTTTACATATTTTGTCAATTAAGTCTATCTGACCAATTTTGAATGGAAATTGCTAATGTAAATGATGACCATCCAATGTAGCATGTCAGCATAATTTTTAATAATATGTTAATATTTTTCAATTTTTAACTCTTATTTTCCTTTTTTTTTCTTTGCTTTTGTAATTTTTTCTCTATTGGTAAGGGTCACTGGCGATCTCGCTCGTGGCCTGTAGGGTCGCAAAGGCCCTTGTGCAAATCTTGGCGGGCCATCGTGCTCTCGCTTGCGGCTAGCAAGGCTATGGTGGCACTGGGCAAGGGCTTCATTGCCTTGTCGGCAGTAGGTGAGGCACACAAAATGGCCGAGGTCTACGTCAATAATTTCTAGTTAAAATTAGCCAGATAGACTCAATTGACAAAATATGTAAAAATTTAGGACTTAATTAGTAAGAAAATTGAAAGGTCTAAGATCGAATTGATAGCAGTACAATGCGTTAAAGATTTTTATGGCAATTTTCCTCAATTTTCAGGCTAACCAGAGGACTAAGAGTTCACAGCTCTAATGACTCTTGCTAGCTTGAAGGGGCTTTGGGTTACCTACCACTTACTTGCTGGCTCTCACTTCCAACGGTTACTGCTTTTTGAGGCTCGTTTCGAGCAGAATTTTCTTCTTCAATCCCGTAGAGAAACGGGCAGCAAGCGTCTTATTTTATTTGTATTTTTGAGCTCCTCTTAAAGGGCCACTGATGAGAACTTGTGAACATTTTCGTTGACTTCGTAGTCTTTGAGTATGCTTCGTGGTGCTTTCCTCTTCTTCCTCTTGCTCTAGACTTCAATATGTACATAACTAATTACTTAAGACATCGAATCTCTAGACATGAACACCAATAGCAGACTAGGTCAGTGATTCGTGAGGCTACTATTGTCCCCGCTGACATCTGTAATTTTTTATAGAAAGTACTTAACAATATTTAAACTTCGAAAAACACTTCAGTAAAGCCTATATTGAATTTTAACAACAGGGATTGACTAGTATATTGCTTTTCTTATTTTGCTCTCACAAAATAAGAGAATGAGGATGGCAAAAATTGTATGAAAACTTTTTTTGCTACGGAAACTATTCATTAATAACAAAGTTTCTAAAACATTGCACTCAAATATCTAAATAATATATGTTATTTTTCATACCTAATTTGGCAATATAATTTGGCATACCGAGTAAATGTTCTAGATCCATCCTTGCATGTAAATATCAATGCTCGTGAAAAAATAAATTGTCAAATGGATTCGCCGGATATGAGAGACACTAAGGGTATGTTTGGTGTAGCTGAACGGAAAGGATCAAGGAAATAAGATTGAAAAGAAATGGAATGGGATAGAATGGAATTATGGTTTACATAAGAATGGAATAGAACGAGAATTCTCTCGTTTGACCGTAGATTAAAAAAAATATGTGAGAATGGAACGAACATTTCGACAAATTTAAATTCGGATTTACTAATACAGCTATAAAAATTTATCAAAATGCTTAATAAGCATTTGCCAAACCTAATTCTAAAAAAACGGCAAATTAATTAAAAATGATTAAAAAACACAATTTATTTTATTAAATTATTAAATTGTACTATGTGATGTACTTTTAAAATTAGATTATTGTTAAAGCACATAAAGACATGATCAAATACTACCGACGATTATAAAGCAAGCTCATAATCATTAGCAACCCCAACCACGCCCCTAGAAGAAAGGGAAAGGACCGTGAAATCAGCTTGAAAACTAACGGTCGAGATTAACTGTAGGAAACATGGAAGATCGAACCACCAGTCAACCAAAGTCAAAGGTACGATGGTCAAACTTAGGCAGTTGTATCTTTAGCGTCGAAATCATAATCAACCCATCAGCAAGAACTTAAAAAAAGATGTCTTCTCTCGGTGTGCGAGATTAACCGTAGGAAACATAAAGATGTCTTTATCTTAAGGATGGAAATCTCTGCGGAGTGCAGAGGCAAAGCACTCACTTGGCCACTTTGCGCGTGCGGCCACAGAAGCAGCTGCGAACCCTCGACAAGAAGTTGCTCTTCTTATGCTTGCCCTCCATGGGTGCGGCCACGATCATCGTCTGCTCAATATCCTCCGGTTCCTCCTCGTCAGCTTCCTCGGCCGGTTCCACCTCTTCTTCGCTCTTCAGTTTGTCGAGGACACCCGAGAGAAAACCCGTTATTTCTGTGAACTCAGGGCGGTGGCCTGGGTCCTGCGCCCAGCAGGACTCCAGGAGAGGGATGATCTCCTCGGGAATGGAGTCCACGCTGGGCCTAATGTTCTGAAACCAAAATAGTAATATTTTAGAAATGACGGGCCCTTTTTAAAGAAATTAACTAGCTTGGGCTCGAAGAATTTTCGCCTAAATCAGGGCGGACAGTTCCTCGAGTGCGCATTAAAAGCGTGATACGTACTTGGCATGTGTCAAAGGTCGCGAGTATGGGCTCCCTCCCGTGGAACGGGGTCTTGTTGGTGAGCAACTCCCACAGGATCAGCGAGAAGCTGTAGACATCCACCTTGTGATCGTAGTGCCTCTTTGTTCC
Organism: Eucalyptus virginea; assembly: GCA_014182375.1. Taxonomy (NCBI): domain Eukaryota; kingdom Viridiplantae; phylum Streptophyta; class Magnoliopsida; order Myrtales; family Myrtaceae; genus Eucalyptus; species Eucalyptus virginea. The sequence goes on along the minus strand of CM024521.1, from coordinate 21,540,527 downwards.
CCTCCGGCATGGTTCAATGCTGCACAGCTGGACTCATAGAGACCCCAAAGAATTAAAAAAGAGAAGAAAAAAACATGAAAGACTGAATTAGATGAAATTATTCTAATTAAAAGAGCTGGCATTAATCAACAAATTGGCAATGAAAAAAAAATTGATGTATACCTCGGGGGCCATCCACCTATAGGTGCCTATTTCACTGGTCATTTCAGTGGATACTTCTTCTCTAGCAAGCCCAAAATCTGCCAGTTTGAGATGCTGCTTGTCCCCCGTCAGGAGCAGATTGCCTAGGCAGTATCAGTTTTTTGGCAAGGGCATACGACGTAAGTCCTCAAAATCCACTCGTATCTAACAAATATAATCCTCATCTGAAGTAAAACCCTAACGAAGTGGATATGAATCATGGCATGTATCCCAACCCTAAACGGAGCCGGCGACATCCCAGTTCGGTCTTAGAAAGATTGGCAAGGTCTCACAGAAGTTCGAAACATATGGAATCAAAAGAACACCAGATGGAAACTAGCAGCTAAAAGAATGAAATGATCACGTACTTGGCTTGAGGTCTCGGTGGATGATGTTGTTAGCATGCAGATACTCCATGGCTCTGGTGATGTCGAGCGCAAAGCCGATCGAGAGCTTCAGATCCAGAAGGTGGGGTCGGATGCTCCTCAGATGCTTGCGGAGATCACCATCTCTCATCAGCTCAGTCACAATCGCCATCACTGGTTCCACGGTAGCCCCCACGAACTTGTTTTCATAAACAAATAAATAAACAAATAAAGTTAAATCTCTAGCATTCTTAATATTGTGGTTTAATGAGAAACTCAAAAGAACGTAGATTACATTGAAAATCGAAGTTATCCCAAGTAGAGAAGTGTTGATAGACAAATGATTTGGCAATCGTTACAAACTCGCCTACATTTGCAGTCTTATTTATTTATACATGAAGGCAGAAGCTAGATTTAGATTACATTCATGCATACCTCCAATACCAAAGTTAGCATGATTAATACTATCAGCCCAAGTATTAATCACACGACCTTGACTATACTTTTAACTGTAGGGAAAAAAATATTCCAATTAATTTAAACTAAACCCGAATTTTCACAACATTGCAAGAAAAGAAACCTAATCCTAGGAATTTTTTTACTTATATCACTATACTTTTACATAGCCATTAGCATTACTGTTTCCAGATGTATGGAAGCTAGGTTCACATAATTCTTGTAAGGCAACTGGAGAGCTTGTCAACAAAAAAAGAAATTATTGGGATCTAGTTCAAGCTGTAATTTTTAAGTTAAAAAGACGTTATGTTCTATTCATATAGATATGAAAAATTAATACACTTTCCATTCACAATTATGGGAGATTAAGTTTCCTCATAATGCAATGGTCGAGCATGAACGATTAGCTCTTTTGTAAGCTGCTGAATTTGCCACTTTTGTCCTACATCATATTATATTTTTAGTTTTTCTTAAAAAGCTCGGAATGATTAAAAGGGCATAATGTCTTAATGATGAGAAAGGAGATAAAAGAATACAGTTTATCCTTAGAAAAATAAAGGGTTAGAGAGACGCCGTGCTATCTTAAGTCATGTCAAACACACTAAAAGTAAGAATAATAAACCTCCAAAATGATGAGGAAGGAGATAAAAGAATACAGTTTATCCTTAGAAAAATAAAGGGTTCCCACGCCGTGCTATCTTAAGTCATGTCAAACACACTAAAAGTAAGAATAATATACCTCCAAAATAATGAGAAAGGAGATCAAACAATACAGTTTATCCTTAGAAAAATAAAGGGTTAGAGACACGCCGTGCTATCTTAAGTCGTGTCAAACACCCTAAAGGTAAGAATAATATACCTCCAAAATGTTTTGGTGGGTGGCCCAGGAGAGCAGCATGACCTCCCCTCTGAATCTCTCTTTGTAATCTTGATTAGTCATTGATTCTCTATAAGGTTGCATGATTTTCACTGCGACTGACCTGGAACCGTACCTGAAATGATCCGAAACATTATACTTGTACTAATAATTTTTTTTGCGACATTTTATTATATATATATAATAATTAGGATTAAAAAAATTAACAGATAGCCTAATGAATCTTTTTACATAGTATGTCATGTTGTCTTGTTCGGGGTTCAGGGACCTCACATCAATCAATCATGGCTAATCCAATTCAATTTCTGTTATCCGAGGACGACATATTCACAAGTTCAATTAACGTGCCAATTCTTTTCGATGGAAAAGGCTTTAAAGTCACCGAAAAAGTCCACAAGTTCAATTAAAATCCTCTTTCATGGATCTAAGCAAAACAAGTTCCACAAAAAATGATTACTTTCTAGCTAGATAGGATTGATGAATTCTCAAAAGAGAGATGGGAAAAATCAAGAGTAAGTAAAAATCCAAACGATGACACAAAACGAATTTACGAACCAGTTTAATTCAGAGGAGCAAGAAAAAGTGAGAGCTTAAGGAGCTCTTCTTGAGACGACCCATTTCGCTACCCTGTTGCTCCATAAGAACGATGCTATGGAGGAGCACGAGGACACTAATGCTTTTATTACTTTGGGAGTGAATCGACATGCAAGTCTATTCTGCAGACTAATGCTTTTATTAGGTTGGGAGTGCTTTTAATAGGTTGGAAGTGAATCGACATGTTGCATGTAAGTCCATGAACATGTAAGTTCCATGAACATGTAGGTTCTGGACTTGCATGTTCGGGAACAAGGACATGTAGGTTTCTGCCAAAAAAAAAAAAAAAAAAACATGGACATGGAGGTTCTGGACTTACATGTTCGGGAACAAGGACATGTAGGTTTCTACCAAAAAAAAACATGGACATGGGGGTTCTGGACTTACATGTTCGGGAACAAGGACATGTAGGTTTCTACCAAAAAAAAAAAAACATGGACATGGAGGTTCTGGACTTACATGTTCGGGAACATGAACATGTAGGTTCTGGACTTACATGTTCACGATAAGTTCTGGACTTACATGTTCACGAACATGAACATGTAAGTTCAGGCCTTCATGAAGACAAGTTGGTCCTGTAAGTCCATGAACATGTAAGTGCAGGACACACTTATAAGTTCCGGACTTACATGTTCATGAACTCATAAACTCACATGTTCACGCCCTCGTGAACATGTAAGTCCATGCGTTCATGAAGACATGTTGGCATGTAAGTCCAGAAGTTCTGGACTTTTCTGGACTTACATGTTCATGACTTACATGTTGGGATTAAACCGATTTAATTCAGAGGAGCAAGAAAAAGAGGAACCTGCCTTCATAATAAACAGTGGACGTTCAGGAACATGTAGGTTCTGGACTTACATGTAACTTACATGTTCAGGATGAACATGTAAGTTCAGGCCTTCATGAAGACAAGTTGGTCCTGTAAGTCCATGAACATGTAAGTGCAGGACACACTTATAAGTTCCGGACTTACATGTTCATGAACTCATAAACTCACATGTTCACGCCCTCGTGAACATGTAAGTCCATGCGTTCATGAAGACATGTTGGCATGTAAGTCCAGAAGTTCTGGACTTTTCTGGACTTACATGTTCATGACTTACATGTTGGGATTAAACCGATTTAATTCAGAGGAGCAAGAAAAAGAGGAACTTGCCTTCATAATAAACAGTGGACGTTCATGAACATGTAGGTCTAGACTTACATGTTGGGATTAAACCAATTTAATTCAGAGGAGCAAGAAAAAGATGAACCTACCGTCCTTCATAAACGGTGGAATGACGACCTTTTTCAATCATTTTACCAATCCACACCTGGCTTGGATCGATGCGCAAGCTGTCATCGATCTCAACCAAATCGTCAGGAACTTCACCATCGCAATTGTCACTTCTGAACCCAATTAGAGCTTCGGGAATGTTATCAAGGGAGAGGTTAAAAGGCTCTGCTTGAGGCGACCCATACTGCAACGCTGATAATGGAATCAGTTCACTCCCCAGTTTCTCCATAATTGCGATGCTGTGAAGACTAGAAGGCAAAATGGAGCGCTTGACAAGAACAGTAATGCTTTTATTAGATGGTTCAATTGCGAGTTGATTCTCTTCGCTTTTTCAAGGCCATTGGCCTCTCGCAATGGACTAGACTGCAAAGCGCCAGCTGGCCATGCGTCGCTATCGCTAGGCCATTGCGAGATGGCCACCGCCACAGTCCCACACCCGGAATACACAGAACCTGTGGCCCCCACCACTGGGCCCTTTTTGACTCTGTGGAAAAGAATAAATAGGTTAATTTAAACAAAAAGACCACTTCGTTCAAAAAAAAAAAAAAAAACAAAACAAAAAGACCACGTAAAAAAGGGGTCAGGGGCCATGGCCATGACCGCTGAGATTACAGCCGCTAAAGTTTGACTATCGTGCCTTGACTTTGTTTGGATTATATTTCATACGGTTAATCTCGACCGTTAGTTATCAAGCTGATTTACCTGGTCGGTAAAATTTGATTATGTCTTTATGTGCTTTAACAATAATCCATTTTTAAAACTATATCACATAGTACAATTTAATAATTTAGTTAAATAAATTGTGTTTTATAATCATTTTTAATTAATTTGCCATGCTTTAGAATTATGTTTGGCAAATTCTTATTCAGTATTTTGATAAATTTTTACAGCTATATTAGTAAATCCAAACTTAAATTTGTCAAAACGTCCGTTCCATTCTCATATATTTTTTTAATCTACATTCGAACGAGAGAATTCTCATTTTATTCCATCTTATTTAAACCATCATTCAATTTCATCCCATTCCATTTCTTCTCAATCTTATTTCCTTGATCCTTTTCGTTCAGCTACACCACACATACTCTTAATGTCTCACATCCGGCGGATCCATTTGGCAATTTCTTTTTACAAAAGCATTGATATTCACATGCAAGAATGGGTCTAGAACATTTACCCGACGCGACAATTATATCACCACATTAGATATGAAAAATACCTTACATTATTTAGATATATGAGTGCAATGATTTAAAACTTAGTTAATAATGAATAGTTTCTGTAGCATAATAATTTCCATACAAATTCTGCCATCCTTATTCTCTCATTTTCTGAGAGCAAAATAAAAAGCTTGTGCTATTCGATCTTTGTTGTTAAAATTGAATATAGGCATTACTGAAGTATTTTTCAAAGTTTAAATATTGTTAAATACTTTCTAGAAAAAAATTAGAGATGTGGAGGGGACAATAGTAGCCCCAAGAATCACTGCCCTAGTCTGTTGTTGGTTTTCGTATCTAAAGATTTAATATCTTAAGTAATTAGTTATGTACATATTTGTATTGTATCAGAGAACACGATGGCAGGGTGAAAAAAATTAATTAACCATTGCGGGTGGAATAATAATAAGAAGATGTGACCGTCGGTCTTAAGTAATTAATTCTGCACATATCATTGCTTCTTACGGAAGGTTGCGCTTGGGACTAGGAGCCGTGTGGCGGTTCGCTGACTCAGAGCAACACTAGGCCACGTTCTTTTCAAAGAGGTCTAAGAAATTAGAAGGGCAAAATCATTGGTAAGACGTGTAAGGAGCTGAAATTAGAGCCATCAATAAAGCTAGCAAAGACATCTGTGGTTCGCTTTCCGTGGGTCTCCAATACAAGAAAATAAAGGACGAGCTTGGTGAGAGAGGTGACTCTTTGCCAGTCGGACAGTTTCTAGGCAAACAAATGGCTTTCGTTAGCTAGCCGAATCATCCAAACCCTTATGGCCATGGTTATAGAGTTTCGCTCAACTCAATTTCGAAGAAAGTTTTAAAATAAAATAAAATAAAATAAGGTTTCTCATGACATGAAAAAAGGAATTGTCTTTTTCATTGGCATTTAACTACTTACTTCGACAGTTGTGATTCCGCTTTCATGTCTTGGATTGAGCTTTCACTCCGGCCTTTCCCACCTAATGCTTCTTTACACGCTCATCAAAGGCAAGGGGAATTCGAATTTTTTTTCGGTGAGCACTTCTACGTGGATGCCCACTGAGGTATACTTTAGATTGTTTCCAATACTAATTTATTGATTATTGCCAGCTGTTTTGATTTGACCTGTATCATCTGATTCGGTCTTGTATTTTCCTCTTTTCATTCTCTCTCTCTGGGGGTCCGTATGGAGTTCAGCTGTACAGCATTGAACCCTTGCCTAAGGGGAAAAGAGAGGCACTACGATCACAAGGCTGAATCTTCGGCGCGGATCATGGATCAATCAGGCATGCGTAGTTCGAACTTGTTATTGAGACTTTCCAAAGAAACGCATCATACATAGCATGTTTGTGGAAGCATCCTCGAACCTTTAGGTCCACGCCTGCCACTACTTACCCCACAAAACCTACTCTAATACTAGCGTATTTATACATGTAATCTTAAATTTTTTTTTCTTGTGGAAAGCGAATGCATATTTATACGCACTAGTGCTGACGAGAACAGCGGGGCTTAAAGCGGAGACAAAGCCGTGGCGGAGGCAAAAGAAAGAGCAAGGGACTCGAGAGAAAGGGACGGAGGGCCGGGACGGGGGAAGCGGAAGCTGAGCAAGGAGCAGGTGGAGCTCCTCGAGCAAAACTTTGAGAACAAGCACAAGCTCGAGTCAGAGAAGAAGGACAGGCCAGCGGTAAGTCGCCGTATGGTTCCAGAGCAGGAGGCCCCGGTGGACGAGCAAGAAGCTGGAGGTGGAATACGCCAAGCTGAAGCCCGCCCGAGAGCATAGTGGAAGAGAAATGCCGTCTTGAGTGTGAGGCCTCATCTCGCTCTCTCTATTTTCTTCAATTACCCAATATTTTGTTTTTTTTTTCTTAATTTAAATTATGCGGCGCACATACATAATTTAGAAGGAAAAAAAAAAACTGAAATGTTCATATATATAAATCCGAATGTATATTTTTGCATAATTTTTTCAATATTGATAATATTCTAGAATTTGAGAACAAAATAGTAAGATATTATCATACCCATTTCTTTTCCCTTTTCTTATATCGCATGCATTCAATTTTTATCTGACTTGGAAACAAGAAAAACAGATAATTCATAAATTAATAAATTCTTTAATAATAAAGGACGAATACATTTTTTTCTTTTTCTTTTTTTTTGGTTTTTCCTTCATCTTCTTGTTTTCGTTTTTCCTTTTGATTTGGTTGCTCTCCAGCACCAAACCAAAAGGATCCTCATCTCTGGAGTGGAAACACCAGACGAGCCAACTGAAGTGGAAGTTCAAACAATTATCAGTATATATCCAAGTGTAGAAAAGAATTTTGGACAACGAATAAAAGGAAAAATTACCAAAATCAACTTACGAAATCGCCATAGAATGGACTCTATTATGTGTGCTTTGGAATAAATCATCTGGACGGCAATCACGAAAAATGCTTTCCACACTAAACTTGGGAAAATCCCGAGAGGAAGTGAAAGTTTTTGGGATAATGAAGGAAATATTTTTTCGTGAATAATCTAAGGTCTCTCGCCAACCATCATATTAAAGGGCGGATAAAGTTAATATTCAATAAATTCATCTTCATAGGAGATGGATTTTTCCTCTTTTGGAAATTATAATTAGTTCATACTAACCCCCCCTCCCCCCAAATCATGCTTCATCCTTATCGACAATTTCTTATTTTTCTAAATGACACTACACGTAAGCATGATCTTTATGCCTCATAAATCCTCCGGTAGCACAAAGGTATTGATGTTTGTGTTTTATTTTACTAATTTTGTTTGCAGGTGACTGGAGCTGAAGGAGCAGCTTTGAGAGGCAAAGTTAAGAGTCAAAGATGGAGATGAAAAGGCTGATCATGGGCTCTCCAGCACAAGCCCATGTTCGCGTCTGCTGAAGAATGTGATGATCTAGATGTGTTGTGTTATAGCCTTTTGATAACACTCCTAAGAACAATTAATTATATTCTTTTATTACCCGAAAAAAATTAAAAAAAAAATTAAAAACTGTTTGGTAAATTTTTTGTTCCTTGATAACACTCCTAAGAACAATTGATTATGTTCTTTTATTCTTCGAAAAAAATAAAAAATAAAAAATAAATCTGTTTGGTAAATTTTCTGTTCCTGGGAACAAAATCCATTTTTTGTTCCTTGTTCCTGAGAATAAATTTGAAATAGAATCAAAAAGTAAAAAGAAAATAGCTTTTGTCCCCGAGAACAATTTCAAAAATCAAGCCCAACTTTTTTCTCTTTTCTTTTCTTCTTTTCTCCTTTTGTCTTCTTCTTCTTCCTCCTAACTGGTCACCAGTCACTACCAGCAGCCGCCACCGTCGCCGCCGCCATCGATGGCCTGCGACTGGCTAAGCGAGATCTAACGAGCTCACTGGAGTCTCACCAAGCCAAGGCGAGGTTTAGTGAGCTCGCAAGAGGCTCACCTAGCCATGGGGAGCCTTGGCCTCGTCTAGGCAGAGCAAGGTTGACCTCGCCCGGGCCGGGCGAGGCTCGCCCAGCCATCGGCAAGGCTGAGCCTTACCCAAATCCAGCAAGGTCGAGGATCGCCATGGCCAAGCAAGCCTCCAGTGACTGGACCTCACCCACCCATTGTCAGCCACGGACCGGCCACAAAGAAGAATGAAGAAGAAGAGAAAAGGAAAAAGAAAAAAATATAACATAAGTATTAAAAAATTAAAAGAATTTTTAAAAAAATTAAAAATTCTACCAAACAAATTTCTATCTCGGGAGCAAAAAAATTAGATAGTTACAAAGCGTCTGCAAAAACTCAAAATTTTTTCTTAGGAACAGAATAAAAAAAAATCATTTATAAGCAAAAGTTGTTCATAAGAACAGAATGATTATCAAACATACTCTTACATAACACAAAATTATTAGCAATTATTGCCCTAGGATGTGTGTAGGCCCTAACAATCTATTGTAAATTTATCTTCTAATAATTGACTTCAACTAGGGGTGTGCATGGTCCGGCGGGCAGTTCCCAACCTAGAACCGAGAACCGTCCGCTAAGAACCGGTTCCGAAAATTGGAACCGGGAACCGCCCGCTAGTTGCATGGATCCACCCGGGAACCAGACCGCTAGTCCGGTCCAATTCCCGGGTGGATCCATAGAACCAGTCCAACCTCCACGCCTTCCCCTTTTCACCTTCAACCGGTTGCGACCCTCGCTACGCTTCCATCTCAGCCACCACCACCATCTTGGCCACTGCCTCTGTCGTCTCCCACTCCTCCCTCGAGACCGACAATGAGGAGGACAACGGGGATGATGAGCCGTTCTTAGACCTAGAGTTCACCCATCCCCAAAGATGAGGATGATGGGAAGAAGCCTAAGGAGGGGGAGGAGGAAGAGGGAAGGTAGAAGCGGGACGAGCCCAACAACGAAGAGGAATATAGTGACAAGTAAATGCAGAGGTGGCGCGAGAGAGTTCAAGTTCGAGGGAGGAAAAGAGTATTAAATCATTTTTTCGCCGAGTTCAAACTAGGACTTAAAAGGAGATGAGTAGATCCGAAGATGAATTGGAAATGAAGAGGGAGCTCGAGGAGATTTTGAACTGAGAGAGACGAGATGGAGTAGGAGAGTAGTAAATTGAAACAAGATGGCAATTAGAGCCCTAAATTTTAGATTTGCTAATTTCATTTTTTTTAATATTAAAAATTAATATATTATTATAATATAACCGGTCCGGTCCGGGTGGGCGGGTGGGCGGATTCGACTATGGAACCAAGAACCGGACGGTACCCACCGGTTACCATAAATTGAAATCGGGAACCGGACCGATTCCCTTAAGAACCATCAGTTCCGGGTGGTTCCGTCCGGTTCCGGCGGTCAGGCGGGTCCCGGTTCTTTTGCACACCCCTAACTTCAACTATTGCGAAAAATACACGATCAAACAAAATAATAATTCAAAGGCATAATGAGACACAGAGTCCATGAACTTTAGCCCAATATTTAATATGGTTCATGAACTTTTGATTTGTTCAATATGATCCCTAAACTTTTTATTTGTGTAATATGATTCCTAAATTTTTTATATATGTTCAATTTAGTCCATGAACTATATAAAAATATTCAATATTATTCTTTCATTAAATAAAGTTTGGAGATAATATTGAACGTTTTCTACATAGTTCAGGGACTCGGAGACAATATTAAACATTTTCATGTAGTTAAAGGACTAAGTTGAACAAATATCAAAAGTTTAGGAACAATATTAAACCAATTAAAAGATTAGGGTCTACATTGTACATTGGGCTAAGTTCAAAGACTACATTGAATAAATTAAAAGTATAGGGACTACATTAGATATTAAGCCAAAGTTTAGGGATTATTCGTGTCATTTTCCCTAGTTAAAACAAAAAATAAATTTGATGTCGAGTTGATGAAGTTGGGTCGGCCAATTCTTTGCTGGTTGGCAAGTCCACGCACCGTCATGAGGTGCACGGGCTCGTCGATCATGGAAATTTGGTTGATGGATGAGTGCGGGGCCTTATTTAAGACTTTCTGTTTTTTGGATGAAATCTTAGTTAATACTTAAGCTGGCCATTTGGGGACATTACTTAAGATAAGATCCAGCCTTTTACTTGGGTGGAAAAAATGGCATCACTTCATATCCTTATTCCAAATTATCCATATAATTAATTGAGCTTTAATGATTTCCTAATTATGCATGATGCAAAACGAGATGCCTTAACTTTGCATTCTCTCGCTTCCCTCCCAATCCCATTTACGACCTTTCCAAATTCGACCCTTACTTCAAACCTATTCGTCTTAATATGGCAAAACAGATCCTTAAGTTTAAGCCCATTCTATAGAGTAATGACAATAACAATGACATCGCACGTCCGATTATTTTCGGGAAAGTTTTTGTAGAGCTTACACGGAGTAACAAATCCCAATTATAACTATAATTAAAATGATATTAACACTCCTGTGCTTTCGAAGTCATGTTAACAAATCCCAATTAAAGCCCTAGTTCCCTCAATTCAATCTCTATACTATATAAGTCGCTCTCATTTCCAAAACAGCCACCATTTTTACCTTTTTTTCTCTCCAAAGCAAGGTAACTATGGAGCAACTCCCCAGTGAACTGGTTCCCTTATCAATGCTGCAACATGGGTCGTCTCAACAGGAGCTTTTTAACCTCTCCCTTGATAACATCCGCCGAGCTCTCTTCGGATTCAAGAACGATGACGCCGGCGATGGTAGTGACGCCGGCGACAGCCACGGCAACGGCAATGATGAAGTTGGTGACGATGTGGTTGAGATCGATGAGAGCTTGCTCATCGATTCGAGCGAGGTTTGGGTTGGTAGAATGATTGGAGAAGGTCGTCACTCCTTTGTCTATGAAGGACTGTAGGTTCCTCTTCCTCTTGCTCCCTCTAAAATTAAAATTTGTTTATAAAAATTCCATTTTTTGGCATCGTTTGGATAAATTTTGTTTTGCTTGCTCTTGATTTTTCGCACTCTCTTTTGAGAATGCATCAACCCTATCTGGCTATAAAGAAAAGGGAAACCATCTTGCTTGAAACTTGTTTTTTTTAGACCCGTGACAGGCATTCTAGTGTTAAATCTTTGTTTTTTTTCCTGTCGGGCTTTGTCTATGAAGGACTGCAGGCTCCTCTTCCTCTTGCTCCCTCTAAAATTAAAATTTGTTTATAAAAATTTCATTTTTTGGCATCGTTTGGATAAATTCTGTTTTGCTTGCTCTTGATTTTTTGCACTCTCTTTTGAGAATTCATCAACCCTATCTGGCTAAAAAAAAAAAGGAAACCATCTTGCTTGAAACTTGTTTTTTTTAGACCTGTGACAGGCATTCTAGTGTTAAATCTTTGTTTTATTTTTTTCTGTCGGGTATGCGCGATTAGTTGATTGGATCGACGCGGGAAAACCACACATGGATGAGCAGTTATAGTTAAAATACGGACCATGTCCACCTGAATCAGGATAACCAAAGTGACGGATCAAGTAACGGGCTTTTATATACGGAAAAATCTAACTACATTAACGGTCTATTGATCAGTCACTCGTGAATCTCATGCACATCTGCCAAGTAACACGTGGTTATTATAACCGTCATAGATATTGCCTAAAAAGACATTCCGTAACGGTTGATCCAAGTGTTCGGATAACGAGAATTAGATTGGATTGGCCAATGATTGGTGTGAGATATTTTAACCCAAAACAAGACAGCACAACATATGATGTAAAAAGATTCATTGAGCCATCTGTTAATTTTTTTATCATAATTTTTTTACGGATAAATTTTTAATAAAATGTCTATATTAAATAATTAATAAAAGTCTAATGTTTCGAATACCACATTTCAGGTACGATTCCAAGTCGGTCGCAGTGAAAATCATTCGGCCGTATGGAGAATCCATGACTTATCAGGATTACAAGGAGAGATTCAAAAGGGAGGTCATGCTTCTCTCCAGGGCCACCCACCAAAACATTGTGAAGGTATATTCTTAATTTTATGGCGTTTGACGTTATTTTAGATAGCACAGTGTGTCTGAAACTTTTTTTTTCTTATGATAAATTGTAATTTTAAAAAAAAAAAAAAAAAAATTTAGTGTGCTTGACAATAATTTAGATAGCACATTGTGTCTGAAACCTTTTTTTTAAAGGAAAATTTATATTTTTCCCCACCCTTCTCATCATAAAGAAATTATGCCTCTTTAATCATTCCGGGATTTGTTTTAGGAAAACTATATCGCTAAAATGGTGTTTGAGCAAAAGTCATGACGAACTCGGTGACTTATTATATGGAAACTTAAGCTACCATAAAACATAACTTGTCTTTTATATTTGTATGAAATAGAATGTCTTTTTAACCTGAAAGTTATACCTCAAATTATATCCCGATAATTTTTTTTTTTTTTTTTTACTGTCTCTCCATGTTGGCTTACTAGAATGATGTGAACCTAGCTTGCACACATCTGGAAACAGCAATGCTAATGGTTATGTAAAAGCATGGTGAAATAAGTAAAAGTTCCTAGGATTAGGTTTTTTTTTTCTTGTAATGCTGTAGTAAATTGGGTTTAGTTACCCACCCGTAGGTAGCCGTGATGGTTGGGTTTTACTACCTCATCGCAAAGCGAACAAGTTCGAATATTCGGATGTTCGCGACTTAAGTGGGGGTCCCAAGGATGGTTTACTGGGCCAGCCCCCAAGGGTTTACGTCTAAATAGGGGCTTACGGCGAGACCCCACCGGTACTACCGAGCACCAGAGGGTCATGTGATCCCCGAAGGATGATCTCCGGCGATCTCTCGGTCATTAAAAAAAAAAAAAAAAAAAAATTGGGTTTAGTTTAATTTCATGGAAAATTTCATGTTGATTTTTCGAAGAATATTCAACACTATAGATACACAATGCCTATCGTCATTGGCCATAGTTAGATAGAAAATGATATGCATTTTATCATCATTCTTCGAATGGCAAGCCGTAGACTCGAAACTTATGCACCTAAATATCTTCGGTACAACCAATCCTTAATTGATGGTTAAGGTTGTGGGATTAATACCTTGGCTGATATTAATAGTCATGCTAACTTTGATATGAAATGTTTGCATAAATGTAGTCTAAATCTAGCTGCTATCGAAGCTCCATCTATAAATGGATAAGACTTTGGTCTTAGTGTTAGTGTAGGCGAGTTTGTAATGATGGCCAAATCAGTTGTCTGTCATGAATTCTCTGCTCTGTATAACTTCGAATTTCAATGTAATCTCCATTCTTGTGAGTTTCTAATTAAATCATAATGTTAAGACTGGTAGTGATGGAACTTCTTTTTCTTTGATTTGTCTTTGTTTATTGAAAAACAAGTTCGTGGGAGCTAGCGTGCAACCATTGATGATGATTGTGACTGAGCTGATGAGAGATGGCAATCTCCACAAGCATCTGAGCAGCATTCGACCCCAGGTTCTGGATCTGAAGCTCTCGATTGGCTTCGCGCTGGACATCGCCGGAGCCATGGAGTACCTGCACGCCAACAACATCATCCACCGTGACCTCAAGCCGAGTACGTTTCATTCCTTTCCTGCTACTTAATATCTGTTGTTCTTTCTGAGTTCACGTTTCGAAACTTCCCGCGAGACCATCGCAATTCTCTCGAGGACCGAACCGGGATGTGGCCAACACGGCTTAGGGTTTTCAATACACGTGGCGATTTATATCTACTGTCGTTAGGGTTTTGCCTCGAACGGATTATATTCGGTAGATATAGATGGATTCTAAGGATTTATATCGTATGCCCTTGCTAAAAAGTGATGCTGCCTAGGCAATCTGCTCCTGACGGAGGACAAGAAGCATCTCAAACTGGCAGATTTTGGGCTGGCAAGAGAAGAAGTAACCGCTGAAATGACCGGTGAAATGGGCACCTACAGGTGGATGGCCCCTGAGGTACACTTCAATTCATTTCCAGAACCAACTTATTGATTCATGCCAGCTCTTTTGGTTAGAACAATGTCATCTGATTCAGTCTTCTTTTCTTTCTGTTCTCCTTTTGTCTTCTGGGTCTGTATGGAGTCCAGCTGTACAGCATCGAACCGTGCCCGAGGGGAACGAGGAGGCACTACGATCACAAGGCGGATGTCTTCAGCTTCTCCCTGATCCTGTGGGAGCTGCTCACCAACGAGACCCCGTTCCACGGGAGGACCACCATACTTGCGGCCTATGACACATGCCGGGTATGTAATCCTGCTTTTTAATGGGCGCTTGAGGAACCGCCCGCCCCCAAATCAGGCGGAAATTCTTCGAGCCTGCGATGGTAAATTTCCTTAAACGCGAGCCTGTCGCTAATAAAATTGTCGACGACTTTGGTTTCAGAACATCAGGCCCAGTTTGGAGTCCATTCCCCAGGAAATCGTCCCTCTCCTGGAGTCCTGCTGGGCGCAGGACCCGAGGCTCCGCCCGGAGTTCACAGAAGTGACGGGGTTCCTCTTGGGTGTCCTTGACAAACTGGCCTCCAAGGCTGAGGCAGAGGCAGAGGCAGAGGCGGAGGCAAAGGCAGAGGCGGAACTGGCCAAGGAAGCTGCCGAGGATAAGGGGCCGGAGGACAACGAGCAGGTGATGATCGTGGCCAAGCCCAAGGAGGGCCACAAGCGTAAGAAGAGCAGCTTCTTGCCGAGCGTTCGCGGCTGCTTCTACTATGCCTGCACTTGTAAAGCGGCCAAGTGAGTGCTTCGCCTCCGCACTGCGCAGGGATTTATGTAGAAAAAATCTCTGAAACGCGGAGAGAGAGAGAGAGAGACATCTTTTATAAGTTCTTGCTAATGGGTTGAATCAGCCTCATGATTTCGATCCTAAAGATACAATTGCTGATCTTCTATATTTCCGACAGTTATCTCGACCGTATTCATGTTAATACAACGGTCCTTTGCCCTTTCTTCTTAAGGGTGTGCTTGCTAATGATTTTGCGCTTTGCTTTTATAATCGTCGGTAGTATTTGATTATCTCTTTATTGTGCTTTAACGCTAGTCTTTTTTTAAAAGTAATTAAATGGTATATTTTGATAATTCGGTTAAATAAATTGTGTTTTCTAATCTTTTTAATTAACTTGCCGTGCTTTTAGAACTATGTTTGGCAAATTCTTATTCGGTGTTTTGATAAAATCTTACGGTTGTTTTAGTGAATCCGAAACTAAATTTGTCGAAATGTCCATTCCATTCTCAAATATTTTTTTCTAATCCTACAACCAATGAGAGAATCCCCATTCCATTCCATTCTATTCCGTTCTTACTTAAAACCATCATTCTCTGTCATTTCGTTCCATTTCTTTTCAATTTTATTATCTCAATCCTTTCCGTTCTGCTACACCGAGCATACCCTTAATGTTTCTCATATCCGGCGGATCCATTTGAAAATTTCCTTTTACACAAGCGTTGACATTCACATGTAAGGATGGATGTAGAACGTTTGCTCGGTGCGACGAATTATATCACCAATTAGATACGGAAAATAAGGTATATTATTTAGATATCTGAGTACAATATCTTAGAAAATCAGTTTACAATGAAATGTTTTTGTGGCACAAAAAACTAGTTTTCATACAATTTTTAATATCCTTATTCTGTTATTTTGTGAGAGCAAAATAAGAAGGAATACCAAGTTTTGACTAATCAATCCTTGTTGTTAAAATTCAGTGTAGGCTTCACTGAAGAATATTTCAAAGTTCAAATATTATTAAATACTCTCTAGAAAAATTTTGAGATGTCGGCATGGGTAATAGTAGCCCGGCGAATCACTGCCCTAGTCTGCTCTCGGTTGTTGTGTGTTAGAGATTCAAGGAGTGTTTGGTAACACTCCCCGAAACACATGTTTTTGTTCTTTTGTTTTCGAAGAATAGATTTAAAACAAAAACAAAAGACAAAAACAAAATTGTTTCTTGTTCTCGAAAACAATTCAAGAAACAAGAAGCGAGTTTTTCCTTTCTTTTTTTTCTTCCTCTTCTTTTCTTTCTTTCTCTTCCTCTTTTCTTCCCCCAGCCGATCACCCGCCTCGGCACGGCCAACCAGACGAGGTCTAGCGACCTCGTTGGAGCCTCGCCAGCCCCCGACAAGGTCGCCCCGAGCTTGCTGGCCACTGGTGAGGCTCAAGAGAGCCTCACCGTGGCTAGGCGAAGGCCCCCCGAGCCTCATCGTGGCAGGGCGAGGCCGCCTTGCGCAGCCAAGGTGAGGCTTCCCCAAGGCTAGCGACCTCATCAACCCTCGTCTAGCCGATCGCCGACTGACCATGGCCAAGGTCGGCGGTAGACTAAGAGGGAGGAGAAGAAAAAGAAAAAGAAAAGAAAAAATGCAATAAAATTATTAATAAATCAAAAGAAATTCTAAATTACAAAAATATTTGGGGTTGTACTGCATGTATTTCTGTTCTCGGAATAGAACTTTTATATAATTACCAAATACCTTAAAATACTTAAAATTGTTCTCGAAAATAAAAATAGAAAAAAATGTTTCTAAAAAAAATTCCTAGAAATAAAAATATTACCAAACGCGTCATGTATCTTAAGTAATTAATTATGTACATATCATTGTTGTCTTAAATATCAGAAAACACGATGGCAAGGGGGAAAATATAATTAACCATAGTGGATGAAATTATAATAATGGTTAATTATAATTCTTAGTTTTCTAAATTTCAGTGTTGGTGCGATTTGACCGTCGGTCTTTATTTATGTGCGATCAAGTTTTATATTTCTTTCCTTTCGCAAGATCATGTCCTTGCATAGGTCGCCGTCCCTAGCACTATGGAATTGAAGATCCAACACAGAACCAACATGTAACGTCGATGTGACCTTAAGTCAGCGCTGTATCAATGAATGGCGAGCAAAAATAACTAAAGAAGAGAAAAACAGTAGAGGGAGGGAGGGAGGGAGGGACCGCGTATATCTAACAACAACTAGTAAGGGTCCCACGATCCTCATCCGAGTAAGGCAATGATACTAAGGATCTGTTTTGTAACGCTTCTATTTCGGAGAATAATTTATTTTCAGAAATAGTTTTTTTTTCTATTTTTATTCCCGGAAACAATTTCTCAATAAAAAAAAAAACATGTTTTGTAACTACATAAAATTTATATTCTTATAATGAAATAAGAATAGAAATGTCTTTGGTATGATTCACAATGTATAATTTCTTTTAAATTTTTTCTTATTATTCTTTATCGCCGCCATTGCAGATCGTCACCGCCTGCCACCGACCGCTGTCATCATCGACCATCGCCGCCAGCCATTGATGACCGTTGAAGACGGACCGCCGCTTGCCACCACCAACCGCCGCTGCCAACACTGCCGGCGGTGGCGACAGCGGCCGTCAAGCGGTGGCCTCAATGGTCATCGGCGGTGGGCCATGGCGTGTAGCAACAACGGTGACGGCGGCCAACCGACAGTGGCTAGCCGACGATCAGTCAGTGGGCAAGCAGCGGGAGGCGGTCAACGGGCGATGGCGAGAGGTAGGTGATGGTGGTCAGTGACAGTGGTTAACTGGCTGACGAAAGTGGCTGGCCAACGGCGATGGCTAAACAGCAAGGGCAACAACGAAGGGAAGTGGTAGCAAGGAAGAAGAAAAGAAAAAATAACTCATTTCTAGAAATTATTCTCGAGAACAATAAACTACTTTTTTTACTTCTTATTTATGTTCCAAATCTATTCCCCGGCCACTTTTCTATTCCGAGGAATAAAAAAATCATTGACATTATTAAATGGATTTTTTTTTTTTTTATTCCGATAAATAAAAGAATAGAAATTGTGAGGAATAGAAATATTACCAAACAGGGCCTAAGTATTCTCGTAAAACGATAATTGTGAGGTTGAACTATCGTTATTAGGATGTCGATCTAATCCTCACCTCGACCATGTTTGGGGAGGGTTGCCCGAATTTCCTTCGGCCTCTCTCCGTTTTCTCCTGGGTCTCTTGCATGTAGTAGTCTTTTTGTCCTTGTCTGTCGTTTGGTTACGTAATTCAGCACCCCATACCCATTGTGTGCCACATCACCAATGTCGCATTAATCAATTTAATAATGTTAGTAATGGAGCCGACGAGGGCAAACCACTGCACATACCGAAAGGAAACGTAGGCGTTGATTGCCTAAAATAAAAGTCGAGCATCACATAGAATAAAATAGTATAATTCAGAGGACAAAAACTATACATATACATATGTATATATAACTATTAAAATGGTATTACTTGTTACTTTTCTTAAGTAAAGTAAAGATGAAAGGGAGGAGAGGCATGACTCACACGAACGCATAGTTTATGCAATAAATATCCTACACGGCATTAATGTAACCGGTCAATCAACAGTGAGAAGTATACATTGCATAAACTAAGTAGGATGAGATTCATTTCACGCGTTTTGGTATAAAGATGATTGATTGCTAAATATCACATCATTGCAATCAGAAAACTGTCCATTTCATAAAATGCCTTCTGGTAAGTTACACAAATGCGTGTATAGTTATTTTAATTTTCATAGGACAAATGTCACCAAAAATCTTAAGCTACGCATCAATTCAAAACTAATTTTTGCAAAACCATCACATACCCATATTACATTTATCCTTAAATTGTGGGAAACTTGAGATTTTTCGATAATAAATGTGATACAAGTATTGACACGAAAATTAGTTTAGAGAAAACGTGACATTGATATAAATACAATCGGGTTGGATTTATTATCATTTCGAAATTAGTTTAGAACAGGCGTGACACGGGAGTACGGGATGTTTTAGATGGCAATGGCAATAACCCATTTTCATGTCATTGTCAAAGCTCTACCTAATCCCTTTTTTTTTTGTCCTTTCTCTATTTGATCCCTCCCGGATAATTTCCCTCGGCCGGTCCCACGCGCGACAAGGGTCCTTGACTTTGACCGAGGGCGATCCTAGCTGACGTGGCGGGCACGCGTGCCGCGTGGGGAACACGACGAGAAGGGAAAGAAAGGGGGACCGACCAGGGACGCGAATTTTCCTCCCACCGGCGGGTGATAATAACACGACCGATTATTTATAAATTAACCGAGCAGATAATACAAAATTAAAAAAAGAAAAAGAAAAAAGGGGGACAAAATGTGAATTTCGCCCCCGGGGGGGGTGGCGGGGGCGGAATCTTAAAGATTATCCAGTCGGCGGGGCCCGCCTGATGAGTCGGAGCGTTCGGGTGGGAGTGGGCCCCTGCCGCGACCCTATGAGACGTGGACAGCTGGATCCCATTCCCTCCGCACGTGTCGTCCCGAAAACCCTAAGCCAGTCACCGCCCTATCGGGGTCGGCCACCACACCATATCTCGCCTCGCCCAAACACCCATCGCACGCTCTCTCTCTCTCTTTCTTTCTCTCTCCTCCGCTCGCTCCGACACGCTTCTCCGTGTAGGCGCGCTGCAACTGCAGACCGGACGCCGCCACTCTCTCTCTCTCTCTCTCTCTCTCGCTCGCCGCCGCGGCGCCGCCGGCGATTCGCGTCTCGTCCTGGTCCCTCGGCCCGGCTGGTCCGCGGGCGGCGATTGGTCGGAGAGTCCGCCCCAGCCCTAATTGTCGAGCGCTTCGGATCCGACTCGAAGAGGAGGAGGAAGAAGAAGAAGAAGTAGAGAAGGAGGAAGTTTCCAGTAGCTTCCGTGGAATTCCAGCTGGATTTCCTCCCCCGTCTCTCTCTTTCTCTCTCTCCCCAGGTCTGTCTCTCTCTCTCTCTATCTCTCTCTCTCTCTCTCTCTCTGCCTGTATGCGTGCGCGCGTGCATGTGTGGATGAGTTTCTCTTCCGGAGCTAATTGTGCGGGGCGTGACAGCGGCGATGCTCGACCGCGAGAGAATTCGTCGTCGCGGTTCTTCGCCGGTCGAGCGTTCGGTAGGAATTCGTGTGGTGCGAGGGAGACTTGAGCTTCCGTTTTGGGACTTTTTTTTTACGTGGAAGTGTTCTGATGCTTCGGTATTTTGCCGGTGCCGCGTCGGCTTTTGCTTTTTTTCGCATTGCGATGCCCGTTTGGGGAAGTTAGCTGGAGATTCGTCAGTTGTACGGCCAGCAACTGCCTAGAGAAGATTGTGTCGGGGCTACCATCCACCGAATTTTTTGGAACAGTACAGGGAGCTTTGGCATGGATGTTGCAACTGTTGAGAAAGTTGCGCGCTTTGTGGTGATTCTCTCGAGAGAGAATTAGATTGGCGCTGGAAAAGAATTAGAGGGGGCGGACCGCTGCCTCTTTTCGCAGCCTTGCTCTTGTAGTTGTCAAATCGAAATAAGGAGGGCAAACGTAAAGCCTTGAATTTACGAGTCT
Source organism: Eucalyptus virginea (assembly GCA_014182375.1). Lineage (NCBI taxonomy): Eukaryota > Viridiplantae > Streptophyta > Magnoliopsida > Myrtales > Myrtaceae > Eucalyptus > Eucalyptus virginea. Next base: position 21,519,811 of record CM024521.1, on the reverse strand, counting down.
GTATGAAATATACTGTGGATTAAGAATTTTTAAAGTCAGATTTCTACGGACAAATTGTTTGTGTGCAAAGCTTAGTTTATGGTGTTTAAGTTACAACTTTGAAAATGATGGAACAAAATAGAAGCATAGCCTCTTCTGTACTTTGAAAATGACTTCACTCCTGATTTTGTCTAGGGGATGGAATTATTTTATCTTGTACAATTGCCCATTATAATTTGTGGAATAAGCTGCTGTAGCATCATTTGCCTGTCCTGTCTGTTGATTGTTGTGGATCTTAAAGGTAGAAGTGCCCATTAATGTATTGCAGACTGGCCGTTTAGCTGATTGGTCTTGTAACTCTGATGCTGTTTGATCATATTGTTTGGTATGCAGTAGTACTGTTGTTCTTTGGACCCTCAAGTTGATGCGCAATTATCTGGAGTTGTCCATATAATGCACAATTATCTGGAGTTGTCAAATAATATATTTGGTCTTTAACATGTTAATGCAATCATGGAGAGGCGCACATGCTCACACGCAGACAAATACCCATATTTATTCTTTTTTTTTTTTTTTTTTTTTTTTTGGGGGGGTGGCGGGGTTGTGCGGTTGGGTGTGGGCGTGTGGAGAGATGCAGTCAGTTGGTCTCTTCTTTTGGGCATGCATAATTGATGGTCTGTCCTGGATCTTTTGTTTGTTGAAATGCATGCATTAGGAAAGGAGCTGTTGATGTGGTGGAGGGATTTTCTGTTTGTTATTGACTAAAAAGAGCTGCAGATATTCCATGGCAGAGTTATTTGTGTGTGATTAATTCTACTCAATAATGCCTGCAGGTGTCTCATAGATATTACAAACTTTCAGTGTAATTAGCTAGGGACAATTGACCTTGGAAAGGTTTTGGGAACTCTCCTGAATGGGGACCGGGGAAGAAACCGCAGCTTCTAAACCTTCTAAACCTACTTCTTCAATTCAGGTATGATTTCAGGATTATGTTTTGCTAAGCAATGTACATTAATTTCCTTTGAAATAAGATATTTATGTTATTGTCTCCTACGCAGGAAGTTCCAACTACACCATCATATCCTGATTGGTCAAGTCCTATGCAGGTCCTTAGCAGAAACTTTTTGGGTTTCTTTCGATAAGCAAGTCTTGTTAATCTGAAGCATATGCAGGTGATGTCCTGATAAGTTATTTATTAACTTCCTTGTTAGGCTTACTATGCCCCTGGAGCAACACCACCTCCTTTTTTTGCTTCTACTGTTGCTTCTCCAAGTCCTCATCCTTATATGTGGGGAAGCCAGGTGAATTTCCTTGTTATTTGGAAACAATGTGCCTGTAATATTTTTACTTACATATAAATGTGCTGTTAGTTTGGACGGATGAGACGAGCTTATACATTTTTTTTTTTTTTTTTAAAAATGCATGCAGCATCCTTTGATGCCACCGTATGGCACGCCAGTGCCATACTCAGCCATATATCCTCCTTATGCTCATCCTAATATGGCTCCGGTAATTTCTTTTCTCTTGACTAGTTTGGAATATGCTCCCTGAACACCAAGTGGTTCTCTGTCTTATGCAGACCAGGAAAAGAAAACCTGGGAAGTTAAGAATGAACAGAGAGTAGGAGGAGTCTCTCCATCTGATTAGAGGAAAGCGTTGATCTCATTAGATTAATCTGTCATTTCTACTTATGTAGACTCCAGTTGCAGCACAAACAAATGTAGAACCAGATGGGAAAGGTGCTGACGGAAGAGATGGAGCTTCAGCTAAAAAATCCAAAGTAACTTCTGGAAACAGTAGTTTGGTTGGTGGGAAGGCTGCAGATGGTGTTAAGGCTACTTCAGGCTCAGGAAATGATGGGGCATCCCAAAGGTTGGTATAATTGCTCTCCTTTCTCGAATCTGGGATAGAAGAGCTAGTTTAATTTATTGGGTCTTATAATGTCTTTGCTTGTTCGCAGTGCTGATAGCGGTAGTGAGGGTTCATCTGATGGAAATGAGGACAATAGCCAACAGGTGTGTTTTCAATGTCATTCTTTTGTTGCACACTGGAACACTGTTGTGTTGCATCCTTATACTGGTAAACTACTTCTGATGCATTTGTAATCTACGTTGAATTATGCTTATTCTGGGAGTGCAGGTTTTTGATTCATTCATAGGTTGAGATGGCTTTTTACATTCTCTGATTATTCTGCTCCAATTATTCTTCAGGAATTCACTGCAGGTAAGAAGGGGAGCTTTGATCAGATGCTTGCAGATGGTATATATCTCACTTTTCTTCCAAAGAGAAAGACTTAGAATTTTCTTACTACACATTGAATTCTCTAACTCTGGTGGCTTTTTGCAGGAGCTAATGCACAAAATAATACGGCAATAATGCAAGTTTCTGTAACAGGGAAGCCTGGAGTGCCCACTCCTGCAACTAATTTGAATATTGGAATGGATTTGTGGAATGCATCCCCTGCTGGTGGAGCTGCAAAGATCAGGCCAAATCCTGGTGCTGCTTCATCAACTCTTGTCCCAACAGGAATGATGCCTGATCAATGGATGCAAGTACGATACTGGAACTAGGATCATCTTAATTGTGCGGACATTTTCCCGTCATTGATAAATAATAGAGAGCAAACCGACAACAAAGCAAGAAAAACTCCTTTTTTTCTTCTATTCTTACAGTGGGAAAAGTATTATATGTCAGTCGCTTAAATGACGTGGTGGGATTGACCAATTATATTGTCCACATTATATGCTTGTGATCATACATGGCGCTTAAATTTTGCAACCACCCATTTGTGATTGGCTTGTTACCCCATGTGTCACTGCTACGCCATGTAATCGTTACATGAAGTACCTTCTCCCACGCTAGGCCTTTTTATGTTCATGTGTTGTGATGAGCCACTTTGATGTTTGTGTGCTCAAAGCTCTTAATATCAGAGATTCCAGTGATAACGTGTGCTTAGGAAGAAAAAAAATTTCGCCAACATTCTCTCTCCTAAGTAAATAATACCGCAAAAAACAGAAAAAGTAGTTTCATGAAGTAATGGGCATGAACAGAGAGTACTTTCATGAAGTAATGAACACAGACTGAATTGGGCTCAATAGATGTTTGATCCTCTCATGTGGCATCTGCCTAATCAGTGATTTGTTTATTATCTGTTTTTACAGGATTTTGCTATCCTACTGGTACTGATAAACTTTTCCTTAATTTTGTTTTAACTTGACAGGATGAACGTGAATTAAAAAGGCAGAGGAGGAAGCAATCTAACAGGGAGTCAGCTAGAAGGTCAAGATTACGAAAGCAGGTATAACACACATTTGAGTTCTATTGTATTTGCTATGTTCCTTGTGTTTCCCAGCTAAACTTCTTCAAGGAAGCTAGTTGTATATCAATAGACACATTTGCAGTCCTTAAACATCCAGTTTATTGTTTTTTTTTTGGTTGGAACTTAGACATCCAGTTTGCATTTTATTAGTTATTATTGTACTTGTATTTGGAAATTATCCAAATTATTGCATGGATCAACTATCAGTCTTTTCCAATACTTACAATGATAAATTCAAAGTACGCCATTTTTCAATTTTTCTTTTTAACTACTATTGATTGTGGTCTGAAGTCATTGATTTTGGTGCCCTTATTTACTATTTTCATGATGTCGATACTTGCATTCTGTGATTATGTTTCATCATCATATTTAGCTGCATTTCTGATTCATGCATAACTTTATTTCTCTTTGTAAGGCGGAGTGTGAAGAACTACTAGCACGGGTGGAGACACTAAGCAATGAGAATCACACTCTGAGAGATGAGCTTCATAGGCTTTCAGAGGAATGCGAGAAACTTACATCTGAGAATAGTGCTATCAAGGTTTTGGATAGAACAGACTGTTGCAATCAGTTTTCTCATTCTTTCTTTACCTGCACTAATAAATTACCCTCGCTATCTTAGTGCTGGCAGATCGTGCAGAGCTGGCAAATGGACACATTTTATTATTCACTTCTGTTTCTGTGCATCTTTTATATCTCTGCTTTGATGCTTGCTTAACAGGAGGAATTGACCCGAGTCTGTGGACCGGAGGCAGTCGCTAACCTTGAACACGACTCCACTTCAGCCCTTCAATCGCACGGAAGTGAGGAGAACAGTTGAAGGAGAGATTTCTCTTGATAATAATGAAACATATGCAGCAGAAATAACATTGACCTTGTCAAACTATTCGATTGACAGTGGCAACTTGACACGGATCTCCTTTGTCTCACTAATCTTATACCCTTGACCCCTTTTCTTTTTTGTAACTGTAACTCTAGTTATACATAGTTTCTTCTCAAGTTTGAGCCATAGTAGACAACATGCACATTGCTTGTAACACTAATTGGCCAGAGCAGATGAGGACTGATCTGGAGGTTACAACATTATTGCACTTTCTTTTTTCTTGTGAAGTGCTGTCATCCATAATTCTTTGTATCATGAAGCAGAGTGATCTCTTGGTCAATTCATTGTATTTCTATGACTACCTGTCTTTCTATTTCAATCGGAACTTTGTTTGGTCATTCTATGGTCGTTAGGAGGGATGGCAAACCTTAAAGAAAAGATGACTAGATTACGCGCAGTCAAATCGGCGTTGGAGTTAACCAACTTGGGCATGGGAATTCGCTGCTTCTCGAGGCTGTGTTGAGTTTGATCATATGCCTTCGTTTTCCTTCTGATTTAGCAATGTTTGACACATAATCGCCCACATCTAGAGTTTCAGTTGTGTATGTACAGGCAAGAGGAGATGAAGCTTCCTCAGCATACGAGAGCTTGGCAACTCACAAGAAGAAAATAGCATTGTTGAAGTGGCGGTTGTTTTTCGTCTGTAATCCAAAATCCACTGTCGAGCTTTCAAGTCTTGCCCCGCCCTCGCCCTCTTGCTGCAAATTCTTGATCTCGTGATTCAGTCTCCTCGAAGTCGCCGTATGCAGACTCCCAACGTATCCATGTCAACCGATGGCGATGGGTTAAAATCAATCGGCATCAAATACGAATCCGCAGCGAGCTAGAACTCAAAATCAGTAGCACTTTTTAAAAACCTCTTGTCAGATGTTCGATTCGATGCGTTTCCTAGTTATCCCATCGGACTGATCAGTCACATGTCCGCGCGCAACAGTGAAAAGCAGGATGTCCAATCAACTCAAGTTCGCTCAAATCACATGACCGACAGAAAGAGGACACCCACCCAAAGTTGGGAGTTGGGAAGGATAGATTCAGACAATTCCTCGTTTTTCTCCCATCACACACGTTGGTCTCTTTACCAATTTCATCGTGCATTCTCGGTTTGCTCGGTCGGTATTTATCATGTCCGGTTTCATTCAGAGCATCGATACAAGAAAAGGCCAAAAATACAAAATAAAAATATGGAAAAGAGGGAAGAGAGGGGGGGGAGTGATGAAAACACAAAGGTCGACGAGAAGAAGAGGACAGAAATCTATGATGTATACCCCAATAATAATAAGGTTTCTTACTCACCAAACACGTTTGTGTTTGGAATTATATATGCAAGTAGAGAGAGCTTAAACTAGGAAGAGACGAGAGAGAGCGACGCCCAAATCACACCTCAATAAGACACCATCATCACCCCATAAAAGAAACAAAAAAAGAAAAGAAAGAAGACAAAAAAAAAAGAGTCAAAAAAATTGGGTCAACGGGGACTATTCTGCAATTAACGGAACCCTCGAGGACCCGCGTGTATCTTCTTCTCCCTCCCGCCCCTCGTAGCGAAAACTAAAACTTCCACGCTGACGTGGCGACGAGGGCCCTGTCGTGCCAGCACAGGACCAGCTCGGCCTGCCGCCTCGCCACGTGGAACCCCCGCACCTGCACCTTCCCCAGCAGGAACTCCGCCTGGTAGTCCGCGAACTGGCTCAGCCTCACCGGTCGCATCCCGGCCCCGTGGAACGCCTCCCTCCACGACGGCGGCGCCGCCCTCTTCGCCGCCGCCTCCACCGCGGCCGTGATCCTCGGCCGCAGCAGGTACGCCTCGATCTTCCTCGCCCAGTCCCCGCCGCCGGTCGCCACGTCCACCGACTCGAACACCGTCGCGTAGTGCTCGAAGCAGCCGAGGAAGCTCCGCTTGAACGACGCCGGGGCGGCGGCGTCCGCCCACGGCTCGGTGTCGGCGAACACGACGATGCTGGGGTTCAGCCGCCGGACGTCGACGAGGAACCTCGCGACGTTGCTCGCCGGCCCGAGGCGGTGGAGGATCGCCGGCGACAGGTGGACCGCCAGGCTCTCCCCGTCGACGAAGTTGATGGACTTGAAGGAGAGCATCTCGAAGGCGCGGACGAGGACGAACTCGACGTCGACCCGGAGCTTGAGCTCGTGCGCGTACTGCGAGAGGTTGTCCCTGATGAGCTTCGTCTCGATCGCGAACTCCTCCGGCACGACGGCGGTGATCCTCACGATCGGCGGCTGGATCTTGCACGAGTCGGCTCGGTCCGCGATCTCCTTCATGAACGAGGCGTACTGGCCTCCGAAGCCGATGTCGAAGTCGACGACGTGGAAGATCATCGAGCCGTCGAGCGACTCCAGGAGGGCCTGGATCGCCGTGAAGTGCGTGAACATGGAGATCGGAGAGTTGCCGGAGAAGGCCTTGTAGGCTCGGATCGTCTGCACGATGTCGGGCCATGAGGAGAGCCGAGCCGGAGGCCGGTTCGAGCCGGACTGGAGGAGAAGCAGCGACTGGAACGCCTCCTTGAAGTAAAAGGCGGCTCGCTGGACGGGCTTGCCAGCCGCAGTACGGAGCCGTTGATTGAGCCGCGCCAATATCATCTGCGCCAGCTGGAGCTCGCTCGAGTCGAAGCATTCGGCGGCCTGGATCAGCTCGTCGAAGAAGTCGGGCCCGAGGCCGTTCCATCCGGCGGGGGAGTCAGCGCACGAGTCGAGCGGGTTCGAGTACCCGTCGGAGAGGGCGAATTCGTGGGGCAGGAAGTGGCCCGACGGCTCCAGCTGCTGCTGCTGGTGGTGCTGCTGCTGCTGGTGCTGGTGGTGGGGAGGAGGAGGCGGCGGAGGCGGGAAGGCGTCGGCGGGGCAGACGTGGGGGTTGGCCCTGAAGGGAGGCGCGGAGTCGTCGTGGAGGCCCAAGTCCCTCATGATGGAGTCCCAGTCCAGGGTCTGCATCGCGTGCTCGTCCCACTGGAGCGCGGCGGAGCCATCGTCGCCGTCGCCTCCAGCGCCGCCGCCGCCGCCCCCGCCCCCGCCGGGGAGGGGGCGACCTCGGGGTGCTTGTCGGACGCGGGGCTGCGGAGGTCGAGGACGGAGGTGGGCTCGTAGCAGAGGGGCGGGGGGGGCGGCGGCGGCGGCGGACACGGGCTTGAGCGGCTGGGCGGCTCCTGCGGCGGGGGCGGCGGCGGTTGCTGGTGGTTGGGAAGTGACGGGAACTCTCATAGCTCGGACGAGACGCACCCCTTTTCGGCCCTGTCCTCCTGTCGATGGATGGATTCTGGTCTTTGGTTTTGGTTTTGGTTTTGGTTTTGGTTTTTTTTTTTCGAGTTGTTTGAGGTTTTTTTAGGTTCTCGGGAAGTCGGGAACGGAGGAAGAGGGGGAGTTTGGTGGAGAAGGAAGGGGCGGGGTTATATGGTGGCGTGCGGGGCGGGGGATGGGGATGGGATGGGGGCGACGGAATGACATGGTCGACAAGTGTCGGAGATGACAATGGGGCATTATCTCTTTGCGGCTTCTTCCTCAAGCCTCTTCCTCCTCCTCTCCCTTTCCTTTTCTCATGTCAATTTCCGATTGGACCCTGGCCCACCCTCTCCCCTCCCCTCTCCCATCCTCCTTTTTCCGTGAGCATGAAAAGCGGGCAGAGAGAGAGAGAGAGGCAGGGAGGGAGGGAGAGAGGGACCCGACCGGCGCTAATTCGAATCCTCCTCCACCGTCCACCCCTCTGAACACGACGGTAGCGGGCTAGGGAATGCCGCACGAGCTGTTCGGAGGTTCGAGCGTGCTACGCAGGTTGAATTCATGATCGGTCTCATGGGAGGCGCATGATTTTCTAAAGTAGGAATATTATTTGATCCTGATCAGAAACAGTCTTGTACTAATCATTTAGGGTTCTAGTCATGTATTTCAAAGGCAGAACCACCACTTGCCGTTCCTATCTATTAGTATATTCCAATGTGAAGAGGCATTTAGGGACATTGATATCATGCTATTGGGAGTATTTCAATCTCTTGTTATTCGATAAATTTTAACTTCAATTGTTACTCTTGTTCACGTTGTATACGGCTTTCTTCGTGTGTTGTGTGAAAAAAAATTTACAAAGTGGAATATTTGCATTTGAAGTCATTGAGATTGATTAGTCATCTCTCAATTGTCATATTAAAGATCATAAGTTTAAGGCCCCAAGCACACCTCATAAGTGTAAAAAAGAACTTTACATATATCCATCATATATTTGAAGGTTTTCACCATTCACTCTTTTCCTAACTATCTAATCAAGGGTAAATGAGATTAACCACTAGAGATTGCCCAATGACCACATTTCTTACGTGGAAAGTTGATTCCCCACTTTATCAGAGGTTGAGGTGGGTACGCATGAATGATAGAATAGGGTAGCACATAAATAGATATACAATAGAATAGGATCAGACAAAAGAAAAAACCAAGGGTAAATAAGATCGCTAATTAAAAAAAAAAAAAAAAAAAGATTAGCGTTGGCGTGTATGTTACAATTGCTCAAAAAATATAAACTAAATTATGATTTATCTTTGTGATGAGAAAAGGTTCCTTTCTTTTCTTGTTAGCAGAATTTCCTCGACGAGTAACACGAGATACTTGCAAACAAAAAAATTCTTTTTACCCCGCTTTTGCCAAAGTCGATGAGAGAATCAAGGGCAATCTTTCAAACTAATCATTTCTGTCTAACATGGTAAAACAAACATATACTAAAGCTCCATTTATTTCACGGAAATAATAAATTAAGAAAATATAATTCTAAAAATAATCGCTTATATCGCATTAAATTATTAGTCAATGAAAAATATTTCCATTACCAACTACAACTCATGCTTAAATATTTTCATGGACAACAAAAGCATTTTTCATTCATTCATTTTTATAAGCGATACAAATGATTATTAACACTTTCAGCAAAAAAAAAAACATTATATAAACGGTTTATGACATAGCTCAAAGACCTAGAAATGGTCAATGCATGATTGCCCCAAAGTTTACTCGATCTGAGCCTTGAAAGGAGTTGGCAAAGTACATCATAATCTCTCCATCATGACTTCATGAGTGATTAATCTCATGATTATGGCAAAGATTGCTTCCTTCCTTCCTTCCTCGCTTGCTTGCTTTTGACTGCGGCAAAGCGAGGAAGGAGAGGCTCGAGGAGGAGGGACAGGACCAGGACCTTATCATGATGAGACGAGAGACTTCCAAAAGGGCAAAAGCACCACTCATAACTCGGGAAAAGCAAAAACTTCCCGAAGCAACCCAAGCCTCTCGCCAACCGAAAAACGACAAAGGGAGTCAAATTGCGGGCGGTAAAGCTCCAAAAAAGCTTGGAGTTCCGCATCCCCCACTTCCAAACTAACTCCCCCCCAAAGTTAAAAAGAAGAGGAAGGGAAAAACAAAGCGAGAAAAGGTGAAACCCTCCTCCTCCCCCCACCCAGAAAAGGAAGAGAGAAGAAGAGAGAAGAAGGGAAAAAGGAAGGGTTAAAACAGGAGCCAACACAAAGCCCACCTCCCACTCAAAGTCGCACTCGTGAAAGGAGGGGAGAGGAAAAGGAGATGGGAGAAAAGCGGTCTTCCACCCTTTACAAAGTTTATGCAAAGTCGTGGTTTTTACGACTTGGCCCACAAGAGAGCTCGGTTCGGTATGACTACCGAGACTCTCATCAAGTATTCAATGTATCGAGATACACGTGTGAGTGTTCAATGTATCGAGATACATCTCACGTGTAAGTGTTCAATGTATCGAGATACACGTATAAGTTGGTGTTAGAGAAAGTCTCACGTCAAATTATTAGTGTGGCATGAAGTAGTTAATGTATTTCAATTGACCCATATTTTACCGGCTTAAGTTTTTGAGTGAATGTTGGTCCAATTGTATATGTTAACAAGCTTAGATTTTGGCTCTCTTTTGACAATCTCTCAAGTGAAGCTGTCGGGCTTATGTAGATATTAGAGCCAATAATTAATTGGTGCTCCACCCCTTAATCTATTATCTATTCCTCCTCTACCCCCATGTTCATCTCCCGATGTCTGGTGAATATCTCAAGGAACGAATATTGTGGCCAATGTGGTTCTTGGGTTAAGCTTTTGATTAATATATTATATTTAACTCAAACTCATTAGATTAAACTTTTGAATGAAAACAAGTCCAACTGGATATGTGGATGGACTGGAACTTGACTCCCTCTTAGTGATCTCCTCGAGTGAAGGTATCGGATTTCTACTGCACGCTTCCAACACAAAACATGACCTTGCTTGGTTAATTATTGACCCACGGTTGAGCAATCGTTATTATATTTGACATTGGATATGGGGCTAGGTGCAATGCTCTGGTCAAGGAGCGTGAAAAATAAGCTGGCCGGTGATCATTCTCTCGATGTGAACGGAACTTGCGAAAAAGGGCTTGCGTTTTATTTACATAATGATGAGGGAGAAGGCCGTCACTGACCTTTCAGTCAGATATCGGTTCTTGCTTCCATCGGTATCTTTGAAGGTAGATGGAAATTATTGACAACGAACCTCCCACCTTTCTTTAAATAGTAACGGTCACTTTTCCCTTTGCTTTCTTTCAATGCTTCGTGCCTTTATCTTTGATATGAAAAGGAAAATAAAATCTTAAAAAAAAAAAAAAAAAAAAGCGCCTCTCTATATCATAATAGCCAATTTCGACCGTTAATGAGAGCTAAAAGGGGTATCTGTCTCTCTTTCTAGCTAGTTCAGTGAAAAATCTTTCTCAAATATTTGAACTTTCAAGGGGGCGTTGAGTAATATTTCCAGAGTAAATACAAGGAAAGTGCTCGGAAAAAAAAAAACAATAAATTGAAAAATGTTAACTTGTGAGCTTAGGACTTTTATTTTGTAATAAATCAACGTTCAAAGTAACAGACATCACTTTTCTTGTGTTTACTTTGTTCTAATAGTTGTAAAATTATTGCGCTCAAGGATATGTGCATAAAGAGGGGGCAAAGACCGTTATTAAGTCGTTCGTGATTGATGATGGAGTTATTGCCATAAAATAATTCAACAACTATACTCATCATGACACAACAAAAATTCTAAACGATCCCCATTAGGCAAGCAATATCCCAAACTTTTTATGTATGGCCAAAATCTCCAAATTTACATAGCGCGACCAAATAAAACCCTAAATCATTGCCATATAGGTACAAGTTTCGGAAATTAGTCACACAAAAAATTAGTTTAAGATATCAATATCACAGTTGGTAAAAGTTAATTATTTCAAGTTGATAAGCTCGCATCATGGTTCAAATGGCTTGTTCTCCAATTCATGGCAGATGGATGGTCTTTTTTTGTCATACTAGTATAAGTTCGAGGGTTCTTGTAACATGAAAAGAGTTTGGGCTATCGGTGTTACAGTGAGTATAACTTAGAATTTTCTGTGGTACTTCTCTAGATTAATGTACTTGAAAAAGGTAAAAGGGGTTCAAATGAGTGTTAAAAATTTAAATATTAAATTACAAGTATTGACATTTAAGTGCTGAAAACAGAAATAGGAAATTATTTTACAATAATGGAAAATTGATTACTGAACATGATTAAGATAATTGAAAATTGATTACTGAACATAATTAACTTCTTATCGTCCATGAAATCATAACCATTATTGGTGGGTTTTAGCCACTCACTTAACAAGATTCTGGCCGCCACCAGTCACTTTTTCTATCCGGACTTACTTCATTGAGTAATTTTTTTTTAAGAAGTTGAACCTTTTAGGTCAATATTGGTTGTAGTCATCAAATAACTTCTTCTCATCAAAGTTCCATTTAATTCGCAAAAAATAGATGATTCAGAAAATATTTTCTTAAAAACGATAACTTTTTTTGGTAAAGTTAAAAAAAAAAAAAAAACGATAACTTTTATCGTTCATAGAAATGAATAAACAAAAAATATTTTTATTGACTAATTATTTAATCTTTAGGAAAATATTTTTTAAATCATTAGTTTTTCATAAAACAAAGATGATTAGCGTTTTAAAATTTTAAAATTTTAAAACTTAATAGGGCTATCAATCACGCCTGGCCATTGGCGTGTATAGATCAAAAGGAAAAAGGAAGATATTAAAAAAAAAAAAAAAAGGAGCCAAAGCAAATCTAGATTTCTTTCCTTTTTAACTGAGGGCAGGGGCCCAACTGTAGACGTGCTCCTTAAGCATGTGCCATGCAACGCTTTCACACTATAAAAAAAGGTAAAAAAGTGATACCAGGGATACCAAGAAAAATCGAATCACAAAAGTAATTCATTACAATGATGCACAAGTATTACTTAGGATACCACAAAAAGATCGGATTGCAAAACTAATATATTAAATTACTTAGGCATTTAAATTTGTGGCCCGTATATAATCACCAATCACCGAAAGAGAAGGATGGAAGAAGGGATTGGCAATGGCCACTATATCTTCATACCATTGTGTGTCTAATGTAATTTTTAGATGAAACTGCCTGTTTAGTCTATAAATTTGCATATAAATAGGTGTATATTTTAATGCAATCCTTGAACTTGCACTTCATGCAAACAAGTTATTGTACTTGCAGAATTTTTCAAATTCAGCTTCTTCGTACAACTCAATCGACCAAAGTTGACGTGTCAATCAATGCCGATTAAAAGTTTCATGTTGAAATAATAAAACCCACCAAAAATTGACAAAAGTGCATCTTAAGAAAAAAATTTACTTGTATCGAACTTTTGTGCCTTACTTTGATTGGTACAAATTATCATCCTCAGACCTCGAAATTTTCTCAAATAACACTATTAATTAGTAATAATACACACTTCACCGATCAGTACTTCGAATAATAGACCGATGCCCTTGAAAAACCCAATCTAATTCAAGAATTTGGTAGTGTAAATTACAATTTTAAGGACCAAAACAGTAGTTGAAAAAAACGCAAATTCCGGATCAATACATATATATATATATATATATATATATATTGCCCCCTCTTTTCCATATTATTTAAATTAAACTACGCATCAGCTCAAAAATTGGGAAAAACCCATGCACACTCCCCTGCCACGTCACCAAACTGAAATCAATTTCGTGAACGGTGCGCGTCCCTCTCATTCTAGAGAGAGAGAGAGAGAGAGAGAGAGAGAGAAGTAAAAAACAGAAATTCCCGCTGACGTGACTTAACGAGAGAGACCCACTTTCTCAGCGGGACCCACGACTTGACAAGGCGAGCGCAGCACGATTGGCCCCCGGGGGGTGGGGGGCCCCACCCCCGGGCGGCTTTTTGTCGGTTATGCATGGCATGGAATGGCGTGCATCGCAGCGGATCATCCCCCCACACCTTTTTGCGCACGCATCCAGGTCAGCGCGTAGAAAGCACGCACACGTAGGAAAGATGGAGAGGAGAGGTGGGACGGAGGCGAGCGCGGAGGGGAATATATTCGCGTGTGCGTGCGTCGCATTATTATCGCCGATCGGATCAAATCCGTCCGTCCATTTCTACGTACGCAAAAGAGGGCGGAAACATTATCTACACGCCCCCACCTCTTTTTTTTTTTTTTTAATTATTATTATCATTATTATTTTTGCCGTTAAGACTTTATGATAAAGTCTGACACCTACAAAAGAAAAAAAAAAAGATGTTTTTAGGCCCTCTTATATATAATATATGTATGTATGCAAATGTGTTCATTTCTTTAATCATAATTATAAGAAATTTGCATGGAGCACTCCTGTCTTAATCAAGCTCGCTTTGTTTGATTAAACTAAACCAAGGCCCAACAAGAAAACAGGTCTAGTGTGAACACCCCGATCGGCTAGATCGGATTTTGGTTTATTTAAAATAAAGTGAGTTGAATTGTCTCCGTCGGAATCGTGAGCCAATTCAATCGGCCAGTAAAATATGGGAAGAATCGGCATCAAATTTGGTATGACGGTTTAGTTTTTCTAGAAATGCTCGTTAGTGCTTCACTTATGTTCGAGAAAAATGAAAGGTTTTAGAATGTGTTTTTTTTCCTAAAAGTGATCGGTCATATTATTTGAAATAATTAGTCAATGTGTAATTTTTCAAAGTACTCATTTTGAGATCAATCAAAAAAGTAATTCTTTGTGGGGGCTAAGCGGCCAAATTCAAATGAGTTGCGTTATTACAAGATGGGAGAATAGGATCACGCTCAATGTGACAAGGATGACAAGAGCAAGAATGGATTGATGGACCATAAATTTAGGAGGGGTGTCTAGTGTTTGTCCTACATGTGGTTGAAAATTTGTAAGGTCCCAAAGTTTCACATGAGATAGGAGAAGTCATACTCCCAATTGATCAATTGTCTCATGTGATTACTTAAAATATACCTTTTGGGAGTCGACCCACATGATGAAATTATAGAATTACTTATCATGAAAATCCAAAATAGAATTCTTAATGTCTTAAACACATAAATTATGGAAAACTAAAGGAGATTGGTGCTAAGGATGGATCTAGCAATTTAAACACAAAATCTCTCATTTGGCTGTCAAGTCAAATCCAGTCAAATTGGAAACATTAGCAGTTCATGTCAGCTTTTGAATTAGTTAGATGAAAAGACTGCTTCATTGTCTATTATTCCAATAAGATAAAATTATAATTTAGTAAGATCACTCTAGGAACACAGCCAAAAGCATATTCTGTTTTTTTTTTTCTTTGGCTTTCCCTTGGGCTAGAATTTTCTTGGCATTTAAGCATAGATTTACATTACTATAATGTAAGGTATCTCATTTTTTATTAGTTGAAATAAATCTAAGGACGTTCCGAATCTCATTTTAATTTTAGTTCAATGAATCTAAGGACATAATATTCACATAGGTCCAAATAATAATATGTATTGTCCAAACTTAAACTATAAGAAATACACTCGCCTTGTCTACCGTCCGGGTTTATTCCTCAACATGTAATTTCATGAGTGAAACCACTCTTAGAAATAAATAAATGGGGTATACCACAACTTACTCAAATAGATAATAGAAAAATAAGAAAATGAATAATAGGCGGAATTAACAAGAATAGGAAATGTCAAAATCAAGGCGATCTCAAGCTTAAACATATGTTCAAGCGCTCACCCATATCAACCGGTTTATTTCAAAATATAATTTGTCGAATATAGAAAGATATCGTCCTTTTGCTTCGTGAAACATCAATTGATGGATAAATTAATTGAATCATGTCACACGGCGAACGATAATTTCAAGTCGGACGTGACATTTTTCATCTCTAATCGATGCGACGCTTTCGAATATGATTTTATCGTCCTCATGTGATTCTCCTCGTGCAAGAAAGCGTTTCCAGAAAAAAGGAGAGAGAAAGGGAGAGGTAAATAAAATATCGAAGAAAATCAAAGTGACGTCACGGTTGCCGATAATATTCTTCGCAATTATATGCATTGAAAAGGATCTCGTTGCGATAAAAATTAAAGTATTTCAAATCGAACCCCAACACTACTATCGACAATTTGACATCCACCCATCTTTCAATCACCCAGTATTATTCCCTTTTAATTTCTTTTTCGTTTCTCCTCCTTTTTCTCCCCTTTTATTTTCCCATTGAAAAGCCAATTCTCCTTTTGCATGTTAAAGATGAAAAGACCATTTATATATAATATTACATATATACTCACAAATTATATCGATTGTTGGATCACAAACAAACCCACCTCCCCGTTCAAAAGATTTATAAAAATCTAATTTTTCTTATAGCATGAGCGTTCAAATCTTGCATCTCAATTAAGGTGAACACTAGTTCGATTTTGTTAAAAAAAAATTCGCAAAGATTTTACTTGAATTTAATTGTCTACATGTGTATGCGGAGCTTAATTAAAGCGTAAATCATTCCAAGCGCATGGAATCAACGGTGTAATTTAATGAAGCAAGCCACAGTTTAGGTCGGCCTTTCGAATTGTCGGAATCGCGAATCGAACGTGGTTTAAAAATATGACTAAGATGGTCAATTTTGTCTCCACTCGTGCTAAGGGAGTATTCCAAGGGAATATTGGGGTGGTGTCACACAATACTTAGGTACTAAGGTTTCTATTAAGTAAGTACACGGGGCACACGCGGTAGGAGAGATAATAGAAGGAAGCTTGTAGAGCACAAAAGAAGTTTTGAAGATTTTTGAGAGGAGGGTTTGAGATTCCGCTTAGAAAAAAAAAAGATTTTAATGATTAATTTGATAAAAAGAAGGCTTTTTTGTATATTAAAAAAAAAGGGGTTTTAGGGCATGATGCAATTGGGAGCAGAGGATCTTCAATCTTCAATGTTACAAGCAACCTTATGTTGTAGTGTCTTTTTCACTAAATTAAGAGGATCCTAAGGATATGTTTGTTGGGTTTGAGCTTTAGGGAGGAGGGGGGGAGGGGAGAAAACGAAAAATAAGAGGAAAAAAAATGCTCAATTGATTCAAATTTGTTTTCTTTATGGCCACACACGTTCGTCAATTTGTTGAGTTTGATTCCTTGACATTTTCTACGTGGCCCCTCTCTCTACACTTGATCAAGTCGATTTTTCTTTAAATGTGAATTACTTTAAGACTCAATCAAGTCGAACTCATGCTTGAAATACTCGAGTAATGAGCACGTAAGCATAATTGAGTAGTTTATTCTCGTGTGTTTTGCTAATATAAAACAATATAAATAAATGGAAATGATTTTTGAAATTTTAGGGTTGATCTTAGAATATGAGCTCGAGCTTGAGTTTGAGATTAATTTGAGCATAAACTTAAATTTGCCGACTAATTGATTGAGTTGAGTCAAGTTCAAGCTTTTCTAAAACATGATTAAGACACCCGCAAGCTTGAGAAGTTAAGCTCGTTTGAAGTAAAGCCGTGTCGATTCAACTCAAATCAATTATATCTTTATTTATCATGTAGAGGCAATATAGTATTACATTTATTTTCAACTCTGACACATGATAAATTTAGGGAACATAATCTGGAGATTTGAATCCCAGAATCAGGAAAGTTCTAAGTAATGTGAAAATAATTGAAAGAACAGTAAATTAAGAGGCTGGTGATTTATTCTCTAACATACACGAGCCGCATGCCGAGCGAACCTTAAAAGGAGTTGCTTCCGTCCAATTGACGCGCCTCTTTGCTTACTAATCAAGAAGTTAATCTTAGCATGTTTAAGCAAAGCAAAATCTTTGCGCCTGATGATTAGATTGAGTATTGAGCCTTTTGACCTAAATCATTCAGCTTAAAAGCTACATCCAAACACCTTTTTTGAGGCATCATGGACTTGTGAACAAGAAGCGATGCTGCTAATGACAAATCTATTAGGATGGACCACCTTCCCTCCTTTTTTTTTGGGGTTTTGTTTTGCTTTTCCCAGATTTTAGCCTTTCATTATTGGACCATATTGTAAGATCAGATGTCCTATGGTTTACAGTCACCTAAAAATCTCCTTGTTTTTTTGCCCACTTGTACTGTTGACACTGACCAGATCATAATGTCCACTTGATTGAGGAATTTTCTTTTGAGGTCACCATCAGAAAAACCTACAAGTTGGGAAATAATGGTGGTGAAGCCAAGACAGCAGATAAAGCCACCCCCCCTCAACCAAAGTCAATTTGGCTTTGCCAATAAATAAAAAAAAGAAGTATTTTCCCTAATTAAATCAAATTAAACTATAATGACAAGCTCAACCCCCAAACAAAAAAAAAAATCGGAAAAATGTTTAAATATTAGATGGTGCAGCATTAGAGTGTGAGACTAACTTGGAGGTGCTCTCTATTGGCTCTGATCTCTTTCTTATATTGCTTTGCTCAAAACAAACAAAGACATAAGCATGGTTTCTAAAATAATTCTTTTTTAATGCGACCTCATGTCAACATAATTTATCGTTATCGTCTACAGGGTATTATGCAAACCCGTTTTTCAGTGCAAGTAATTATGAGATTTGCTATTAATGTGAGTCACCTCCTGTGTGAGAATTGAAGGATGATTTGACAAGATTTCGGGATTTATCGTTACAGAGTCGATTGATTAAAAAAAGACTAACTTAAGCGCATGCGCGTCCATAGTATGTCAAGAAAGTGACGTACCATGTGTCATTTCCCGTCGCGATCAGCTTCGACTTAGGCTTAGCAAAATAAAAAGAAACACGAAATAAAGCTGTGTATTAATCAGTAATTCATCATGAAGAATTATATGTTTTGGACCAAAGAAAGACATAAGAGTTCAGACAACGTGGGGACGAGAGTAACGAGCGTGGATGAATGTTTAAAGGTTTATGATTTGGACATCGATGGCATATGAAGGGAATCTTCGGTTTGACTTTGGTTTGGCTTGCCTAAATAGATTCTGGCAGAATTCTTCACGCAAGATTCATCTCGCACAATTCCTTTTTGTCTCAAATAAACATATACATATATATGTTTAAAGAAAATATTTCTTTATATATAAACATAAAGAACATATATCGGAATAACATCATTCAACGCCATGAATGAATTATATATATATTCGCAACATACGTTACACAATTAATCGAATTATTAAAATTAGGACCGCCGATAGTGGATAACTAATTTCACATGCCTATTGCGCATCATATTTTGTACATATCGCTTCATGGACATCCGAACCGTTAAAAAACGAGTCAAAGAGAGGCGGTTAGTCGTGCCGGGTCCGACATAGGTGAGTTCGAGCCACGCCACATCCCCGGAGGTTTCGGCGCTCATGAGCCTTTACCAAATGGTTGCTCCTCATGATGGACTTTAAGGGTTTTGGGCCGGGCCCAGGAAGCCCGGCCCACGATCAGGTTCCTATGCCTCCAGCCGCCTCCCCCCCAGCCCACCCCCATCTTCTTCTTCTTCCTCGGCCCAAACCCATCAGAGGATTCGGGCTTCAACTACATCGGAGTGCTCTCTCTCTCTCTCTCTCTCTCTGCAACTCCTCCACCGTGCGCGGGAATGGATCGACGAGGATCTCAACAGCTGCATCGTGTACCGAGGTTTAAGCGCCCGCTGTGTTGCGCTGTCCTTTACGTGTCCATCCTGCCCATGCCCACGTACTCCCCCACTACTATATCACACCAACATCCTCTTCTTCCTTCCCAACCCTGAACTCTCTCTCTCTCTCTCTCTCTCTTGCTGCGTCAAGTTCTGCGAAGATGGGGAGCAAACCCTTGGCCGTGCCCTTCTCCGTGCTCTTGCTCATCGCCTTCGCCGTCCCTGCTCTGCGCGCCGGAGGCGGCGGAGCGAGAAACCGCGACGACGGCGTTCTCCGGGGTGGTGGTGATCCTGAGGAGGGAGGCGAGGACGTTGGCACGGTGGTGAGGAAGGAGGAGAGGACGCCGATCGCGGCGACGGAGTACGGAGAGATCACGGCAGCCCGAGTGGCCGACGGAGGCGGCGGGGTTTACCACCTCCGGTTCGTCACGCTCGAGCCCAACGCTCTATTCCTCCCCGTGCTCCTCCGCTCG
This sequence comes from Eucalyptus virginea, assembly GCA_014182375.1. Lineage (NCBI taxonomy): Eukaryota > Viridiplantae > Streptophyta > Magnoliopsida > Myrtales > Myrtaceae > Eucalyptus > Eucalyptus virginea. The sequence continues at coordinate 21,500,207 of CM024521.1, read as the reverse complement.
GACATGGTCCTCTACGTCCACACCGGTAATATAGTATTTCATCACTGGCGGAAGGGAACTCATTTCTTCGTGTGATTTTTATGCCATTGTCGAGTGGTCGACATCCTTTATTCTGCACGACACGACACTCTCATTGGCGTCTCCGACCGACCGTAGTACTGGATAAAGGATCTTGAAATATAGGCCTTCTGCCTTCAAAGGTTGGAAGGCGGGCCGAAAAAAAAAAAAAATCTTTGTATGCTCAGCTCATTTTGGCGAGCTTATCTTCTAGCTGGCTGCTGCTAAAATTGGTGTTTAAGTAGTAACTTTAAGAGGACTTGATTTCACGCTGGTCGACGTGGGTTCAATTTCGGACTAGTTACGGATTTCCATAGCATTAAGAGATATGCTGGCGTTTCCATTGTAGTGCATGTTCTGATGTTTTTTCAGTTAGGATGATCTTTACGCGTTCGAGCTTGTTGCAGTTAGTACGGTGATGATTTAGATACGTTTGAGATGATTATGAGTTGAGAAGCTCAACAAAATCAAATTAGCAAACTAGTTTTTGATTAATTTGAAGCAAGAAAATTCCAAGTGCCTTTTCTCTCTATGGCGATAACAGGGCGTGGAAGGCTGAACTGGGCTGATGAGAATGATGTGAAGAGGATCGACTTGAGGAGGGGCGACATTTACAGGCTCCGGCCAGGCACCATTTTCTATGTCCAGAGCAGCTTAGAGCCCGAGCGCGAGAAGCTCCGGATCAATGCCATTTTCATGAATACTGAAGAAGACATATATGTATGTACGATTCTTCTTATTAGTAAAATTAACTTTGATCTGTCCAATTGACCTCGACATTAACCGAGCACATGTGAACAACATCCATTTATTTTAGGAGCCATCAATGGGGCATACTCTAGCATTGGCGATCTGCTTCGCGGGTTTGACAGCAAGGTGCTCCAAGGAGCTTTCAAGGTACGTTTAGTTCATGTTTTCCTAATTGTCGTGGGTCCTTGATTAGTGTTCTGAATGGTTTTTGGAAATGAAACTTATGGCTGTGGTGATATATGTTTGCCACATTGAAGTTAGAAAGTTCAACTTTGAAGATGTCTACTGAAATGGAGTGATGCGATCCTATTACATTCAAATTTCTTCAAATTTCTTGAATGAATGATGTAATAGAAATTGGACTCTGAGGTTTAAATTTCTTGCTAGTCTAGCTGGGGGTTTAATTTCAAAGGAGAATTTATTGCTAGAACCACTTTGATTGATTGAGTTAAGCATGTTTCCAGAAAGGTATAATTCATGCTGCATCACATATAAAGCATGGTTTCGTTAATTATATTGTTTACCCTCTTGAATAGACAGGTCAACTATCCCAGCATAAAATGTGGCTGTGCTGTAATGTCTTAATTCAAAACAGGAGACTCGAACATGAGATTAGAAGAGAGAATTACCTTAATTTATTGCCTAACTAAAAGCCAGAGAGTCAAGATGCCCAGATTTGATTGTTGTCTTGATGCATCCCTCGAGTAAATTTGTCTGCTGAAGCTCCGGCAACAATGATTTATCATAAAGTTTCCATTCTCACATCAACCAATTAAATTCTTACGTATCTTCTAGTACTTATGGTGATTGATCTTCTAGGTTCCTGAGGAAGTGGTCGAAGAAGTGATAAGTGCAACAAGGCCCCCGCCTATAGTCCATGCCGCAGCTTCAGAGAAAAGGACTAAGTACTGGGACTGGGAAGCACGATTCTTGAAGACCTACCTGAGCAGCACTGGTTACCTCGCGGAGGGTTCCAGCAGCAACAAGAAGACGAAGACAAAGACGTTTAATGTATTCGACGCAGACCACAATTTTGAGAATTGTAATGGATGGAGCCTGATGGTGACCGGGAAAGACATGCACGCGTTGAAGCACTCAAACATCGGGGTTTTCATGGTCAATCTCACAAAGGTCAGTTTGAGACTGGTTTGAATTACGGGAGCCAATAACGAGTATACTTGCGTTGGGGACATACATACGTCACCAAAGGTTTGTTTGGCCTAAGGATTAGGCTTTCAATGAAATGGATGGTGCTAAAATGTTGCCATGTCTCTTGTTTGAGAGTCATCCACAAATCCTAACTTCTATATTGAAACTTATGGAAGTGAAGTGAGGATTTTATAGATGACGGACGGGGACATGAATTTATGATCACTCTGACGAAATTAATTGATCTTTTCTTGTTTTCTTGTCTTTGTTTTATTTCCTGAACTCATGCTTCCAACAGGTTGAATGATGATGAACATGTCTAGAGGTCATACTTAAGCTTAAGTGAATGCTGAGTTCTTGCTTACTTAATGCTCGCTATAGTACTGACACTAAGAATTTTGGTGGTTTTATGGATAGTGTCCTGAAATTTGAGAGCAGCTTGTGAGTTTGGACGAACTTCTACTCACTTAGAACATGTATGTTCTTATCTTCTGACCTGATCAATTCTGTTCTTTTTCACTTTCTTGCTTCTTTTGTCTTAAGGGCTCGATGATGGGGCCGCATTGGAACCCGAGAGCGACGGAAATAGCCATAGTTTTACAAGGGCAAGGGATGATCCGAGTGGTTTGCTCGAGCACTGCCAAGGAATCGGAATGCAAGAACACAAGGTTCAAGGTGAGTGAAGGGGACGTGTTTGTCGTGCCAAGATTCCACCCCATGGCTCAAATGTCCTTCAACAATGAGTCCTTAGTCTTCATGGGCTTCAGCACTTCGACAAAGAGAAACTACCCTCAGTTCCTTGCGGGGAAGAGCTCGATCCTCCGAGCATTGGACAGAGAAATCCTGGCGGCAGCTTTTAACGTCACCAACACCACGATCCACCATATCCTGGCGCCGCAGACAGATTCCATCATATTGGATTGCACCTCATGCGCTGAGGAGGAGGAGAGGCTAATGGAGGAGGAGATCGAGAAGGAAAGAAGAGAGGAGGAAGAGGAGGCTAAAAGAAGAGAAGAGGAGGAAGAGGCCAAAAGAAGAGAAGAGGAGGAGAAAGAGAGGCAGGAGGAGGAAGAAAGGGAACGAGAGAGAGAAGAAGAGGAAGAAAGAGAGAGGGAGGAAGAGGAAGAAAGGGAAAGAGAGCGACGGGAAGAAGAGGAAAGGAGAAGACAAGAAGAAGAGGAAAGAGAGAGAGAGGAAGAAGAGGAAAGAGAGAGGAAGAGACAAGAAGAAGAACAGGAACGAGAGAGGGAAGAGGAAGAGGCCAGAAGAAGGGAAGAGGAGGAGAGAGAAAGAGAAGAAGAACAAAGGAGGGAAGGAGGAGGGGGGGGGAGAGAGAGCAAGAAGAGGCGAGGAAAAGGGAGGAAGCAAGCGAGAGATGGGAGAGACAGACACAACAAGAACGGCGGCGTCGGCAGGAGGCAGCAGAGAGAGAGCAAGAGGAGGCAAGAAGGCAAGAAGAGGAGATGCAGAGGCGGCAGGAGGCAGCAGAGCGAGAGCAAGAGAAGGCGAGAAGGCAAGAAAAGCAGATGCAGGGGCAGCAGGAGGCAGCAGAGAGAGAGCAAGAGGAGGCAAGAAGGCAAGAAGAGGAGATGCAGAGGCGGCACGAGGAAGAGTGGGGTGGATTTGAGGGAAGGAGAGCTGTGGAGGAAGTGGGGATCAAGGGCTGAACCTTGGACAGATTTGGCATGGCAAACCAGTAGATGAAACTGAACAAGAACCCTGTCTCTCAGTTTGTTTGGTCTTGTTAATAAACTTAATATTTTACCCTGCTTTATTTGGAATGTTTTGAGGCAAATGAACCTTGGTATGGACGAATGTAAATGTTGTTCAGTGCATCTAATCAAAGCTTTCTGGCAAACTGAAGATTCCTGCTGGAAAAATACCCATTTTGAATTTGACAACGTGCAGATTGGATAACCAAGTTCATTAAGCATCTCGAATTTATGTGGACTGACGATGAATGTCAATGGCTGTCCTTATAATCAACACAAATGGTGCAACGGAACTATACTACCATACTGGTCATTTGGCAGGCAGACAGGATCCGGTGATGATGTAAATCTTTGAGCATGCGCGCAGCGTCATTCTTTACTTTCTCAGTGCTGCAGGCGTGAATACAGCGATCATGTCCGGTTGTGAACAACTTATGATGAAGGATATTGATACACTAAGCAAGTCAAACTCAACTGTAGAAGCTAGATAGAGAAGCCTATGCTGATGACGGTTGAGGCTCTCTCGATCTATCATCGGAACAGCTTGAGTTTTTTGTCTAGTAAGTTGAGATTGTCACTGCAACCGTGCATTAAGCTGTTGCAAATGGCCAAAGTAGGGCCAAAAGTCTAAGAAGGAAGAGCGCGAGAAGAAAGCTGAGCTTGTGAAAAAAACAATTTCCAATAAAGCAAAATGTGGTATAAAGAGTGCAATTAAAAAGACTCACTGGAATTGGATTGATCCAATTGAACAAAGCATTTGTATAGGGAAAAGGGCTCGCGCAATGAAAAGGACCCACTCACAAGATGCCGGATCTAGTTATGAAAGACACGACGACGGTGATGTCATCTAATTTGCCCCCGTGATACCGATATCCAGCTTCTTGAGCAGAGTCGGCAAATGGGGTCTGCCGGTATCTATCCAGTGCCCGTTGACGTGCAGCAGCAGCTATTTTTTGAGCCATCGCTTGAGGATCCAAGCCAGATTTCACTGCCTCAGCAACAAGGGCACTAACCTCATCATCATACAAGTTGTCGAACAAACCGTCCGTTCCAGCAACAATTCCATCTCCATCAGAAACAGGAATTCTGAAGACCTGCACGTATTTATTCGAGGTCAGAGAAATTAGCACTGCTGGACAGTCCAAACAGCTTCTCTTTATATAACTGATGAAGCAAATAATGAGCATAAATGACCTCCAGCGCTAAGAACATGTACTTTGAGCCTGTTCTCTTGCATAATGGAACAAGACTGTATGTAATAGCTATTATGCTATAATATACTAAAAATGTAAGAGTTATCACACAGTTTTGTTTCATGAATGATTACAAAAGGAGAAAGCATCAGAATTCCTAAAAATATCTCTTAATTCAGAACTAGGGGAATAAAATAATGATCACTTACTAGTCAATCATGATCATTTACGAGTTTTAACACTCCACAGATATTAAAAGATATATAATTTTATTTATTATTAAATGCAATTTATATTAATTTCAATACTGATTAACAATTTGATGTTGATAGAGTGAGTGTGAAAAAGAGACAGGTATTTTGGGAATATCTGTGGCCATAATGGCTATTACAGCTTTTGGTGATATGGATTATGCCGTACGAATTATTACTATAAGCAAATGCTGCAAAAGGTAGTTAATACATCTGTGATGCATTAGCTACTCTTGCAGCCAAACGTGCTATTAGGGGTAAGGATTTGAAATTAAAAAGAAATCAAAGAGTTTCTATAGTAAAGCACATGGGGTCACTTTCCAAGTCGTCCTAGATCTCAAAAGTCAAATTCAACAGAAAACACCTTAAAACTGTAATCTGGTTAGCAATTAATTTAGAAAAATAAAACCATCCCCAAATAAAGCACAGTTGAAAGCAGAACTAGCAACAGAAGCTAAGAGAAGCTTTCTCGCAACTGTCAGAATAGTAGAACAGTAACAGAATTGCAACCCCACCGTTGTAGATAAAAACTGTTCTGCTTATGGTTATCATGAATATACAGACCTGACCAGAACTGGGTAGGTCGCCGTTGCGACCATTTTCCAGTTGATATGTAAAGTTGAAACCATGCTGCTGCACTGGGGATCTGAAAATAGTCTTCCCATCTCTAACCACTATGAATCCACTGTCGCCCAAATTGATAGCATGTATTCCCTGAAGGATGAACAAGAACTGCATGAGATTAGTTCTTTTCTATTGTTGCTGTTTCTGGGGGCCATAGAAGGAAAAAGATTGAGCTGAATGGATGTTTCTTTCATCTATGAGAACATCTATACAGAAAAGAGGACATTTTATAGGGACCAAAAAACTTTGCCCGCTTACAGTTGACCTAGATGTAAAATTTTGCTTCAGTAGGCATGGATGATAACTGAACGAGGTAAAAAATGATTGAATGCAATCATTTTTGGTTGGTTTCAATGCTTTATTATTCGGAGACATATGATCTGTCAAGTTCTCAGAATTTATTGACCTAAAGGGATTCTAGCTCAAGACACAAATAAGTATTTGTTCTGAAATAAGGTACTGACAGTTATTTTGGCTACTAAAGCTAATTCTTTAACTTATGTCATCAAAGTTAAGAAACCCCTGCCTACATCTATGCAACCTTTATGAAAATCTAAGATTTCAAGATTTATGTGACAAAGTAGTAAAAGGCTGCATAAGTCTCATTAAGCCAGCAATAGGATTACAAGAAAAGAACCTAGACGGGAAAACCACAGCATAGAAAGTTCAGAATCTTGGCATCAGGCTCATTTTTGGAGTCCTTATTAGTTAATTTTCTAGATGAGAGCTTTTGATCCTTACTGACTTGTCAGATCCTCATTGCTTGTTCAGATGTGAAGATTAGACTGATAATAAACCAAAATACCTCCACCTCCCGCGCAGTCAAAGTGGGTTCCCAAATTAACATAAACATGCCTTTTTTTTTTTTTTTTTTTTTGGGGGGGGGGTCATAACTAAACATGCCATTTACTGAAAGCAATGAATGACTCTTTTCTCAGTCAAAGTTGAGAGCACATTGCAGAATACATTGAACCAACATTACATAAAGGAAATCCAACAAAATGGTCTGGCACATAGAAGAAAAAAAGAGATAGAAACAAACCTCTCCCTTGAGGGCAATTATGCAGGCAGTCGAGGAACCTTTGGCTTTGGTATTCGCATGAGCCTTCTCTAATACGATTGCTGGATCAACAGAACCCTCAGTCTCCTCTTTTATTGCACTAACTGAATTAAACATAAGTTCCCGAGAATACAGCCCTGCATCAACACCAACATCTGCCCAACCACCTACTCCATCTGCTACACCAATCACTTGCTCGTCTTCACATATAAAGTGAGCATCCTCTCCACCTTTGGCTTCCTTATCCGGATGTGGCAGGCAACATGATCCAGATAGCAGCTTCAAAGCTCTGTCACCTGGAAGAGCTCTGAAAATCAACACAAACCAAAGCATGTAAGTTAAGAAAAATCTACAAGCCCCTCTTCCAAAGGAAGTATTATAACAGAAAATTACAACTATCGGATCAATTTCCTAACGTGTTGGCAGGCATTTTTTTTCTCTCAAACATATCATATTGATCTTTCTCTCAGGTAAGAGCAATTATAAATGTTAGTTTGTCCAGTAAATAAGCAAAGTTCTACAGACCTGTCTATTAATCACTTAAAGATTATTCAGAATGAAATATACCTCATGAAGGAGGACAATTATTTTGACAATGCTTAAAGGAAGTATAAAATTAGAAAATATATAACAAGAGAGAACCTACTGGCCAACAGAAGTCGTGGAAGTCGCAAGATCACTGCTTGGATTGTCCTCGAGCGAGATATCCTGAGCGGCCCCATCATTGCGACGAGCAAACAGAGAAGTTTGGAAAGCTCTATATTGGGGACCAACAGATGGGGTGGAGATGCAATTTGTCCATGCTTCGTGATATCTTGAATATTCACATACCAAGTGACCATTACAAGGTTCTCGCCTTCTCAAGCTCACACTAGCTCTCTGGAAACTCTTCTGGCTCCGATCAAAGAAATAGACACCGGAGGGTTTAGTAAAGTCAACTGTGTTCCCACCACTGGAAAGTAAGCCATCCATGTATACATCTCCAGAGACAGCTTTGGAACCAGAAGCAGCCATGGAAATTCTCCTCTGCACACGGCTTGGAGAATGAACCACTCCAGTCGACAAAACAGTAGAACGCGGACACTGGAGCAGCAGACTTCCAAAGTTGTGCACCTGCTGCTCTGCTAATGCTCTTCGGAAACCACAAAACGCAGTGGTATTGAGCCTCGACAGAGCTGAAGATGGCATCCTAGCCCCTTCTTATACAGGACACCCCCAAATTAATTCCCCTCCAAGACAAAACCATGCTCGGATTGTGAACCCGAGATCAGATATCGTCACTGCAGGCGCTTGAATCCCAACCCGAGCCTCTCGGCGGCACCAAGAGCCTGCAGCCTCTGAAATTCATCAGAAACAGCAAACACATTTCAAATCGCAAAATTCGAACAATACGGCCAAATCCAGTATTCTTCCATTCATTCCCACATGCAGATTCTTCAGGCAACAGTTTTTACCCGACACACAAAAATTCACCCTTCAATCTTCAATCGAAACCAAACGAACATATCGAATCATGCAGCAGAACCCATCGTGCCACCTAGAACTAGGAAAATTCCCAGAAACTTCCCCAAAAATTTCCCTCCTCTCCATCCATATTGTCCGAAACAGACACCCTAAAAGCTAAAACACATCCAAAGACTGCATGCACAGCAACCGCGGAAGCAAACCCAGAAAACAAGAAAGCCCGTGCCACCTTCTGCACGAAATCACCCCGAAAAAAAAAAGAGAAAGAAATGGAAACGCAAGGACAAGACCGGAAATGGGTACCTCGTCAAACTTCAATCGGAAGCTCCGAATCTCTGTGTCTCCCTCGCACACTGCCAGTGCCTTGGCATCGAGCTTATCCCCGCCGGCTCTTCTTCAAGAAGAGGAGGAGAGAGAAAACCCGAAGCGCGCCCGCACGTGAGATCCAAAGCTAAAAAGCCAAATTCGTCGTTCGAAAAACTTCCAAAATCCTACCCTTCCGATCGGGGACCGTCGATCTTTTTTCGGACCCAAATGCCCTCCTGCGCAGGGGGCTCCGGGCGCGCCGGTCGAGGGCAGCGTCGGGATTTCGCCGCCCGCCGTTTGGAATTAGGTGGGAAATGAGGATTGATTGTGTAAGGCACGAAGTTCCGGTGGGATGCTCTCTCTCATGCGGCTATAAAAATAGGATTTTCTTTTAAAAAAAAAAAATTAATTTGCTTTTGAGACTCATGTGGTTTGGGGGCCCCACATTCGATTAGGGTTTTGAACATACGAAGTTGTTAAGCCACATCTATTTAGACACAACCATAAAATTTGTTTGGACCAAACATTCTTTGACTGCTTTTAGTATTCCATATTTGAGTCCAAATTAAATAACAAATTATTCTATATTCAATTGAACTTTGATGAACTTGGATATATCCGAATCAGATGTCAAATGAGATATTTGACTTAAAGATAGGAAAAATTTGGATTAGATTTAAAATTTTAAAAGATAATATGCTTAAATCACACATTGCACAAGAACACCACTAAAAATGCCTATGGTCATCACTTCCGACTAGTGCATGATCATTGTTGCCTCTAACTAGGCCGGTTGTCGCCACTAGGTGGCAAACATGTTTCAATGAATGAGGGTGAAAAGGGGTCTAAAGACAATATCATGTTAGGTTTGCATAGATTATCCTTTCCACTCCAATTGCATATGTCCTTCACATCGAGCTTGACCTTTCACATGTTAGTCGTAATCCGGCTGTTCACCCGTTGGTTGACGAAGAACAACCAACGCACCATTGGCTTCTTGAGGACCTCACTCTTGAGCATTGACTTTCCACTTGATGTGCATCAAAAATGCCACAACAGCATCGTGGTGGTGCAGAACCTCCTCTCGTAGGCCCATCCCGTGGCACACAGCTTCTTCGTTGTCACATCCCTTAGTTCCTTTGTGATGGAGGTGCCGCTTTTTTCGGTGATAAAGTTCTGATTGTATGACCCACAAGAAGCATTCTTGCTGTTCACAAAGTTGAAACGTGAACTCGTATTGGTCGAGAGTCATCATGCTCCGAGGTCAACTTTCCAAATACGTGATCGGAAGGAGCCCGTAGGAGATTGGAATTTCAAAGATTTTTAAAGATTTTCAAATGTGAAGGATTTTCAAAGATATTCAATTCTATATTAATGGCAGATTTTCAAAGATTTTTGGAGTTTTTTTTTTCAAATATTTCAAATCCTATCTTAGATTATACCAAACATATAATGTGATATATTTACTATTCACGGATATTTGGGGATTTGAAATCCCCCTTCATTCAATTCAAATCCGGACAATCAAAACGTAATCTAGTAATACTCTACTAGAGGGTTCGGTTTCAAGGACAAAACAAATAATGATTTGATATGGAATGGAGATGTTGTTTAGACGAGGGAGCCGATAAAGATTCAATCTCGAAACATCCACATGTATTGTCTATGAACTTTACAGCACACATGGCCCAACAAAACAGACAAAGATTGCAAAATGTAAAGCTAAAGATGTCCACAGTGTTGTGACTTTTGTCCGAACGTGATCCTTGATCAGCCAACAATTTGTGTTAGCCCTTTTTAACAAGAGCCCTTCCTCCCTTCCATAGGAAGCAACTCCCTAAAAAAACTCTAAACTCTAGGTCCAATCGCAATTTTGTCTCGACCCCATTTTTTCTTGTCTAAAGAAAAATCCCTAGCCTTTTCTCAAGTCTCAAATTTGCTCACGTGTCCAGAAATCGTCATTGATTATTTCAAGATTAGAAACATCGGGAGGCTGCCGTTGTTCCGAACGAAGGTAGGGGTACTGATGAAAACGCCAATTCTGATAATAGACCTCTAAAAAAAATCAGTGACGATTTTCGGATATGTGGGCAGATTCGACACTAAATTAGAAGTTGGAGATACTTGTCGAGGCAGAATCGGTATTGGACCTAAAGTCTGAGATTTTCCTTTCTAAGGAGTTAAGCCCATCCAAGAAAATGGGCCAATTTCAGCTGACATGGGGCCCTGAAACGGGCTTTCCGGGCCCACCTACGTAACGCAAGCACCGCGAAATCTCAAGAGGATCACCAAAATCCCAGTTAAACCCTCTGCTTCTTCCTCTCTTTCTCTCTCCACCACGCACGAAGAGGACCGCCGAGTCGCGCGCAGGGAGGGAGGGAGGGAAGGCAGGAGAGGAGATGGACTTCGACGATCTCGACGACCTCGGAAGCCACGCGCCCGCCCCGGCTCGAGCCACCAAGTTCGCCCCCAGGTTCGCTCCCAAGTCCGCCAAGGCATCCCTGAAACCCAAACCGGAGCCGGAGCCGTCCCTGAAGCCGAAGCTCGAGGAGCCGGCGCCGGCGCCGGCGTCGGAGCCGGAGCGGGTCGATGCTCCGGTCCCGAGCAAGAGGAGGAGGAGGAGGAGGAGGGAGTAGGGGGAGGAGAGGGCGATGGAGAAGGGAAGGATTTGAAGCCGCCGGTCGGGATTGCGGCGGCGGCGGCGGCGACGGCGAAGGAGCCGGAGACGGAGACGGAGCGGAAGCCGTCCGCGTCGAATGCGGCGGCGCCGATGGAAGTGGAGCGCAAGGCGGAGGAGGAAGCGGTGCCGATGGAGGAGGACGGCGTCGCGGAGGACGAGGTCGTGCGCGAGATCGACGTCTACTTCAATCCTTCCGTCGGCGCCAATGCCAACGCTCAGGTTGGTTCTCGTTTTCCCCGCGCTGATTCGAGGTTTTTTTCTGGGAAATTTCCTTTTCCTTGGATTAGGATGGATTCATTTTACCTGGTAATTCTCGTCGCTTGATTCCGTGAGGCTTGCGGAGAAGATCTGAGGAAGTGATTCTCGTGTCGTTTCAGTTATACGTGATGCAGTATCCGCTGAGATCGGCGTGGCGGCCGTACGAAATGGACGAGCGGTGTGAGGAGGTGAGTGGCTTGATTTGCAATCAACTAGCTTTGTGTTTCTTTTTTTTTTTCCTGAAACTTTTCTGGAAGAAAAAAGGGAGGTTTTTGTGTAATAGAATCCGCCTTTTGTTACCTAGGTCAGGGTGAAAGCCGGCAGTTCGGAAATCGAAGTTGATTTGTCCATTGATGTTGATTCCAAGAATTTTGACGGGGAATGCAATAGCAGATTAATGATGACAAAGCAGGTTTGATTTTTATTTCAGGTTCCAGTCTCTGAATAGCGAATCTTGGTTTGTATTTTTTCTCTGCCATAAGATAATGCGATACGGGTGTTTGAATTTTCGCATTTTGACGTATAAGTTTGGCCATATATTATTTAATTTGCAAGGGAAATATCAGTATGGCCGCTTAAAAGGCTCGTAGATGCAGAACATGGGTTTCTTAAGAGAGTTGTCAAAAGATGCAGAGCATGGGTTTCTTAAGGCTCTAATCTTTTGGCCTTCTATTTATGGGATACGTGCACAAAGTTTTCACTCTGCCTTTTCCTTTTCCTTTTCCTTTTGCTTGCATCGTATCCCTTCACTTGTGCTCTGCTTCTGCCTTTCAAAGGATACATGCTTTGGATGTGCCCATCCATGTGTCTGGTTTTGTATCTGTTTGGAAAAGCTTCAATGAAATTCTAATGATTCTGTATCTAATGGCTCTCTTTAGACTTTGTCATCTTCTTGGACACCACCCCGTGCAAGTGGCTATGCTGTTGGTGTTTTGATGGGAAACAAGGTATTCACATATCCTGACTTCCACTCTGGTGCTTTTTGAACAAATATTTTCATCAGCTACTGAAAATTCTGTTGTCATATGAGTTGCTATAGTGGAGTGGTAAATAACTACTATGCTCGCTGGAGGAGAAACTTTGTGTCATGGCATGGTTTTGTCTGAGATGGAAGTTTAGCTGTAAGCTCTAATCCTTTTGCAGAGCTTTCATATGGCAATAGATATATGGGGATGGTGTCGATTAGAATCATGTTGGATGGAGTCGGTTCATTGAAAAGCTAAAACGCTTTTCATCGCACCATACCTATGGAGGAGAATCTGTGTTATTGGTTTCTTAATTAGACATATTGCAGATTCTATTTAATGGTAATGTGGGAGGCTTAACCATGAAAATATCTCATTCAGCGAAAGTGAGATTGGCAAATTGTTGCTTGTGTTATTGACTTAGATCGGAGGAATCGGTGTTCAAGGTTCTAGTTCTAACATCATTTCAACTGCCCCCTTTTCTCTTAATGTCCAGTGCTTATATATATCAAGTAAATGGGTAATCTGGTGTTTTCGTTTGTTTGTACGATTTAAGAATAATCCTGTGACATATTCTTGAACTTTGTTTCATGTATAACCTTGAATGACTTGAAGTGTTGAAAGATACAATTTGTCAGTTATCTCTCCTGTTTAAGATGGAGATATGAGAGGAGTTTAAAATGGATTTTCCTAGAAACTGTGGACTGATTATTTGTTCCCTTGCTGATGATTAAACTAAGGCCATGTTTTGACTGTAAAAGGGCCATCTGTTTGCACATGCCACGAACGCTGTTACTTCAAATTTCCCGCCTTTTAGGTGGAAATGATCTCGAATTTGCTGTTGAATTAGCAAGAACTGACATGGCAGCCATTTAATGCTTTTTAACTCTATTATTCTTACAGCTTGGTTATTTGCCTTTTAGGAGTTATTTTAGGCCATGTCTTCCTTTTCATCTTGCAGCTATACTTGAACCCTGTACATGCAGTGGTACAGCTTCGACCGTCGATGGAACATCTTAATCCTGGTGCCTCAAAGAAGAATTATGTCAAGGGCGAAAATGAAGTCAATATTAAAGCAGAAGAATCAACCGAAGAAAAATCTGCTGGTTCATCTAAGAAGCAGGTTACATTTCCATTTCACTGTCTTCCTTTTTCCCCTTTAGTGTAGTTTTTTTCTTTGGGACTAGGCATTTTAACCTTAAGGTATCCCAAACCTGGTGCAACATTTCAATATATTCTATGCATTAGAAAAACCTGCACTAAAGGAGAGAGCGATATTCTTTGTTCCAGGAAGGCTCAATATATTTCCTAATTACGGTGGTAATAATGTTATAGAAATTTAGTGAGCAACCATTATAAAAAAATAAAATAAAATGGAGTTTTGCACTTTTCTGTCAATTAGTAGGCACCTCACAGTGGAGTTCCATTCTAATGTTGATGCATGGCTGTGCTGAAATGTGTGCTTATGTGTGTGTACTAAATCTTGATGTAGAGATACATACATACATTGTCGCTTGTGTCTGTGATGTGCAGACACTTTGTTTTTCCCCTTTTTGTGTTTTCATCTGTTGTACAGTTCATTATGTATCTGTCTACCCAGTTGTGGTTGCTGATTGTGTAGCTCTAAACCCAGGAGCAGTAATCGATGTTATAATTCCTCATTGTGTAAATCTCCATGGCAGGCCAAAAAAATGGCATCTTCTGCTGAACAAGAGACAGATAATAATGAGGTATGAGACCCTTAATTGTACATGCCAGAATGCTGATTATGCAGTATTTATCGGCTTCAAGCAGATAATCACATTTCCTTTAATATATGACCTTTTGTCAGGAAGATAAATTCTGAATGTTGTCTTGTTTCCCTTTATGACTTTATCTCTTGATGCTTCATCTCTGTATTTTATTTTATTTTACTTTATTTTGTGTTTCCTTTGAACTTATATGAACAATAAATGGGGCACCAAGTGAAATGGCATAGGCCATACAGAGAAACTTCACAATCCTTCTTAATTGTATTAATATATGACCTTTTGTCAGGAAGATAAATTCTGAAGGTTGTCTTGTTTCCCTTTATGACTTTGTCTCTAATGCTTCATCTCTGTATTTTATTTTATGTTTCCTTTAAACTTATAAGAACACTGAATGGGGCACCAAGTGAAATGGCATAGGCCATACAGAGAAACTTTACAATCCTTCTTAATTGTATTCTCCTAGATATATTCCTACTGTACATAATATGATGCATAGCTAGTTAATTGTGGAAAGATAACATGCTGGAGACACCAATGACTTACATTATGAATTTTGGCAACTGTAGTGGGATCAGAAGAAATTTTACATCCTTTATTTAGGGATATAAGAATAATATATTAAGATGGAAAAAGTATTTTTGAATCCAAGACTAGTTCTGGGCTCGACATTCTGTCCACTTATATTCCATAAACTTGTTTTCTATAGATTTAAGCTGTTTTTACTTACGTTTGCACACATTCTCACTAGAAAGGTCTATTATTGACAGACAGATGCTCCTTTAGAATAATCAAATGTAAAACCACTGTGCACTACTTTTGATTTTCTTATCATGGATTTAATTTTGAACATAAGGGATCTTGAGTTATTTATTTGATTATGAGGTGTCAATGGAGTTGACCGTTTTTTTCTTTATAAATGTTGGATCTTTTCAGCACTGGATTCAATTGGAGTACAATAGCTCAAAGAGTGATCTATCGACCCATTATCTACAAGGAATGACGACAGAAGAAAATTCTCCTATTCTTTTCTCGATGAATCCGTGTGTACCATAATCTGAAACCAGAATATGTTTTCTCTCACTACTTAGATGTAGAACAGCAAATTGTTTCAAATTTCAGTGTCTGATTATATTTTACCTCATGTACTCCCAAGTCCTGAATCATTGCATTTCTTTGCAGGTGTGATTATGTTGACTTGTTATGTCCAGGAGTGCACAAGCAGAAACTCAAAATGGATAGTGCTTCGAGAAGGTAGGGTTGTTATTTAATCCTCCAGGGTTCTTGTGATCGGGATTCTACAGGATTTTTGGGGGTCTGTGGGGATTGTTTCATAAGATTGGATTGAGGATTGTAAAATCCTAAAATTTTTTATCCAATTGAGGTGTAAAATCTGACATTTGGACATTGTTTTATGCAATTACATACTTGTTAATACTAAATAAGAGGGAGTAAAGCTAAAAAAATTAGATCTCTAACTTGTGAGGAGGTGAAAGTATAAAGTTTTGCATCATTATGCATTATTAATATCCAACTTACGCAAGATAGCATTCTGCGTATTTTTTTGAAAACAAGCATGTCATTTAGAAATTCAAGTGACTATCCTGCCTTATTTTCTTCAAATTAATAAAGCTCCTATGTAATAACTTGTCAAAGCTTCTGGTTCTTTACTAGAAGTGTTCTTCCTTTCTTGCTATCTTTTAACTAGACATTTTGCATTATTAATGTTCAACTTAAGCAAAACATGGCATCCTGGCATAAATATTGAAAGCAAGTATGTCATTTAGAGATTTAAATGACTATTCTTCCTTATTTTCTTTAAAATTAATTAAGCTCCAATGCCAAAGCTTCTGGTTCTATTATTAGAAATGTTCTTCCTTTCCTTGTTAAGTTGCAATTCTAACTAGTCATTTTGGGCCTTTTTTGATAGGCATTTGCTTTTTGCTTAATCTAAATCATGCAATGGATGCACTATGACTTTTTATTAACTCGTAATATCTGAAACTTAAACAATATACAAATTTTGGCACTTATCCTTTTTTTCTTTTCTGCCTATGGAGTTTATTTAATGGATTCAACTATTCTGTTTTCTTGTTTAACTTTCTTTTTTTTAAAGAGGCAACATAAAGGCAATATCTTTTTTTTTTTAGGCTGTCTCCCGAGTTTATTTATTGGATTCAACTATTCCTTTTTGTTTTTAAACTTTTTTTGAATGTCAATAAGTCTTGTAATGTCATAACTGATTGTTTTGTGAACCAAGGTCTTGTGTTTGTCTTAATTGTTGTTGAACGTTCCACGTGCTGATCTATGGGGTTTCAATGGGCATTATATTCAGGTAGTCTTCCTCTACTAACTGGCTTAAGTTTTTTGGTTAGACTTTCTAACACTATATCAAAGAGCCAAGTTCCAACTTAGTTTATGTCCATTTGAGCTCACAATTTGTCAATTCCACAAGTCTTTCTTGTTTGTTTTGCAAGTGAGAGGGGGCGTTAAGTATCCCATATTGTGGGGTTTCACTTGGCCTTAAATTCAGTAGTCCCTCCACATATCTGCTTAAACTTTTTTGGGATTGACTTTCTCAGAATCGTGTAAAATTCTTGTACTTGTTCTGCATAGATCAAGAAGGTTGCAACTGTTTGATCCAGGATTAGCTTGTAATTTGTTCACATGACCTTCAAATTCATAATTATCCTTTTCAGGATCCTATTGTCAACTCCACTGGATGAGAGAATTAGGATGATGCTTTGTAAGGTATGTTGCCCCTCCACTCTTTTGTTCTTTACATGCTTCAGAAAATTAATGTGATGATGGCAGCAGGTAGTTAATGGTCTCAGAAATCTTTGAATAAATGGCTATATTTTCCTTCATACTATCTGGAGGAAGTTTTCTGCAACCCGGTCTTTGATTGGTGATTTATAAGTGATGGACATTCTCCTGATAAGAACTTGACTACATATAAATATAGGCGATATCCCTGTTTGTGACTCACCAATCAAATTATAGGTTGGATTGGGGATTAAGGAATAATGGCCCTCCTCTATATGCTTTCTATTTGTTATAGGGTTTCTTGGGGCAAGGACTAAAGGGATGTCATTTCATATGATGTATTGAGATTTTTTCTCACATGTCAAATTGAAATTTGCTTTTCCTCTAGGAACCTGAAGTGCATCGTTACAGTGCTCTAAAGTACAACGTTCCTGATGTTTCTGATGATGTCTTTCTGAGCGAATTACAGCGCAATGCTCTGTTGGTGCAAGGATGCTGGGTTCCCAAGACTGCATTGATATTACAAAAACCTTCTACTGAATCTCTGGTTAAAGGTTATCGCCTTGATGTGTGGGCTAGAGATTACACCCTTCTCATGTTCAGCAAGAAGCGTGTGGTTCACACCTCAGAGCTACCTGTTCAAGAAAATACTTGCTGAGGCCATAAAAAAGTTCCTGATTGTCTTTGCCACTGAAAGGTCTTCCTTAGGCGATTGGAAATTTAAGCAGGAAACTGACGTTTCATTTATGAAAAATTATCCAGATATTGTAAGCAAGCAAAAGCGAATCTGGGAGGGCATTGAGACAGAAATAATGAAATCCTTGATGAAACCTGAGCAAGGCGACAAAATTGGAAGAGGCCAGGATGATTCAAAGAATGCTCAAGCCAAAGTTGCCATGGCTAGTAGGGCCGACAAACCTCCAAGTTCAGACAAAACATCCATAAAAGCTACAAGCAGAGTTGCCCCTGGCAGGAGAACCATGTCAAATGAAACACTTGAAGCTTTGCCAAAGGCTTTGCTGAAAATCTTTCAGAGTCACAAGGTTTGCGAGTATGGATGAATAATTTCCATCTCTTTCCCCATTTTCCTTTCTGTTTTAGCTATCACATGGCATTTTTACTGAATCCGATGAGGACAATTGAAAAGAAAGCGAGGTGCTTTTACTGCTTAGCAATTTTGGGTTTGTCTGTATTCTATGTGCCCACATTTGCTTTTTTCTTTTTCTTGACTTTATGTGGTTTTAATTTGTGAAGGCAGTAATTCTTTTCCGATCTTCCTTTCTTTCTTCTTTCAGTTTGGGAGGACTGTGGATAAGGGTGGGTTACATGGAAATGAATTCTATTCTTTTTTCACATTTCAATTGGGTCCTTGGTCTGATGACCAAGGATGATGCGTTAAGCAACAAATACTGATATGAAGTCCAAATACATCAGCCCCCACCGGCCATTCTTATTTCTTTGGTCCTTTTTCCTTCTATTTTTGTCCCCTAGCTTGTGATAACATCATCAAGACTTTTGGCCTGGACCTCTTCTGGGGAAACGATTGGAAACAACATAATTGGCTGCCTTCAGTGGTTTCTGTTTTGGTTCTCTCCCCTGCTTTAGGATCTGAAAAGGTTGTGTCAGGCCTTTTAGTATGATAAATCACTGTTGAGTTTTACCTATCTCATCATCTGGCTAACACAGTTTGAGCCAAGCCTTTGTTTTGAAGATGTACCCATATGATTTAGAAATTATGTCCTTTCTCTTAACATGGCTGGACTAGTCACTTCTGAGTAGAGTTGTTAGATGAATCTTATGTGGCAATTTATCTGCAGTTGTTCAAGTTTGCCCTAGAGACTCATTGACCATGGGGGGATCATCTTATTTGCAGCTTTCAGTTTATTTGTCAACGTTTGCGGGGTTTGGCACTTTCTCAGTCCACTCTTCCCAAAGCGGACCCTAGAATGGAAAAAGCTGCAGCACTTGGGGTTGATGCCCCTCCAGATGAACTTAAGAAAGTTATCGCACAAGTTGCAGTAAACATTCACGAGCTTTATGTTTTGAAATCATCCCCAGAGCACCCAGAACTTGATCCGTTGAGGTAATTAATGCAATAGCCATGTTTTTTTATATCCTTCTTCTGCAATAATATTAATGAATTGTCGCTTTGAGGTATGATTTTTTGGGATTTCTACTTTATCTATGTCTTTATATTTTTGGTGAGATACTTTATCTATGTCACTGGCCTGATTTTCCAACAGTTTAGCCTTTTTGGGACCAAGGGCTGCCTACGATCATCTTTTAACCTGTTGTTTGTAGTCTTGTTTCTGAAATTTTCCTGCCATCCATGCAGGGAAGTTGTTATTAACCTTCTAATTGGTAAAGGACCCAATGCAACACTTAAGAGGGCCGAAATATTTCAAGCTGCCAAGATGGCTCTGAAGAGAGACATTTCAAATGCTGAATATACAAAGGTCAGCTTTACAGATATACCTTACAGAGGCTTCTCTTTTTCTGACAAAAATCTATTTACCTTGAAAATGGGACTTTTTTTAATGAGAAGTTTCAAGGTCCTTGGTTCTTAAAAACTTGAGATATAGTTCTCCATTGGGCATAGACAACACCACAGCATAAAAAACAACCTATAATCAAACAAAAAGCAAATTCAATCGTGCTCAATTTATACTTAAAAAAGAAAGAATTTCTATTATGACACTTGGAAGCACATTTAGCTGATGTGTATATCTGTGGATCTAGCATCTGTGAATGCATACAACTGTAGTACTTTACATAGAAGCCTCTGGGGTAATTCGGAGGCAACAGAGGAAACTGGTGGAGGAAGGTGTAGATGGGTTTCATGGGTTTCAGGTTCTGTCTGGGTTGTGTTGTGATTTTCTTCGGTTTGAACTGTACTTTTTAAACCTTTTTACTATAATGACATTAGTAAGGCAAACGGTTTTTTAAATATTGTTTTAATATACAGTATTGGCTAATCGTGTGATTGGCACGGAAGAGGCGAGAAAGCAGATTGATTTGAGCGAACTCTGGTATTTTCTTTGCTTAACAGAAAATAAAATGTTTACAGGTCATGAACGATCTGTGCGAATCCAAGGGTTCTTTCTGGTTTCTGAAAAGCAGCAACGTATAATTCACACGATCAGAACAATTGAGTGGCGCAAGACATGCTTCAGCACCCGGGAGAGACCAGGTGGCATATCATAAGTTACTGACAAGAGAAGGTGTTACTTTGGGCCAAACAATCAAATTTTGTGGGGCAAGATGAATACGACGACTCTCGATACAACGACTCTCTGATGCGAACCGGGTAACATCGGCATTTTTCATAGTGCTCTGTTGGTGTCCTATGAGTGTCTGCTTCTGTTTCCTCCTGGTCGGGCAGCATTTTGAAGCTCTCATGAGGTATTTTCATTTTCATGCAACACCTGTGATTGCTTGGTGTCAGCCTTCAGGCGCTTATGGGCCGCGCGAGACCAGGAGGAGAAGCGAAGACGAGGGCAAAGGCTTGGTTCGTCTCTTCAGCTTAGAGAGGTTCTCTTTTCATTGTGATACATGAAGTAATGATAAACTACGTGCCAAAACCATTGGTAGATTCAATAGTGAATTGATTGATGAATACATCCCGAGTTCGATTCTAATCGATTCCAAGATATGAATCATAATCCCAAAAAAAAAAAAAAAAAAAAAATACAGATAACTGAAGAGCCTAAATTCATGAGGAGTTGAGGATGCATGTTTTAGTCACTTTAAAAGATGGAGATTGTTTCTTTGTCGATAATCAATCTTCGCCGTAGAAAAAAGGAAAAGGAAAAGGCAAAAAGTTCGAACATACTCTTATTCAAATTGCGCAAACTCCAGGCCTTACTAAAAATTTAAGAGAATGGCATGGTCGCCCATAAGCCCAGAAGCTATTCAAGTTCATTGTATCAAATGACTATCGATTATAACTCTTATTGCAAAATAATAGTCACCGGAAATACCGGATTATCACGAATATTCAAAAGGTTAGAAATCTTAACCAAAACTAATTTCCACGTTCCTAACATTGCTCTAAATAAACTAACAAAAAAATTATATCTTCAAACCGATCCCTCATACTCTTGTTTGCAATGTAACAAACACTGATCCTTAGCTTCGGACCAGAAAAAGGTAAAATAGGGAAATTGGTCAAAGCCATAGGTTTTCTTTGGTTGAAAGTAAATATTTTATTCAAATCTTAATATATTACATATGAGGTTTAAAAAAATAAATTCCAAATAATAAAGTAAAACAGCAAAGCACAAACTGCTTTAATAAGTAAAAAAATTGCACACAAACTGCTTTAATAAGTATCAAAATGGAACATTGCAAAGAATGGATCTAATTCAGTATAAAAATGGAACGGACGCTAGCTGATTATCAAATTTCTCAATATAATCACCATACAAAGACACCAAAAACAAGTTGAACAAGCTCCTAGATCTAGATCTAGGTCGGGAGAGGTTAGACAAGTACAAAAACACCTATAAGGAACTCCCAAATTTTGATCTAGATCAATGAGAAAAGCTTCTAAATCTATATATAGATTGGGAGACGAGCTTCCGAAGCTTGAAAGAGCTGTGTAACTACCTTAAGTGCAATGGAAGCTCACCCTATTCCTCGTCAATCTATCAAACTTTTTAATCTTAATGATCTGAAGTAGTAGGTTGATTTTTAATGATGAAAATAGAAAATGCCATATCGAGTGAAGAAAAACATTAATAATGAGAAAAAGAAGAAGAAGAAGACTAAGAATTAAATATGAATAATAAAATATTTTCAAATCAAATCATGAGAGATAAACTCGACTTGAGTTAAGAAGATGGAGCCTCCCTCGATAGATGTTAGTCGAGGGGTTTGGAGTGGAAGAGAAAAAGAGGAACCAAAGTGAGAAGTGTGAATAAGAAAGTAAAACCACAGAATGAAAAGTAGCAATGAATAACGCAATCTCAATAAAGATGCATTCACATCAAACAAGTAGTCCAATAACCTCATGCAAAATATCCATATATTACATAATTAACAGTAGCCAACATAAAGTAAACTCAAATGAGAACCCTACGGTCATACTATGCCATGTGACAAGACTAAAAAGCCATATCGAATCATGTCGATTATGATCATATCCCCAAATCACGTCGGTCGATCGTGAATTTCTCCGAAACAGAATCGGTCTCTGCCGACGTTGGTATCTCATCACATCCTTTAATCTTTTGACCCTTTGGCTGAAAAGGAGCATAAATCAAATGAAGCACAATTCCCGAGTCTGCCGCCACATAAATATCACCACGATGAATTACCTCATAAAGGACTATCTTTCCTCTCTTTCGAAAAAAATAAACATTTATCTCGTCGGTCGTTGATTTGTTTTATGTGCGAACCTCAATAATTGACGACTCGAAAAGCTGGCAACAAAGGGATACGAATCTGGCCAAACTTATAGTCAACTGTAGATGTGGTCACTAGTCCTTTTTGAGTCAACGAGGACTTGCATGTACTATTTTATTTTAGAGTTATTACAATAATCAAATCGTATCTAACTGGGAACCAGTAAAGAGGTTGACTTCCTTCTTTTTCTGGGCCAGAACAAGAGGTAGAATCGAAGATCTGTCTTTCAACTACGTAAACACCAAAAAGACGGAAATGCTTTTTGAATATTTAAATATGAGAAGATGGAAGAATCAAAATTCACTTCTCTTCGGACTCAATGGTCGTCCTCAGTCACATCAGTGCCGACGTCGTTTAGATGAAAAGAGGATAAAAAGTAGTGTTGCACGTGTAAATTATCTATCACAGTGATTCATACATGAATTCTAGAATCAAATCATTAGTGTGAAAACAAGAATTCGCATTGACACAAAGTCAAAGCAAATCACTTACAATTTAACACTTGTCTATACTTTTAGGTAGGCTTAAAGAAAAGAAAGTGTGGTGATCAATCTCTGACCTTGAACCAGAGGGTTCGAGAGGCATGAACTTGCTCATCACTTGAGCAACCCCCTGTGATTGATCTTTATAGAAAGTAGAGCACTGAAAGAAATAACTAAACTAAAGAATTGTACAGGCAACCCCCCTTCATCCTCGAATATTCTTTTTACCTTTCTTTCCGACAATTGATCTCAAAAGGGTTGATTAGGTACGTGTTATCTCGACACGTTCTTTCCTTTCCACAACATTTCTTCGTCGCGCCCAATCAAGAAATCAAAATGCTCGTTGCAATGCCACCTCAATGCAACGTACGCCTCTTTTCTAAGCCAAAACATATTATTTGCTAGGAGATAATTGAAGAAAAAGCTCGTCTACTCTCAGTTTACGATGTACACATATCAATACTAGATTCAATATCTGTTCACAGCCACCACCACCACCACCATGCACCAGGACCCCAACGCCTGCCTTTGGAAGACAACATATCCGGAAGTCTATATCATCGAGGCAGGCCACTTAGCTTTCGTTTTCCATATAATTGATGTAAACTTTATCATTACTAGACAGGAAAATCAATCCATCGCTATGAGCCTCAGATATACCCATCAGCGCACTTAGGATTCGATTCGAAGACCTGCCATTGGATAATAAAATATCACACGATTCGGCATCATCAAGCAGGCCCCTCATTCTTTTTTTCCAATATAATTCACCTAGGCTGGTCATTTTACGTGGGGTTTAGGTCAATGGTCGAGACGTTTGGACCACTCACGGATCCTGAAATTGGCCATGCTCTAATGGGTCCTTCGTTTGATGGAGCTTGCCATCTTCTCTTGTTGAGCCACCACGTTGCCCACTTGAAGCATGTGTTATTGTAACGTTAGGCCACCTTTTGACTCTTCTCCAGTACATTGAAATGGACTAACAACAACAAGAGTGACCAATTGTTTCGCTGGAATGGAATTGATAAGCAAAATACCTTTCAATATATCCAAAAGGATATTTCATAGGAATAGAATCGACAACAAAATATCTTTCGAATGAATATATGGATCAATGTGTGAATCGACAGAGGATATGAAGCATCTTTTGTTGATTTTGGACATAAAAGTAAATGACAAAGAATCTAAAGGTATGGAAACTGGAGGCATTTGCAGTCGGCCATTTAATTTGCCAAAAAGTAAAGATAAAGATAAATTTGCAAAGAACGTTGAATTCTATGATTGATTTAGAAGGTATAGGATGTAGCTATTTAAAGTCTACCATCGATGGTTACAAACGATTATTGAATCAAAAAAGATATTTTCCTAATCCTATCTTCAAAACAAGTGACTTCCCATCCAATTTGTGATTGCAAGAAGTTACATCATTATTTATCCACAAAACATTACAAAAATCCTAAAGTAGTGGCACTAAACGTAACCACTCTACGTTTACCTATTATCTAGTAACATTTATCTAAAAGAAGTTATGTATCCGAAATATTGTTACTCGAAAGTTACATATCAATGTCGATTACTTCATCCAGGCGATGGTTCTTGTCAAAAACTGATGTTTACCGTTGATAACTTCCTTAATGAGTTGTTGATGTTTTTCAAGTTGTTGAGTGCTATTTTCATTGATGACTACCATCAACAAAATCTATCACTTGTCAATTATAATCAAAAGTCGGTCATTTTTTTTAGTGTGAACATATATCCTTTAAAAAAGAATTGATGATTATTCAATTATTTGATTCTTTTATGTTAGATAATCAAGGGTCAGTGTATGCCCCTTGTTATTGATAAATTTAATATTTCCCTACTGAATTGGCTCTTGAATTGTTTACTTGAAAACAACACAATTGACTGTGTTATGGCTCTATGAGTAGTGTCACTAGCAATATTTTTGTTTATTAAATCTTCTTCACTCGAGATAACTTGGCCTATTGTTAACTTTATAAGGCCATCTTTCA
The DNA here is from genome assembly GCA_014182375.1 of Eucalyptus virginea. Classification (NCBI taxonomy): domain Eukaryota; kingdom Viridiplantae; phylum Streptophyta; class Magnoliopsida; order Myrtales; family Myrtaceae; genus Eucalyptus; species Eucalyptus virginea. The sequence goes on along the minus strand of CM024521.1, from coordinate 21,475,324 downwards.
AGTGCGAAAAATCAAAGATTTCATCCAACTTATTAATATTGAACTAGTAAACTTGTTTGTCTTTAGCCCTAGCCATTCTTTTTTCTTTTATTGTGGCAAGCTTTAAGAATTGACAAATGTAGGCTTGTCGAGCATCATATTTGCCATATTAATTCCAATGTTTTCATTTGGGTCAGAATTATACTTTGACTCATAATTTTCTATTAAAGCCACATCTTATACAAAGTTTTCAAGTGACCCTTTATATTTGTCTGTGAGAAGTTCTTCATATTTTGCACACTATCATTGCTAATTGAATAATTCAACAAAATCTTGACCTTCGAATTTTTCTCATTGATTGAATATCAATCCATTAAGAGCCAAACCCGTGAACTCTTTTCCTAAGAGTGAAGTAAGGCCTTCATTCCTAGTCTTTTTAGATCGAGCAACAAATTGATTGATCGACTCAATATTGCATTGATAGAGTCTGACAAAATCGTAATTGATACCTCACGTATCATTCTATAAAATTAAGAATGGAATTATCTTTCCATTTCCACTGAGGCATAATTGGTCACATTTGAACACGTAACCTTTAGGTTCTCAGTCGGAAATCTCTCGATGCTCAGAGCTAATTGCACCGACATAAGTTGCTACCTATTTTGCCTTGAATAATATCAAATTGAAGTTGCCAAAGCTAGCTAGCAGGATTTAGCTAATTGACATGGGATAATTTTTACTAAACGGGTTGATATATTTTCATTGCGAGGCTATTTGCGTAGAAAAGGACAATTTGTACACTAACAAAGTATTTAAACCCCTTAATCAATTTTCCGTGGGCATAAAAGTAGTATTGTCCCTCAAGTTGCCCTTAAAGCAAGATTTTCCAGCTAAGCAAAAGTCATTATACAATTCGCATCTACTCGAGATTGGTAATCCTATTTTAATCCTAACCTTAATCATCCGGATTACGGTTGTCGGGATATTCTTGTCCTGTAATTAACCCCTTTTCTCACTAAATATGCCCCTGATCAAGTGCTTAGTTGTCCATTAATTAGAAGGGGAGAGGGCGTTCTAGTAATTACACAGTCGGGTCAGAGGCGCCACGTCAGCGGGGGGAGGAGACATCGGGGCGAGGAATGCTTCCCTCTCCGTCGGGTCGGGTAGGTCAAGTTGTCTACCCCCGTCCCTGTTCTTATCCGAGCATAGCCGACGATGACGTTACAAATCGCGAGATCCAGCGCGTGTGGATAAGGAACTCTCTACAACTCAAGCTGGTTTCCTTCGGTCGCGGCAGGCGGGTCTGTGTTGGGGCCAGTTTGGCAGGAATAGACGCCGTTCTTGAAGGGCGTCCGGCGTCTCCAGAATCGTGGAAAGCGACCACCGTTCAGTGGGCGACTCTGGTGACGGCTATAAAAAGGGCAAGTTGGGACAGGGATAGGTTAAGGAGCTTTTCTGAGAGAGAGAGAGAGAGAGAGAGAAGAGAGAGAGAGATTGTGACGAGCATGACGAGCATGGAGAAGTTCGGTGGTGGTGGGGGTGGTGGTGGTGGTGGTGAGGCTGAGAAGCTTTCTGGGTTCAACAGATATGCCGGTGCTTGTTGCATCGTTGCGTCCATGATCTCCATAATTTTTGGCTATGGTAATCTCTCTCTCTCTCTCTCTCTCTCCATCTCGTTTGCCTTGTCAAGATCTTACGTTCGTTTCGCTGTTCACTTTGTGGATGACGAAACGTGCTGTTCTACTGCTTTTAACTGGAACGAGAAATCTTCGTGTGATATACAGGCCATAGCACTCTTTATTTTCTCGTACCGATCATATCCGTGAAAGCAAACCTTCGAATCATCCGAGGTTTTTTTTTTTACATAAAATTATTTGATCGGAGTAGTCGTTGTCTGGAAAGTTTATCCAGATTCAAGATATCATCTTTTGAATGATTATTTAATAAGTATCAATACCTCTAACGTGCAGACTAATTAATTTTTTATATATGTAGAAAGCCTCTTATAATTTATCAATAGTAAATCGGTGTCTTTTTAACTAAAAGGGATATTGTTGATTAATATTATAGTAAAGTTATGATGATGGATTATATTAAACATGTAGTATGAAATAACTATTTTAACTATTGTTCCTGAGTGTGTTTGTGCCGATAGTTATATTTTCGCGAAATTATTTTGTTTAAATGATATTAATGACGTAATCAAGCTGCAATTTCACTTATGAATTTCATAAGATTTTCAGTCTTAATTAATTTTGAAAAATCCAATGAAAGGGATCTGTCTTGTCTGAATTAAGACACCCTGCTGGATTGTGTACGACCACGCTATCCTTGGAATGAACTTTTGTTGTCCTTTTCTTGCACTGATTTCAACTTTTGATTTTGTAACTTTACTCCAGACACTGGTGTTATGAGTGGGGCCATGATCTTCATAAAAGAGGACCTCAAGATAAACGACACGCAGGTCGAAATCCTCGCCGGAATCCTCAACTTTTGTGCCCTTTTTGGCTCTCTCATCGCCGGAAGAACGTCTGACTACATCGGTCGCCGTTACACCATTGTTCTTGCCTCCGTCATCTTCTTACTCGGTTCAGTCCTGATGGGCTATGGGCCGACCTACGCGGTCTTGATGACCGGGCGGTGCACCGCCGGCGTCGGGGTGGGCTTCGCCCTAATGATCGCACCCGTGTACTCTGCGGAAATCTCCTCTGCCACACACCGAGGATTCTTAAGCTCTTTGCCGGAGATATGCATAAGCATAGGGATCTTGCTCGGCTATGTATCAAATTACTTTTTGCGAAATTGACCCTAAAGCTAGGGTGGCGGATGATGCTAGGTGTCGCGGCCATCCCTTCCCTCGCCTTGGCATTCGGGATCCTCAAGATGCCTGAATCGCCGAGGTGGTTGGTATTGCAAGGCCGGCTGGCCGACGCGAAAAGGGTCTTGCTCCAAGTTTGTAATTCGGAGCAAGAAGCGGAAACCCGATTCCATGACATAAAAATAGCAGCTGGGATCGACGCGAATTGCAAGGAGGATGTCGTCAAGCTCCCGAAGAAGACTCGCGGCGAAGATGTATGGAAGGAGCTCTTGCTGAGGCCCTCACCCACAGTCCGGTGGATCTTGTTGGCTGCGGTCGGGATCCATTTCTTCGAGCACGCGACAGGGATCGAAGCAGTCATCCTTTACAGCCCGCGGATTTTCAAGAAAGCCGGAGTGACCAGCAAGAAAAAGCTCTTGCTTGCCACGGTTGGCGTCGGCCTTACAAAGGCCACGTTCATAATAACAGCCACGTTTTTGCTCGACAGAGTTGGTAGGAGGCGATTGCTCCAAGTGAGCTCAGTAGGGATCATCGTCGCCCTAACCGGATTGGGGTTTTGCTTGACTGTGGTGGAGCATGCCAAGGAACAGCTCTTGTGGGCTCTCGTCTCGAGCATCGTCGCCACGTACACGTACGTGGCCTTCTTCTCGATCGGGATCGCCCCGGTCACCTGGGTCTATAGCTCCGAGATATTCCCGCTGAAGCTGAGGGCTCAGGGGATGGGCATCGGCGTCGCGGTGAACCGGCTCATGAACGCGATCATTTCGATGACTTTCCTCTCGATGACGGAGGCCATGACCATCGGCGGGACCTTCTTCATGTTTGCTGGCATAGCCGTGCTGGCTCTGGGATTTTTCTATTTCTTATTGCCCGAGACGAAAGGCAAGCCCTTGGAGGAGATTGAGATGCTCTTCACCAGGAAGAACAGTAAGGCCAGGAACAGAGGGATAGAGATCCAGCCTAACAGTGTCTAGTGGAGTCTGTAGACGTTTGAAGGAGTGTGGTATATTTCGTAGCATATACGTTTCTGACAAGTTTCCAAAACTTGGAACATATAAAAGCGCTGAAGCTGTGAGTTATATCAGAGACCTCGTAATCTGCATCGAATTATGGAGAAAAAAGTGGACATCAATCTCGAACTCCTCTGATCAATGTCACTGCTGCATTTTCTCATTCCCATCTTTGAAGTGCGCCCGATCTCCAAAGCTTCGACTCACTATCCCATTTCAAGAACTTTTTACCACAGTTGATTTCTTGTACATGCGAATGTGGCGACTTAGCATGATGGTTTAAAGTCCAGTCAAATTGATCGTAAAACAAAGATAGTATTGTGCGGTTCGGGATGTCATTTTCTAGGGTCGTTCTGATCTTTCGGCTAAAGCTTTCCGGACCCCACGCTGTTATGTTGCGTTTTGGAAATATCTAGTCCAAATCGAACCCCGTCGAACCCCTATTAACGTTGTGGCGCATCCTTGATGACCCGATCTGATATCATATGCTTGCCCATCTCTGTATAAGCCACCAACACCTGTGACCCAATATGCGTGGCTTTGTTACCGTGACATGAGGCCATCTTAACTCTTGTCTCCGGTTATCTAGACATTCCTGGCGTACTTTTTGGCCCTCGAAGATCGTAAGCTTTTGAATTTGGATCATTTTGATCACGCATGTTACCGAAGTTCGGAGGGTATCATTTATTACTTGGTTTCGGACCATGTCGTGTGTTGGTTATGTGTGATCATCATGTGCATGGGTTGTGACAAGTAATCCATGAAAAGATGGTTCAGACATCAAGCAGAGTAGAAAAATGAAAGTTTTAAGGACTAAGACTCCAGTTTGTTAAAGACCAGAGACTCGCAAATGCGAAAGTCATTGAGCTCCAAGGGTCCGGAATGCAATTGGGTCGGTCCATATATTTGATAAATTTTCGGAAACTTATATTCTATCCTTGTGCATTGTGTTGGCCCGCAAAAGGAAATGAAAAGGAGCAGAACCACACTAATCTTTCAATTTAGATTATTGTCTATACAAACCTTTTCAATTGTAGCCGATATCTTATTACGAATAAATTTCTTGGTTGATCAACCTTCGTTTTGTCAGAATTTCTCCTGCAACAAATTAACTTTCACTAAGAATTATTCTTCAGTTTTTAATTGAAGGAGACAAGGTCCTGTGGCGACTCCAAACAGGAAATATCATAGGTAAATAAGGTTGCGTTTGTTTGCATTTCTTTTTTCTGTTTTTGAACAATTTTTTTGTTTTTTTGTTCCTGGGAACAAAAAAGGAACAAAAACGCATTTGTGTGCGTTTTTGTTCCAAAATTATTTTTTTGTTCCCAAAAACAAATGCGGGAAGAAACAAGAAACAAAAAAAGTTGTTTCTTATTTCGAAACAAAATTTAGAAATACTTTCTTTTCTTCTTCTTTTTCTTCTCTCTTTTTTTCTTCTTCTTTTTCTTTCTTTTCTCTTTGGCCGGTCGCCGGCCTCGGCGTGGCCGGCGGCGGCCATCGAGGGCCGGCGACACCGTCGAGGGCCGGCGACCTCGCCGGAGCGTCGCCGGCCCCCGGCGAGCTCGAGCTTGCCCGGCCAAGGTGAGGCTGACCTCGCGCCGAGCTAGGCGAGCTCAATCTCGCCCAAATCCAGCGAGGCCGAGCTCGCCTAGTGGCCGGCGAGGCTCGGCCTCGGCGAGCCACCGCCGGGTTGGCGTCGCCTGGTGGTGGCCCGGCGACGTTGAGCCTCACCGGCCGCTAGGCGAGCTCGGCCTCGCCGGATCTGGGCGAGGTCGAGCCTTACCTAGCTACGGTGAGGCTCGGCCTCACCGGGGGCCGAGTGAGCCTCGCCATGGCGGGTGAGGCCGCCGACCCTTGTTGGCTGGTCGCCGGCCATGGCCGAGGCCGGCGACCGGCCAA